>WUAM01000107.1:9529440-9552017 GCA_024336885.1 Actenoides hombroni | reverse complement strand
TGGCTTTGAAACCCCTCCAGGGATGGGGACTCCACCACTGCCCTGGGCAGCCTGGGCCAGGCCTTGACAACCCTTTCAGGGAAGACATTTTCCTTGATGCCTCAAATGAGAAATAAAGAGTGATTTGACAGGGTGCAGAAATGCTTCGAAGATAATATGGTTTTGCTGGCACTGAATGTGAACACCAAAATATGTACAAATACATGCAGAGAAACAGGCATCTCCAAACAAAAATGCTGAAGTGACCATTTGTTCATTATAGGACATAGGATAGCTTTTAATCTACCAAGGAAGATTAGGAGGGAGCTGATGCTTCACATAGTGAGCACATCAGTTATAAGCATATCAACATACTCCTCAGACATCCTATTTCTGGTAACAACTTCTTTTAAATACCACTCTTTAGATAACTTCTGAATGAGAATTTAATTGTCTTTCTCAATCCACTGGGAGGGAGAAAGGGGTTAATGATTTTTCAGTTTTATTTAGAAATACAACGAGCAGTGTGAAACCAAAACATATTAGCCACGGTGGGAAAGGAAATAGGATTTAGTCCAGAATTCTAACAATCTACCTACCTTAATGCAAAAAAAGCATGAAGTGATGCAAACTCTTAAGCCAGGCAGACTTCTTTTTAATTTTGTTTTATTTAAGCCTGTCTTCTAAACATCTGTGTGCCGATGTGAGACGAATATCCAAATCAGTAATAACTGCAGCTAGATACTATGTATGGAAAGATTCCTATCCAGCATTGCCTGAGCGCTTTCCGTCCCAAAAGGGCTGTGTAGAATTTGCAGTCTGTGGCTGAGATACGGTACATCAAAATGCAACATCCCATCTATCACTGATGCAGAACTGGTCCAGGCATGAAACGTGAGCGTAGTTTAATTGCAACAATGTGCCAGTTAAAGACCAGAAGCTACTAAATCCCAGTATTGATATTTGGGTAGGCAGAATGTCATTGAAGGGAAGCCAAATAAACTACCAAGATGGGCTCAAGTGGTCAAGAGCTCAACTGAAATCTTAACCAGAAGACTTAAACTTTTTTAAAATTCAAGTTGAATCATGTTGAAAGCTGTAACCCATAATAGCTGCATTGAGCCTGCACTGAGCTTGTTCCTCAGCCCTTCTGACCATTCCACTTACAGAGGATGCTACCCAAGCTTGGGGAGGAGGTCAGGATTGAAAATGCTTAGAAAGGAAACCGGGTTTGAGAGGCTATCACAAAATACACCTGTGTCCTACAAGCTTGAACACACGCTCTTCAGCAAAAGCGGGGCCAAAGATCCACCAAAGGGAAATAAAATCCAAGCAATTTTGCATTTTTTATCTGGACATGAAATCTTCTGTATCTCATTTCCTGCATTACACTGCTTTTTAATATCACAATCCTGGAGATCAACAATGTACAGGTGGCAGAGTGCACACTGAGTCTTCAACAAGAGGTAGGGGCCAAAACCACCTGGTTTCTATCCACTCTAACTTGCTTCTAAATCAGTTTTTGCACAACTTGAGCTTTTTAATTGAAGAAAAGTTGTTTGACAGACACCACCTAAAAGATGTCACCTCAGACTGCTTTCACGCTGCCTTTAGGCACAGTCCATTTCTCTTTTCTCCCAGGGTGACTCTTGGGTATAATCTGACAGGTGTTCTTGCGTTTAGTTTGAGCTGAACCATGCTAAGTGACAGCATGGCCACAGGTAATCTGTTAAACCGATGCTGTGGCCTTGTATCCTGCACTGGCTGAAGCTGAGATGAGAGAAGAGGATACTACCTGCATCACAATTTCTTCGCTCTTCCTTTTTCGTTCACTACCTTAACCACTGGCGTAATTATACCTTCAACTCTTCTGCCAAGCTCATCCACATCAGCCCATCCTATAACATCATTGCTTGTCACCCAAGCTGCTGAAACCCACCTATGAATGTTTCCAGCCTTTGGCAGGATTGTAGTTCACGATAACGATGTTAAAGACGTCCATGCTTACTGCAGGGGGGTTGGACTAGATGGATTATATGGGCTTCTGCTTTCCCATGAGGGTAAGATAGCCCATGAGGATGGTTCGCATTGTATGAGCTGGAACTCCTTAGGTAAGGCCATCTGGTCAATTGAGAGCTCCTGGATGTGTCTGTGAGCTGAATGTGAACAGATTTCAGTCGAATCAAAACTCATATTGGTTTAGTTTAGCCAACAACATGGGGCATGCAGCAGGTCTGGTGTCTCAGAGTTAGTTGGTCTACGTGAAACACAGATGCTTTAATTCAAGTGGTGATTGATACAATTTTACATCGATGAGCTGACTGTGTGAGCACATAAATCTATTTGAATCTAGAGTGTTATTTGAACTGGCAGCTTAGCACTGTCAGTTTTGAGGAGGTGTGGAAGTAATTGCATATTTTAAACTAACAGCACAGATAGCAGTCATAGAGACCCCAAATCTCCCCAGGGGTTGGGGACAGAGTCCTAAGAGGCAGAATCATAGAATTATTTAGGTTGGAAAAGACCTTTGAGATCATCGAGTTCAGGTGGAGGGTGCAGGCATGACTGACAGGCCAGTCAATCGCCTTCCTGACTAAAAGAGAAAAAAATATCAGTTCTCGTTGAAGTTTGCTTCCTTTATCACTACAGGCACTTGCAGATTTACGAGCACGAATGTATCTACAACACAGAAGATCTGCCTCGAGCAATTATCTTCCACTGTGTTGTGGTGCCACACACAATTAGGACTGCTCCTCCAACACACCAGACAGGTGGACTTCTTGCCCAGAATTATTTTTTATCTGAAAACACCGTGAAGGAAATCGGAAAACACAAATGGGAAAGCAGCTAAAACAAAGGGGACCATTCACGATGCCTCAGAAAGTGGAGAACCCAAAGAAAAAGAGTATAAGGTGAAGAAGGAGAAAGATCCCTAATCCAAACCTCAGGAAACTCAATTGGGCCTCTCCCAAATGCTGTTGAGAGCAGGTGTAGGACAAGTAACTGCACCATAGGGATGCTCCTACAGGATGCATAGCATCTCCCCACTGGGAGAGGAAGACAGGGATGGAGTGGGGCAGAGGCAGCCAGTGGGGGTGTGGACAACTCCCTGCACACAGCCGTGGGGCCACGTGATGTGCATCCAACCTGATGCACATCATTGAGTTCCCCAGGTTTCTGCTACCTCTGCATTCTGCTTCAGACATTCCCCTTCCCTGTTCACCTCGCTGGGCCATTCATGCCTTTGTGAGTCCGCATCAGCAACATTTGGTGCTTGCTTGGCATTTCTCAGAGGCAGAGCTTGGAAAATAACCTGGTGCCCTGCCTGTCTCTGCAGTGCTCCTGTGGGAGCTGCCAAGCCAGCCGGGGCTGTGGAGGGTTAGGGGAAGGAAAACTATGGTCCCAGAGATCAGAAGAATGGGATTGAGGACGCTAATACAGAAAAATTGGTGTCACAACTGCATATACCCTGACCAGCTATCAGTATTTCACAGGTTTCTGTTGGTATCAGCAGACTTTTGGTCAGGTTTATAAAGCTGCTGCTTTTTTTCCAAATGAAAGAACACAGATTAAAAGCAAAACCCCTCTGAATCTGCATTGCATGGGCCAGTTTGCCACCAGGTCCTCTAGCTGCTCTTCCCCTTCTCCGCTTTGACACAGCCAGAGGGTCACAAATCTTTCCCATCTCCCTCTTGCAACCACATATGGGATCCTGATGATGTGTGCAAAGATCTTTCATTTAAAAGGCCAATTCAAATGATCTTTGACCTGGCCGGGGTTTGTCGTTTTCAAATCAGAAAGAAATGTTCAGCTGCCTAGGACAAGCCTCCCTTCCTCCCCGCAAACATGGGGCTGCATCTGACCTGCACCCATCCAATGCAGGTTTGCCCTGTGCTCTGCCCTCTCCTGTTGGTTTTCTGGGTGTGTTTTATAGTCTATTATGCCAACGAGACATCTTAAGCACAAGTGTGACTTAGAGCAGCTGTGCCTTGGGCTAATCCTTCCTTGGTTTCAACTGGCAAGCCAGAAGAGACTGGCATGGTGCTGGGTTACTGCCAAAACACAAAGGGAGTGACACAATTAGATGTAATGACAGGGCCAAGCCCCTTGTCCCTTGAAGACAGATTTTAAGCATGATCAAAGCTCAGCTGTTTTAAACACTTGTATCTGAGCATGGCTCCAGGCAGCCTGCCCACTACCAGAGAAACCACAAGTGATAAAGAGCAAGTGTAAGCTCTCAGACTGGAGCAGGCAGTCTCCAGATACCCTGGTAAGAGCTCCCCGCCCCAGACCCTCACTCACATGTGCGGGTAAGCAGGAAACACTGGGTTTCCCTCCCTGTATGATAAAAGAAAACAGCTTTTAGCACCATGACAAAAGTGGTGTCACTCACCGTTTAAGAGACTGCTTGAAGCCCTGACACTAACCCCAGCTCTGATCCTGACTAACGTGTTTGGTGCTCTTTCAAAAAGCAGCTAAACCCTTGTCCATTCAGGCTGCAAACTTAGAGTCATATAATCATTTTGGTTAGAAAGCACCTTTAAGATCATCAAGTCCAACTGTTAACTCAGCACTGACAAGTCCACCACTAAACCGTGTCCCTCAGCACCATCTACATGGCTTTGAAACCCCTGCAGGGATGGGGACTTCACCATTGCCCTGGACAGCCTGGGCCAGGCCTTGATAACCTTGTCAGGGAAGAAATCTTTCCTCATGTCCAACCTAAACCTCCCCGGGTGCAACTTGAGGCCATTTCCTCCTGTCCTATCACTTGTTACTTAGGATAAAACACTGACTCCCACTTCCCTACAACCTCCTTTCAGCAAGTTGTCAAGAGCAAGGAGGTCTCCCCTGAGCCTCCTTTTCTCCAGGCTGAACAACCACAGTTCCCCCAGCCACTTCTCATAAGACTTGTTAGGGAAAGATCTGTCTTCTCCATGATAAGTGCTGTCTGACCTCACCATGCCCCAGGCCCATGCCAACCTTGGCCTCCTTGCCATAATGACATCTAAGAAACCCTCCTCTGGGATGAATTTCTGCTATGAATTCACAGGTTAAATGAAGTGCATCACACAGTGAATGGGGCTTGATGCACCATGATTCATTTATTCTTAGATTTATTATTTCTAGTCTGGTACAATCTACTGAATGCTACATGTGGCCCATGCAGAAGAGCAAACTGGTCTCCATGGGTCCTCCATGAGCATCTTGCTTGGACATGGACACAGTTCCTGCTGTGGCTGCAGGTACCTATTTTTCACTGACATCTCATTTTTCGTCAAGGCCAGGCAGGACCACAGATACACCTCAATGAACGGTGATTATCTCAGGATTTTCTCTGCTGAGCAAATGACTCACTGAATTTTTAGCCCTCAACGCCAAACTAAAATCTAATAAGAAAAGCTTAGAGAAGGGAAAAAAAAAGTTCATTTCACTGCAGAGAGGGACTTCTGGTTGCAAAGAAAATGAATTAAATAGTCTGTTTAGCTTGAACTATCTGTGGAGATGTCATTCATCAACAGATAATGCAATTTATTCCTCTGACATTTGCCAGTGACTCTCAAGAGCTATGATAACAAGATCTGTACTGCCAGGCTCTAATTTTGTTTCAAATATGCCTACTTAGTAGAAGTGTTTAGAGCAAGAAGAGTTCAGCTCATGTTTCTGATTTGAGAAATCTTTGTTAAACATTACCAATAAAACAGTGAAATTGGTGATGGTGGATCTAGAAGGCTGAAATAGTCACAAAGAGAATTTGCTTCTCTCTTCTTTCATTTTTTTCTGCTCCCAAAGAGTTGGATCAATACATTTTTATAAGAATATTATCTTCTGTACACACTCTGAAAAAAACCTTCTTACTATCATATATACTCTGTAGATGATGAGCTTCTATCTCAATAGAATAGTTTACTGACATGTACGTACAGAGTGTGAGGGACAAGTTGCTGAGGGTGTAGACTGAGGCTGCCTCTGGCTCTTTGCTTGTGCACATGCCTGCTCTATAGTGACCAACAAAAGCCACCCTATGGGAGCCAGGCTGACCTACCACCCATGGAAGGGACAGGAACAAGAAATATAAAGGAGAAAATTAAGTAAGAGCTCTCATTTTGGAAAGACATATAATTTGCTGTGCAATAAAGAAGTAAAAGAAGGGTTTGGTCTTGCTTGCTAAATTTGAGATCCACAAGAAAGCCAGGCCATCAATCAACCAATCAATCCACATTTACATCTCAGCTTGAAAAATCTAAGATCCAAACAGCACAACTGAATTGTACTAAGAGCCAATCCAAAGTGCCCCAAATCACAGATTTTTTTTTCAGACTGAGCACAGTCTTTATTTGTTTGACACAGACCGAAATTAGGATGAGGATGCAGAGCTGCTGAAGCCACACACAAAGTTGAGAGGTAAAAATCCTTAAGTGCTTGTCAGTGTTATAATCCCTTGGCTACACTTGCATTTCCAAATACAGAAAATTGCATCTGATGTGCCGTGCCAAGGTCTACTCTGTTACCCAAGTCCACGGTTGGAGGTTCATCTGATCTCTTTGACGTGTGAATTAGCAAGGCAATTAAAATAATAAGTAGACGAAAAGCACATACAACAGAAGTCTTTGATGGGACCAGCAGCGGATTGCTTTGGGAGACAGCCAAGTCAGTGACACGAAAAAATGTAATTTCATTTGTTGTGGCTACAAAACATGCAGTGTTGGCTTGGTAAAAAGATTTTCAAACTCATTTAGAAAAATTTCAACAAAAGCTTTCAAAAAGCAGTTGCTGAAACACAGCGAGCAGTGGAGGGAAGGAGGAGGGAACAGCCACAACCTCCATTCCACTGGGGAGCTCCCGAAACAGCCACACAGCAAAATACTGCTGCTTCAGGCCAAACAGAAATGCTTCCAAGTTTACACAGGGCACACAACACAGCTTGGCTGATGCTTCAGCAGTGATGATCATAAGAACAGAAGAAGAGAAATAAGCCCTCAGTGAAGACCATGTTTAAAGAAGCATTTTGGAGCTATTTGAAGTGGGAGATGCTGGATTGCCGTAGAAAGAAGAGCCTTTGTCTGACATCTCGTCTCATCCCCATCAGAGAGTGGAACTCCAGAAAAGCATGTTTCCACACAGTGGGTCATCAATGTGAAGCTCTCCATCTGTATTCATTGCACTGTATGGTGGCACTTGATCAGCGTGGAAAGGACATTTGTAGTATCTTGAGAGCAAACGTGATTTTAACCGAGGCAAGAAAAGAAAAGAACTATTTGGAATCTCGCTATTTAAATGAGATTCCTTCTGGCAACATTTATTAAATAAAAGTACAGTCCTGTGCTTTGGAAACCTTTTCATTTTAAAGAAGATTTTGATCCACTGCATCAGAGAGGGTGGATGGCAAGATTATTGTACTTCAGGGAGTCAAACCTGGTTTGTGATGTGTCACTCAGAGGGCTGCAGTTCTTGTGGCTTTTTCTACCCAGTCCTTTTATTAATTATTTGCACTGCAGCAATGGGACATCAAGAGAATAAACTGGAGTATGCTGCCTCAGAGATCATATATTCTAAATTGAAAAGAGAAAATAATTCCTGCCCCAAAGACCTTGAAATCTTCAAACCTATGCAGAGGAAAATTGTGTTAAATACAAGAAAATGTGGTTCCTGCAGCAGTATCATCATGCAACTCCAATGAATTGGTCCGTGCAAAAAACAGCAAGGAAGGAGCTTGGCAGCTTGTGGGGCTTTACCCTGTGCCCCAGGGACAGTTCTCCAGCACAGAGCCCTGCTCAGCTCCCCTCTCTGTGTGATGACTCTGCATGGCCTCAGAGGATGCATAAACCTGTGAGAAACCTGCTCCTCTAGGAAAGGATGTTGCTTGTCTCCCCACACTGTATTTTTGGCCCAGAGTGGGGTGTCATCCATTCAGCCCATCACAGGCATCCATCAGCACAGTGAATTCCTTCCGAGTCCTTAAATCTATTTCAAAGGAGAAAACCACTCTTAAAAGGAGCCAATTCAGCTGTGATAATGATTCCTGCATGGCACAGTTTAGTATTTAATAGACATATCACCATCTGTTCTGGCTTTAAACAATAAAATCAGAGACAACAGATTCAGCAGCTGCTATCATTAAAAAAGCCAAGAACAACAGAGAGAGAGGAAGGAGGTGAGTAAATACATGCACTACACAAATAGAAAATGATTGCAGGGGAAACTTTCTCAAGGTCCTCTGCGAGAGAGAGCTTATTGCTACGTTCTGTAATCTGCACAGCATGGATCCATCGCTTTTCCCCTTATGTTTTAGATGTAAACCAGTGGGGGGGAGGAGGGAACAGAGCTCTGCGCTGGAACAGTGAATCCCTATCGATGCCGATTTCTTCACAGCAAACAAGGATCCACAGCAAGGGGATTTTCTGATAGCGAAGATAAGATTAAATGCAGTGGGGAAGACAAAGTTTCTCTTTATGGGCTGCACATGGGTCTGAGCTAGAGCTAGGGTTTATTTCCTGCTAAAACCTGCATTTTCTACAAGGCATGTCTTTGCCAGCAATGCAGCACCAAGAGGCAGCAATGGTTCTGAAATCGAGAGTAATACACTGAATTGCAAGTACACTAAAGTCATAGGCAGACTATGATCCTTCTCTGTGGCCTTTTCTAGACAGCTTCTCTGCCAGAGAACTAAAGCAATAATTTGGCTGTTTGCAGCAACTTTCAAACAGAGCATCTCTAGTCAAACAGTTCTAGCCTGGACTAGAAATTGAGTTGTGTTTAAAAAGGAAAAATTGTTTCACAATATTATTCTAAGGGAAAACTTTGAAACTGGCTAAAAATCAACCAAATAGATAAATCTTTTTTTGTGTGTACATAAGAAAATGACTGTAAAAAAAGCCTGTACAGATATGCAATAGAAGAACTAAGATTTTTGATCTGATTTTAAGTTTATGTCATCTTTATAACTTACTCCAATGACATCTGTCCAAATCAAGAATAACATAGCTAGCTACTGTCAGGAGACTTAAACCCATGTTCAAAAAACGCAGCTGGTATCAGGCTTCATGTCTTCACATCTTGCACGTTCAGTACTCCTAGTTAAAAACCAGAAAGTCCTACTGTGAACTGAAGCCAAGGGCTTCAGGAGAACATTATGAGGGAAATACTAGCAGAAGGGATACCAAGATCCACTCATGGCTTAAAGAGCAGCTGTTAATGAAGCTTTGTGAAATAGCTGGTCAACAAAACCAACCAGCCATCTGAACTAAAAGCCAGAACAACTCCCTGATGCATGTGCTACACCATGAAATACACTGCAAATAAGTGGACTTACTATGCAGTGAAATTTCAGTTGAAGCTTCTCTCAGTTTGGCCAATATGCCAACTCCATTCCAACTCTCCAACATCGGCCTTTAGGATTTTCTTTTTCCCAGGTCCTTCTGCACTTTCTCCAGGCAGTACTCCCTCCTTGTAACTTAAACCTGGTTACAGGTGGCTTGGGTGACCCCACCTGCTTATAAGGGCTGCTCATAAATCATGTTCTGTGAGTGCATCACATACAGATTTGAGGGTCAGAAAAGCTGTTTGCCCTGTGCTGTCACTAAAATCTATCTATTGCAAAGACAGAAGACTGAATTGGATTCTGACAAGACAGTCTAGATGTATATTCTACTTGCATGTTAAACACTTTCTCAGAATTGGTTGCGTTTTCCTCCCCCCACACTATATCTTTTATCTTGGAGCTTTTTCACAACTCTCTTCACTGTGCTTTGGAAGCATGGAAGGAAAACCTCCAGCTGGAGTCAGCTTCAGTAAGACATACTGAGAGATTCTGATAGGGTCGTGGGGAAACAGCTGAGCAACTAAATGAATTAGAAGATGAGAAAGGTCACATTAACAATCATGCATGCTGAGCTAATGTACTGGGAAGCTACCTCTAAGGAGGATGAACTTTGGAAGAATTAGTACAGAGTTAGAACAGCAGCATCCAAGGTGGCAAAATCTGAGCTGTCCAGATTTATTTCAGTGTTTTAACATTGCTTTTGTAGCTGCAATAACCCTTCCCTGGGAAGAGCTCGTTGGAGATGGGCACCAAGTCAAAACTTGGATAGCACAGTACTGGTTTTGTTTGGACATCTGCTGCTACTGCTCTCATTTACATGTTGCTGGTGAATGTTAGACTTGTTTGCAGTAAACACTATTGTTATTGAAGATTTGAGGCATATGTGTCATGTCTATAGAACTAAGCAGTGAGGAACATGGAGCTTTGGTGGATGCACTTTGGAGCAAGCAATGAAATCAGCTATTTCAATTCTGGATATTGCCCAAAACATTGGTCTTAGTGAAATCAGATGTGGCCTTTTCAAGCATGAAGTAGGGAAGAAGAATCAGTGTATACATAAAGCAGTTTCTTTTGCTACATCCTTTATGCAGTGTTAACAGGACAGACAGAAGACTTACACTGATCAGCCAGGATAAAGCAATTGATAAGCTCCTGAAAGGTCTTGTTATTCTGTCATATGGAAAAAAAATATGCCAAAGCACATTTTCTTGCCATGTGTTGTGAAACGATTAATAAAGTCTAGGCATTAATAGTGACTAGAGTTAAACTGCATGTATCTTAGTGTGGTATTTAGTTAATAAAATAAAAATTTTAAATCTCTCCTTTGAGCTGTGCCCTGGCTTGGGACAAGGCTGACAAACATGTGAGGACCACGAGTGGTAGAGGTAAGATGTTCCACCATGTGAACTGGAATTCCTGTGGAGCCCCAGCCACTGAAGAGCCACCACTCCACACCACAGAGAACTAGCAGAGTACAGCCAGTATCCCAGTTCAGCAATGGGTACCAGCATCAGCTCTTCTGTACCACAGCTGATTCCTGCCAGTCTCCCACAGAGGCCACCTACTAGGACATGGGGAAGCGACAGGGAAGCATGACTGCTGCTGGAAAGAGCATCACCCCCCTTTAACCAGACTCCCATGCCCAGTACACTCAACCAGAAGACAAGCTCCTGCCTAGCTACTTGGACTTGTCAGTGCTGGGTTAACGGTTGGACTCAATGATCTTAAAGGTCTTTTCCAAACTAAACAATTCTACAATTCAACACTTGTTTATGCTAAATCAGGAGGAAATCTATTAAGAGTTCTTTCATCAGTCTGGGGATATTCACCAAGATTAATAAGGCTGCTAATAACTCCTTGCCACAGTCAGTGAAGGAAGAGGAGCTTCCTTCTGGACCATGTCAAAACAGAGTGAGTTCCTTCTGCTGACCTTCGTGCACAATTTCAAGAGATTTTCAAGGCACACCCCACCCAGGAGGAGGAAAACACCTTTCCACAACTGTAAAAAGACCAAAGGCAAACAACTAATACACTTGATTCAAAATCTTAATTACACTTCATAACATTTCAATAGACAATAAACACAATATATGTAATGCACAATGAGCAGACAAGTTATATCACTACTGAAAGAGAAATTAAGTGCAATGAACTCAGAAGTCCCGCTGAACTCTCTGTGGAGACCTGGGGTTGTCTACAGGAGAGAACCTGCACACACACCAATGCAGAAATACGGAAGTTTCACCCAGGAGAGCAGGGCTGTTTTTAGTATCTGTGCCAGTAAAATCAAGCTATTCTACCACATATAAAGCAAAAATGTCCGTTTGGTTATCTGTGATCGGTCTCATTCAGCTCTCCGTGCTTCTGGGAGAGCTCTGGCTCAATTTGTTGCTTCTGTGTTATTCTTGTTGTGTTTTTCTATGACCTTAGTTTGGCTCTCTAATGTCAAGATAAGGCCAGTGTGGTCTCTAGGTCCATCACTAAGACACTGATAAAAACTTCTCTTGAAAAAGTGTAACATATTTGAAGCTGCATAAAAGGGCTGGAAGTTGGTCTTCAATACATTGATTTGCCCTCTCAAAAATCCTCATTTACTGCCTTCACTCTAGCAAAGCCCAGAGAGGTCTAATTTACCTTTTGTAGGTAATCCCGCATTAGCTAAGTGTGTGAGGAGCACCTGAAGTCATCCTGTGCCTGAAGATATGCCACCAAACCAACTTGTTCAGATAAGAATATCAACACCGTAGGTAGCTAAACTCAGGGGAGACACAATCCATAATGTCCTGCAGTTGCCTTACAATACCTGTCAGATGCTGAATTAAATTGTGTTACCTGCTTACGATTCACGTGGTCATTGGAAGAGTGGGTTCACTAATTCCTAGTACATAGAGATTCTTTTTGACCAGTAAATCTGTAAAACTCCAGTGTCATGTCAAAAATGTATGCATTGTCAACTAGAAAGATTTGTCATTAGGAGTATAGCTACTTTTTTTTAGCTTTCTCAGTAAGGTTACAGAGCTAAACAAAACCCACAGACACAGAAGCCTTCAAACAAACACTGTTAGATTCTGCCAAGTAAAGTGGTGTCAGGAGCTGAAATTTCAAAACATGAATTTGACAAGTGGGAGAAAAACTGATAAGTAAGGAGCTCACAGATTCAATACAGCATTTTGTCTGCAGGCAAAAATATGGCATGGAGAACTCCGTACTGAAAAGTAAGAGGACCTGGGAAGCAGGGAGGAAGATAATTTGAAGCTAAGAAATTGATGATGAACAGCCTGATCAAAACCTGCAAAGCAGATAAAGACTGGCTTTCTGAGACCAGCTTGGAAATACATCAAGAAGTAATGCTGAATGACCTCCAAAGTGCTTGCTTGCTCTCCTAAGGCATGGTATCAGGACAAACAAGCCAACCAACACTAAATCTGTAAACATGGAAAAAACCTTCAGGAGCCTGCAAGGAAAAAGTCAGTGATATGTGAGCAGGGGCAAGAAGTGCAAAGTAAGGGTGATAGGACTTTACAGCTAAGCACAATTGAGAGGTAGTAAGAGGCTATTATGTGTTTGTAGATGTATTAAGGTAAGACTGAAACACTTCCTTACTTGAAAGTGGCATTATAAAACAGACCAAACAAACAGCCAACATCTTAAGAGAATAAGCAGCTGACTCTTAGTGACTCCTTCTGGAAGGAGACCTCATTGCAGCCTTTCAGTACTTCAAGGGGCCTGTCAGAAAGATGGGGACAGACTTTTCAGTAAGGCCTGCTGTGACAGGACAAGCGGTGATGGTTTTAACTAAAAGAGGGGAGATTTAGACTAGAGAGAAGGAAGAAATTTTTGACACTGAGTGTGCTGAGACCCTGGCCCAGGTTGCCCAGAGAGGTGGTAGAAGCCCCATCCCTGGAACCATTCCAGGTCAGGTTGGCCGGGGCTCTCAGCAGACTGGAAATACTCTGAAACTATGATTTAAGGTTATTTGAACTTCCTTTCTAGAAACTTTTATGTTGTCTGTCTTATAAAGACAAACTTTTTTTTTTGTATGTGTATAAAAATAGTCGTAAGAGAAATTGCAACCCAGAGGCATCAATTTAGATCTGAATCATTTGGTGCAATTTTCACATCAGGTTGAAACAAGCCCTGATTTTAAGTGTCCATTATAAAATTCTTATATTTTCTTTTTCTTCCCGCCTGCCCCCCACCCCCCACCCCAAGCAAGCTCTATGCAGCAAATCTCATCCTATGAAGAAAGGCAAAGGAGGCACAGAACAAGACACCCGAAGTAATTAATGATTTTGCATGCCTCTGATTTTCAGGTCCCAAAGTCTGAAATACCTCAAAGGGGAACTGAATGATTTTGAAAAACAGTTTTTAGAGTGTCCTTTCTAGGCATCAGGTTTCTTGGCAGGGTTTTAAGATTAAGAATTGAAAAAAAATCATTCAAAGTTCTTTAAAATACAGCTCCTATTTTTAATGCTGTCTCTATGAAGAACAGTCAAAAGATCTCAATTAGCAGCTTCCTGAAACTGCAGCTTCAGTCAGAGCAAAAGTAGATTTTTGGTTCAATGCTCCTGAATATTCAGTTACATTAATAGCAGAAAAACTCTGTTCTGCAGACAAAAGGACTAGATCAAGGGCTATAACCCTGGTTACATGCAGACTCCAGCAGATGACTTCTCCATGATGGAGCTGAAGACCAATTCTACCCACAAAGGTAGAAGGTAGGGTTTGCCTGAGCCAAACCCATAGATTTTAGGGACCAACAGGTACCAAAATAATGGAGTTTTCAGCTGAAGGCTGCATGCAGCTTTGAGCAGCCTCTGTCACTATACAGAAAACAAAGATAAGGCCTGGAGGGGTGGAGAAGCAGATGTAAAGCAATTACAAGAGTTTTCTGAGCTGCTTCTAAAAAGCACCCAGGCGAGGATGTAGCACAAGCTGCCTTTGTGCAAAATTTTATTTCAAGGGAATGCGACGCTTTAGCTCTATAGTGTCCTGCAGTCATACACACTTTCAAGCCAAGGGATATTGGCTTTTAGTTCAGGAGACTTCAGGGAGATTAAAAAAAAATAAAAGCTTTTAAGCCTTGCACTTTTCATTATCCACTCTCCTTTCTGCATTGCACTTCTCTGTGACACAATTTCTCTGACTGTGAGGAGGGACCAGCTCTTGCTGCTGACTGTGTTCCCAGTCCAGAACTGAAGTCAGAGTGAGAAACAGGGCAGGAGCCATACTCTAGACACAATTAACACGCCCCATCCAAATCCCAAGTGATCTGGGCTCAGCAGCCTCAGAGGACCAGTATCACATCAGTGGTTTGCCCACAGATTTAGGAGGTTAGGCTTAGAATAATCTGACTTCTAGCATTACACACAGAATCTGTCTGGTAGGGGTTGGAAAGGACCTCTGGAGATCATCTCGTCCAACCCCCTGCTCCAGCAGGGTCACCCAAAGCAGGCTGCCCAGGACCGCAGTGTCCAAGCAGGTTTGGAATCTCTGCAGAGGAGACTCCACAATCTCTCTGGGCAGCTTGGGACAGGCTCTGGCATTCTCAGAGGGAAGAAGTTTCTCCTTACAGCCCCATGCACAGGGTGCCAAAGACTGGTGTTTGTGGAGCCGACCACAGTGCCGGGCCTTTCACAGGCATGAGTGTCACTGGAGTAGTGCAGAGGATTTTTTGGGAGTTCTCAGCAGTCACTTGCCCCAGTAGAAATCCTGTGTGGAAGACTTTTTGTCCTTGATCATGGAAACACTTTGGAAAATGCAGCCAGCATATCTAAATTTCCAAGTCAGGTGTGAAAAATCACAGCCTCTGTCTTCCAAAGGCCTACGAATCTAGGCTGGGTATGTGCAAGATAAGAGATTCAATTGCAATACAGAATTACATCAATACATGAAATTAAATGTTTCAAGCCAAAATGATAATGAAACAAAAAATATAATCACATCAACAAATTGCCCTAATCTGACAAATTCAACAAGTCATCCTAGGCTTCAGTTAATGTTATTGCCTCTCCCAAATTAGCGTAACGATATTTCACAAGTCCAGCAACCTCAAGTTAGTTTACCCAGTAGTGTTACTTAGCTCCAGGAGCTGTGCCAAGAAGTGGTGACATTTTGTTTACTCATCACTATTGACATGATTGATGCCATCACTGAATTGGCCTTATTTCCTGTCCTCAACCTGAGAGGCTTGGCTCTGGACTATATCCTGATACTTGGTATGGAAAACAATCAGCTGCATGCAGTGCCTGATGATAATTTCAGCTGACATAATTGCCAGGCCACTAGAGTGACACATTCCTGCTGAAGAACCAGAGTGCCTGCAAATATCTGGCCCAAGTTGCCCAGAGAAGCTGTAGAAGCTCCATTCCTGGAAACATTCAAGGTCATGTTGGATGGAGCTCTGAGCAACCTGAGTTGAAGATGTGCCTGCTCAGTGCAGGGGGGGCTGGACCAGATGACCTCTAAAGGGCCCTTCCAACCCAACCAATTCTATGATTCTGAGGTCAAACCTAACTGTTGGGCTGGGCATAACAGTGAAGACTTTGTTCTGTGCATGTTTCATCTCAGAGACAGGTGTCTAGGTGCAGGAGCTGACAGAGCAGAAAACATAGTCACTAAGTCAAACAAGTTGAAGCTATTTAAAGTTGGTTTTGGCACCTAATGAAGGGACTAGAAAAGAGCTGCTGGTAAAAAATTAGTCTGGGATAGAGAAATCCCAAGTTGATTCTCCTTGTATTCTTACAAATGCACATGGAGAACTTCTGGAAATACAAGTATGCTGTACTGAAAAGCTCCATGTCTTTGAAATGCAAAAGGCTTGATACTTCCATACATCCATGAGAAAAAAAGTCCTCTTTGCAGCTTCTGCCTGAAGCCAAGGGAGAAGCCTGGGAGAAAGGGTTCCCAGAGGAAAGGAAGAGAGAGCACTTGGCCTGCTACAGGCACAGATGGGGTTTAGAGGCTGAAAAGATTAAGAAAAATCTAGATGCCATCCAAAAGTCTAAGGTTAGATGGTTTTGTCAGCTTCCATCCAAGACAACCATGTTACTGCAAAGGTAGCGCAGCTGACCTCCATTGTAGGGGGTTGTGCAGCACCACATGGAAGAAGTGCACAGACAGTTATTCATTAAAGAGAGGAAAAGAGCTTTGAGAGCAACCTTGAGATGTAACAGTCTGGTCTCACCAGCAAGTGTTCAGAACAAAGCTGGGAAGAAAGGAGTCATTAAGGACATAAAAAAGGACAACATTTAGCGTATATTTATGCAATGCCAGTTATGTCAGGCTTGACTTCTGTCTTTCTTTCATGAAAACCTTGTTTTCTAGACAAAGGAAAATTCAGTAAATTGCATCTATTGAGACTTTGTTAAACCACTATGGAGGGTTATTACATAAACTGGGAATTAATACAGAAAATTTCAAGTGCTTAAAGTGACTGCAACCAGCTGGGCTGAAGAAAGGTTTAATCAGGCCAGGAGAAAATTATAAGCAGAAATCATTACAGATTCCTCTTTTCAATTTTTCTATTCACATTCATTAGCGTTTTCATTAATTATGTTGTGTCATCAGCACATTTCCTACCAAGGTTTCAAAGTGGGAACTCTCTGTTAGTGAGAAAAAGAGAAAATTGTGTAAGAAAAACTAGACAACCCTGAAGTGAGGAACAATGGAAAATTAATTATTAAATTGTGCACTTAAATCCTACAGCAAATCAGATACTTCTCATCTGGATCTTAGCAAGAGTGGAGAAGAGGGAGCTCTTCTACCATTGCTAGCTAAGAGCTCAGTTTGTTCTAGCTCTGAGATGGGACTGAGTGGACACTCAGCTGCCCTCTGTAAAGAGAAAGGCAGTAAGCAATGGGGCAGAAGAGCAGAGTTGCTCTTAGATGAACACAAGAGTAGAATCACAGAATCATTTAGGTTGGAAAAAACCTTTAAGTTCATCAAATCCAACCGGTAACCCACCACTAAAACATGTCCCTCAACATCACATCCCCTTAGCTTTTAAACCCCTCCAGGGATGGGAACTCTACCACTGCCCTGAGCAGCCTGGGCCAGGCCTTGACAACTCTTTCAGGGAAGAAATTTTTCCTAACGTTCAACCTAAACCTCCCCTGGCACAACTTGAGGCCATTTCCTCTTATCCTATCATTTGTTCCTTGGGACAAGAGGCTGACCCCACCTGGCTCCAATCTCCTTTCAGGGAGTTGTTAAGAGCAGGAAAGTCTCCCCTGAGCCTCTTTTTCTCCAGGCTGAACAACCCCAGGTCCTTCAGCTGTGCTTCACAAGACTTGTGTTCTAGACTCTTCACATTGTTCTTCTTTGGACACACTTCATATACACTGGCCAGGAATAAATCTAGCTTGTGGACTAGAGCATTCAGAGTTTGAAGCAGAATTCCAAAATAAGAAAGGCCCAAGAATTTGACTATCATGTTTTCAAATTTACAGCCTTTATATACTATCTATAAATATTCTGTAAGTCTGCAACAGTGAAGGCTGCAACTACACACAGCTCATGTCTCTGCTTCTGATGTCTCCAGCCTTTGATTCCCCCTTCATCTCTGCATTGTAGAGGTTTTCCTCTAGAAGTGCTGTATCTTTGCACATACAATCCAAACTGCCTGAAAAATACCAATACTCTAAAGTGGGTCTGGATTCATTGGTGGTGGGAATTTCTAAATCTGGTGTCATGCAACAGGAGAGGCTCAGACCTGCAGCTGTATAAAGTCCTGTTTTACATATTAACTCAGACTGTAAGCAGTTGTCCACACAGATCTAGGTGAGGAGATGAAAGGGAAGACCTAGGAATGACTGTTCTGTGCAGAACTAAAGGTGACCCAGCTCCAAAGGGTGTTTTCTCCAAATAGTGCCTGAGGGAGTGTGCAAGAACAAGGCAAGTCCACAGAAACACTTCCCTGCAGGCTCTCCCAGGGAGCAGTGTCTGAGACACTCTATAAAGGTGATAGGAGATGAAAGATTATCACTTTGAAGAGGTGATAATATCCTACCCTCACTGGAATCACTGTCTCGTCTATCAAGTGAGATCAAAAATGCCACTGAGTGCAGTCTGTGTGTTAAAAAAGAGCAAATGTATTTGGAAATTAGAGTCACAGGATACTACAAACTTCCCACGTCATTTATTTCTCTTGTCCCCAAAGCTTTTTCTCAAAGATACTGTTAGCAGAAATTAGGGAAATTCCTGCCCTTACATTGTGCTACCACGTGGTAGATAGTCACTAGATGACATCTGTATTATTTATTCAAATTTCTTCAAAATGACAAATAATTGAAAACAACTTGACCTTCTTGATAGGCTACTATCAGCTTAGCCTGAACCTTGATTTTGCTATATATGCAAAGGCCTGTCAGGGTTCAGATGGTTCCAAACACATGGCAAATTCACATAGTCATGCATTAAGATCCCATGCAGATGTGAAGTCATCAGCGTTCAGTTGCACTGAGCTCTTTTCTTTTTCCCACTGTAAGACTGCAGTGGAGCAAACTACTGCAGGCTGTTCTGCAAATGCATCATTCCCCTTCTATACTGATCAATGCTGCAATATGAAATCTGAAGCATACAGCCAAGAAAAATGCTATTATTCTATCAGATATTGGTATTGTCTATTGGTACTGTTCTATAACAAAGGGAATTATTCAAACTGCTGACTTACCAGGCCAACACACCTCCCATTTCTTTGGCTATCCTGCCCAGTTCTCCTGTTATCTTAGGTCTGCTTCCTGCAGAAATTTAGATGGGAATTTCTCTAATTTACAGCAATGTGCTGGCAAGCCTCTCAGGAGCGGGGATAGCAATCATCTAGATTTAGAGGCTATAACACAGCTTTCCAGCGTGCGGGCACTGAGAACGCACTGCCTAAGAGAAAAAAATCAGTGCTGATGGCCCCCAGAAACTAAGCCTGCTCCAGCAAGTGTCTCATCACCAACCACCAAAACAAAGGAGAGAGGAGATCTGCAGTAAAATAAAATGTAATGGAAACTGCAAAAGTGTTTTAGAGCAAGACAGGCTCATATTCATCATCTATACAGTAAACAAGCTCAATAAAAGGATTTTCTATGAATTTCAAGCAGGCACAAAGGTTCAGTGGCAAATGGCTGGAGTAAGAGAGTTCATCCACCAAAGCCTCAATTACTCCCAGTTATCTGGGAAGGGGGTATAGCTTAAGTACAGACTGTTGCTCGTTTCAAGGCAGCTTTATGGCTTTTGGGTCAGAGGGTTTGTTTTCCTGGCAAACTTGACAAGCTTCTCTAACAGCAAAACAAGAGTGTGGATAGCAGGGGAGGTGAGGAGGAGTAACAGGTCAGCAAGGCTCTGCTATGGCCCAGGCTGAGACCAGCACATCAGAAATCCCCTGGGGAGGCTCCCAGAAAGCTGGAAACAAGCACGTGCCCATAAATAACTGAAAAAGGAAAGCTATTCTTGCTGAGAAAATAGAGAAAAAATCAGAAAAGAAATCTTCCTCGCTCAGTCTTTCAAAACTGTTGCCTTTTTTAAAATAACAACTGTCATGACTCGTGATTTTCATGGCTGGTGCATCCTAATTACAACTGTCTGCTTATTTTTTGTGTGCACATTACACTGAATTACATCTTGGATGAAGTGATACCATTTTATTCTCCTAAAGAAAAAAAAAAAAAGAAGAAAAAGAAAACAAAAATAAATTAGGCTCCCACACATTTGAAACTCATCAGCATTCACCTTCTGGAAACTTAAGTAGTCTTTGAAAAACAGCTTAAATCACTAAGAAGAACAGGGGATGTTTCAGCTGGGAGCACTGGGAGCACTGTTAGACTGGAAAGATAAATCAATGGAAACACACAAATTCTACTTGAAATAATCATACAAATAAGTCCAGTAAGTTAAAAAAACCCCCAAAAACAAGAACAAAAAACACCCCCTCAGAAAAAGGCTTCTGCTTCTATTCAGCCATCTGGAAAAAGCAGATTCCAGGACTAGTTTTGCTAACCTAGAATAAGAGAGATCATTTCAAGTCATCACTGACTTTATAAGGCTTTTAAATATTCTCCTGACACAGATTTCTGCCAGCTCAGTTCTTTGCTGGCTCGTGTCATGTAAAGGCTCACCTCACAGGCCTTCAGCAGCTTGACCAGGACCCAACTTTCTCTGAATTACAAGTGCATTAACCCCCTAAATTACTTAAAACTATGACTGCTAGAAGTTAAACTCCAATTTACAAACTTGGCCTGTTCATGAGCTTAATGAATTCCCCCCAGCACTGTAAAGTAAGTGAAGACCAGTGTATTTTGATGCTATATACAATATCACCACTACCTGCTCGGTCCAAGACCTCTTTCCTGATCATGACACACATTGAAGATGACAAACTTGGAACATACAAAAGTGCCTGAGCTTTGTAAGTGTAAGAAGTTGGGAACAAACCCCTGATAGATTCACTGGCAGCACCTTGCAATTGCAGATGCCAAAGAAAGAAAGGATCAGACCAAACTGCACTACATCTGTAGAGTAAAAGTGGGATTCATACACACTAAGACATTGAGTGATGTCTCCTATCAGGCAGTTGCGTGCCCAGGCCATGCCTTGGGAAAACAATCAGTTGGAAAATGTGTGGTGATCCCATTTGCTGACATTTTCAGTGGTCTCTTGATCTTAACAGCTGCATCTGCACTGGTGCAGCGACCAGATTGTGTCTACTGGCTCTAATGGGATCCAGGCCTTGACTCAAACTCCTCGTGGATAGAATCATACATAAACAAGAAAATAAGTTCACTCTTAGGAAAAAACCCAAACATTTAAAAATGTTATTTTGAGAATGTAAATGGCATGTATGAGATACTGCAACCGGCAGAACCCAAACCCATCAGTATAAACGAGTTGGTTTTGATGGAAAGGAAAAGAAACCAAGCTCCCTTCCAAATATTTTTCTTGGTTATTCTCAGGTTGCTGCTATTATTTTGTAAACTGCAGAGATTAAAGAGATCCCTGGGGCTCCCAGGTGTGAAAGATCAGCACTACTGAAAGTAGCTGAGGGAAGAAATGTTCACAAACTATAATCTGTCATCATTTTGCTCAATACATCCAATTGCTAAACACAAATATTTACCTAGAAATCAATGTATCCATTCACCTTAGACAAAACATATGCAGAAATGGAATGGATCCCTTTCAGGCTTCCCCCCAGAACATAATCAAAAAGGAAATTCAGGATGAGAAAAAGCTCACTTATAACCTGAGCAGCCACATCAACAGCTTGAGCTTGTAAACAAGTGAACCCAGCTGTCCAGAGCAGTGGGAATCACCTCTGTTCATCTTCAGCTTCATTCCCACTAATGAGCCTCTAATGTGTTAACACTGGAAATTATTTTGCTGATGAACAAATTTTGTAAATGGTGGAAGAAAAATAAGAAAACCACTTTTCATACTCAGAGCACTACCTTATTCTGGCACTATGGTGACCAAGCAATGCCAGCTCTCAGGTGTCTCCAGGACGAGGAACCTGTGCCCAGGAAGAGCCTGGCCCACCAGTTCCCAAAGAGATTCTTCCATAGGGCAGGATTTGAGATTATAGGTAGTTACTGTGATCACCTGAGTCAAACCCAGCAGCCCCTACACTGACTACATAGTCTTTACCAATGCCAGTGATTTTGACCAGTGCTGCTAGGCCTTTTTAGTTTGGTTACCATTCCTGGGAGCATGGGTTTAGCTCCCTTAAAATAAAGGCAAGAGTTACAGGAATAAGCCTTCAGTGTGGCAGGAGAAAGCCTCCATCTATTTAAATTAAGGTATGGCGTTAATATATCGCCTCGCAGGGCCTGAGATGGGCAGGGAGTGGCATAGAGTTTCCACAGAGATCTTGGTTTCTTGCAGAATCCATCATGTCCCCTCCCACAAAACCTACACAATGAAAAGGGACCAAACTCCAAATACGTAGTGAAGGTTTTAGGCAATTATTGATTTTGTTATTCAAGTAGAAAGAGTAGTTCCCATGACAACGAACCCATCACTCCCTACCTATGGTATCACTTGCTCTCATAACAGAAGCTCTTTACTTAAAGAAATATATATATATGTTCCAGATGAACCACACAAGAGAGCAGCCTATTCTGCTGCTGACTGGGTCCCCAGTAAAACCCCACTTCTTTTGCATCAATGCTACACCTGCTCTTGTTGAAAGATGTCCCTGCTCACTGCAGGGGGGCTGGACTGGATGACCTTAAAAGGTCCCTTTCAACACAAACCATGCCATGATTCTACAATTAAGGCAAATAACCCTCAA
>WUAM01000107.1:9519065-9529424 GCA_024336885.1 Actenoides hombroni | reverse complement strand
TATATATAATGAAAAGGGGTATCACATCACTACAGAAAATTATGGCAGCTCTGAGTAGAAAAAGGCAAGATTTTTTATATTTTCATCACCACGATAATAGGCCAGCAGGATGGGCTGGCTCCTTAGGAGATGTAAATCAGCACTGCTCCCCACTGCTTTAATAGCAGCCAGGGCTGATGAGCAGGCTCTGCATCCTGGGAAGAGAAACACTGATCAGAAAAAGGGCAGACAGTGGGTTGTCTTGGGGTGGACAGCACCTGGGGAAACCGGGCCCATGACACAACTCCTTTTGGGGGTGAAAAAGCAGTGGCTAGGCTGAGTGGAACATTAAATATGAAAAGCAACAGCAGGAGAAAACATATCAATTGGAATAGCTAGAAGAGAAAAGATGCGAGGACATCAGAGACATTACAGCACAGAGCCTGGAGAGATGCAACAAAGATTGAGGAGACATCAATGAATTTAAAAATCAGAAAAATAGTAAAAAAAAATAAATAATAAAAATCTCTGAGAAATGCTGGATGTGGGAAAGAAGATGTGAGAAGTCAAATCTCCTTTACCTGAACACACAATCCTTCTAGTACATGAGACAATTATTAAAAATAAGACAGGAAAGAAAGTCACTGATATCTTGTATCACGCACTAGTAACCCAATATAGATGATTACAAGTAAAATTGCTTATTTGCCCCCAAGGCATAGAAACTTCAGGTTCTTACTATCTTGCTTCCTTTCCGTTCTCCAATTTTCCACAGATTTTCATGGTACTGAAGGCTCCGTATCATGTCTAAGGATCAGCCTGGAGAGAGGCATTAAAAAGGGATGAGAAAATTATTTTCTACTTCCTTCTTACAGCAGGATGCTTTCATAGGTACCATCAACATTTGTTCAGTATTCATTTTCAGATCTGCACAAAAGGGCTAATAATGAGTCCAAAAAGAAATTCTCTGGGAATAACTGTGGGCATCAAGGTGCTCCGTATAGAAAGGCTACCTTCTTATCCTCATCGCAGCACAGTCATCTGCTGGCTACTGTCATGGAAACAGAGCTGGGTAAGACAGATATCCATTTACAAGAGTGTTGTCATCAGCTATTGTCTCCCTGCAAATATGATTGCTGCGCTGTTCCCAACAGAAAAAGCCGTGGCATGATTTTTTTATTTGGTTTTGGGGTTTTTTTAAATCATTGTTGAACAAGGCTAGAATGCAATAGAAATGATGCCCCTGGCATCTCTCAGAAGGCCACATAAACAACAGCAAGCCTCTTCTTGATGTCCATTGCCTTATTAATGCCCTTATAGTGAATTCAGAAAGACTCTTTTATGTTAAAAAAAAAAAAAAGAAAAAATATATATAAATATCCATGTTTCATGATCACATCCATTAAGGTAGAAAGGAGAAAAAAAAAAGTAGACTTTCCTGCCGTTTAATCTAAGGATGGAAGGTGGGGATGGATGGTTCTTTTCCTGGAGACATTTTATTATTCTATGAATTACTCATGATGGTCCAATTATCTTCAAATATGTAAAGTGCAACCTTTTAAGTAGACTAATCTGTGAGCTTGCTTCATGGCTCTCCACATCAATTTGCCACTTAGCCCTAGATTAAAGGACTCAATTTGCCTTGGTGAGGTGTCACCGAGGGCATGACAATGGAGGGGTGTGAAAGCAGAGTTTGTCCCCTTCCTCCTACAAGAATAAGGTGCTTTTGTCACAGGGAGAGAAAATTTAACCCCCTTTTCCATAGCACAGGCTCAAAAAATCCATTATTATCTCCTGTATTAAGCCAAAGAAAGAAGGATGAGAGAGGCTGTGAGGACATCAGGGAGGTAAAATTTTCAAGTTTTCATCTCCTCCAAAGCTGCTCTGGGTTTAATCCACTATTGAACAGCAGAATTTGGCCTGAAGCATCACTGTCCTGGGGGGATCTTACATGATGCATATGGTGGGTGGTTTGCTCATTAAGTGGTACCCAACTAAACTACGTTGTCATTTGCAAAACTGTAGAGATGAAGTTCAGAAGCAAACCCAGGGCTACATGTGCAGGTGCTTGCAAGGACTAGGGAGCGGCATAGCTGTGTGATGCATTGGTGGCTCTGCCTTCTCCAGGTTGTTTCACTGCCTCAAAGGTGCCCAGCTCAGGCTGCCAATGCCATGGGTGAGCCAACTGTTCCCCCACATTGCACTTTGTACCAGGGAGGAGTCACACGCTTTGTCATCACAGAGCACCCAACTGGGAGGGGCCAGTAAAGCTGTGAGGAACGTGGGGAATAATGCACTAATAAAGACAGCAAAGGCAGGTCTGGGACAGGTGAAAAGGAACAGCCCAAACTGAAGTAAGCTACAAACTCTTCTATTACATACCAGTGAAGGAGACAGTGAACCATAGAATGGCTTGGGCTGGAAGGACCCTTTAAAGGTCATCTAGTCCAACACCCTGCAGTGAGCAGGGCCATCTGCAACTAGAGCAGGTTGCTCAGAGCCCCAGCCAACCTCACCTGCAATGGTGCCAGGAGTGGGGCTTCTACTACCTCTCTGCCAGTGTCTCACCACCCTCACTGTAATCTAGCAAATCTACCTTATAGCTTCAGATGGATGCCATTCAATCTACAAACTGTATCCAGAACTTTATCTAGATACCTGATTTAGTAAGAAACTTTCTAGGCTTACCAAGAAAACCACATGTATATCAACAAGTGAATGCAAACTTAAAAAAAATAAAATAAAAAACATAAAATTCAGTGACAGCAAGATTAATCTAGCCAAATTCAGGCTAAAGGGAAGGAGAAAGTTTCTTTCTATGTTTACCAATGGAACAAAGCGGCTCACAGTGTGCTGGATGTTAACTATGCAAAGTCCTCAGCCTTTCACAAGAGAAATGCTTGAGCTCAAAAAATGTAGGCATTAATTATTAAGTAAAATGAAATTACATAACCTGTGTAACAGGGAAAGTCAGATTTGAGGATCAGAATGATTTGTCCAGTGTTTAACTGGACTGATCCCTGCCTCTCAGAGGGTCAGGATTAGGACCTCTGCCAGGAGAAGTTCTTCAGGTGTGGGAATTCCTCTGTGAAGGGCCCCACTAAGATTTTTGTTTGTTTAGGACCTCCCTGTTCATACCTGTTAATTTACAGCATCCCAATTGTGCAAACCTGTTTTCCCTTAATGATCTGGAAACTGCCCAGAATCAGGATTTCTGCCAGTCCCACAGAGACAATTTCTAAAACACATCCTATGCTATGTTTATGCAGGTTTCTACTAAAATATTGATCTTTTTCAGTGCTCCACAGATAAGTCTTCTCTCTGGAATATGCAACCAGATGCTCAGGTATTAATTGTTTTCAAGAGAAAACATGTGAAACTGAAGCCAGGTGTCTGTACTAGTGAACACCCCAAGAAATAAACTTTTAACTATTGATTAGAGAGAGGAAAAAAAATATAAAAAGACTAACACTTTCTCTGGAAGCAGAGGTCAGGTTACCAGAAACAACACTCAAAACCCAAATCTGAAGAATGGTTTTGGACACAAACCACAAAAAAGAAGAGGATGATGGGAATGGACACACATCTCTGGGCTCCATGGTGCCTACACTGTGTGTGGGGTTATTTGATATTGCATCTCATAATTAAGAAACAGATTGTCATAAAGGTGCCGCAGTACGGCCAAAGATAAATGAACAGATGCTCTTTCTTATTTTTCTGTGTCTCCTGGGGCAGGCAACTTTGGATTTAATTGCTGAAAAAGCAGTTAACCATCATCTGATGCCAGATGTTTAAGAATTGAGGGGGACGCTCAGAAAAGGGTTCCCATGGAGGAAGATCAGCACGTGGCTTCAGAGGTGACGTGCTGGAGTCAGCAGGGTAGCAGCCCCCTCCTGGGATGCAGAAATTCAAAGCAGTGAGGCTAAAAGGAGGAGGCTTTTTCTAACTGCAGTCAAGGACACTGATAAAAGAAAAAATAAACCAAACCACACGCAGCAACAACAAAAAAACCCCAGTATAGGTAAAAGCATTGGTTAAAAAAAACTCAGGAAGGCAGCAAAAAGTTCTGGTAAAAGGGACAAAACCAACCTGTGTAACCAGAAGTCAGGAGACCAGCCAAAAATGTGCTTTGTGTTTGCAGAATCTGTTTCAATCCCTCAGCCTTCTCCTAATTTAAACTCAGGGGGATTTACCCTCCCCAGGAAGCTAATTAAGCTACACAGCAGGTTTTGTTAGCTAACGAGAAGCCTGTATCTCTTATGGGCCTGTGACAAATGCCATGGAAGCTGGGCTCTCACAGGCAAGTGCTGTACACACAGCGCTGATGTGGCCAGTACCTGCTGCTGTGCAACATCAAACACATCGGGTGCTCCTCAAATATGTTTCCAGGCTTTCATAGCCTTTTTTTTTTCTTTTTTAATTTTCAGTTTCTACCCATTTCCACCTGAGGCAGATGTTTTCCACTTGGCTGGCTGGTTGCAGTCACAGCTGAGACCACTCCATACACGGCACATGGCCACTCCATGAGCATTTACACAATAACCAAGAGCATAATTCTGGATGTCATCTACTTGTATACAGAGGCAGAACCAGAGAAGGTATCCAGGAAGCAATCAACCCCCTGTATGGCAGCCCTGGTGAGGTTACATCTTGAATATTGAGTTTGGGCCCCTCACTCCAAGAGGGACATTGAGGAGTATGTCCAGAGAGGGTAATAAAATCGGGGAAGGGTCTAGAGCACAAGTCTTGTGAGGAGCAGCTGAGGAACCTGGGGTTGTTCAGCCTGGAGAGAAGGAGGCTCAGGGGAGACTTTCTTGCTCTTAACAACTCTCTGAAAAGAGGTTGGAACCAGGTGGGGCCGGTCTCTTCCCCCAAGGCAGAAGTGAGAGGACAAGAAGAAAGGCCACCCAGTCTGACCCCTTCCTCCCCTCTGCCAGCAGGAGCAGCTCCCAGACAAACCCTGGAAAACAGGAAAAACCCTGGCTGGGTTTTTCAAACAAGCAGGACATACTAGAAGAAGACTTGAATCTATACGGGGAAAAGAAAGACTGTTTGTTCAGCACACTTCCAAGCAGCTGGGTTTCTCAGTACTATAAAAATACAAGAGCAAAATGGAACAACTAGAGAGAGTAGGTAAAAACTGCAAATACGTGTGTGTAAAGCACAAATCTGGGAATGAGAAGACCAAAGCTGAAGACCCTCCTTGACCTTATTGAGCTCATGTTTTAACACCCTCCAGACTCAGTTTCCCTGTAGCAAAACAAGAATAAAGCTAGATTTCTCCTGGGGCACAATTTGCTTGTATTTCCCTATGGCAATACAAAACAGATGAGCAGAAGTATTCTGGTAACTGAAAATACCACACACTGGAAACTCTCTTAGCATAACAAGACAAAAGCTTGAGTCTCGGGCAAACCCCAGAGGGACTTGGAATTTAGCAGGTCAAAAGGAAGGTCTTTCAAATCCATTTTGTACGCATAAAGGTGTGAGGTTTAGGTGCTCTTTAAAATTCCATAAAGCCAAAGAAAGCTGAGTCTGGTGCTCGGGGAAGGCAGGGTGGAAGCAGCAGTTATCAACATTTATCCCTGTCACAGAGAACTTGAACAGAGTTCTCTCAGAACTTTGGTCTTCATAAATGTGAACAGATTGCTCTTTCTTTCTCTTCAGCAGCTAAAGCAAGCGTGGACTGGTTTTGACAAGAGTCCTCCAGTCACAGAAAGCAGCTACAAACCAGAAGGCACGTTTTTAAGTGACAAAACCATAACCATGTAGTGACAGTGTAAATAAGCACTTGCTAGCAAATCGTACCAGTAACAGGCCAATGCAGTTAGAGGAAAAAAAACAACAACAAAGTGCAAAACACAGTCTACGTTTCACATAGAAGGTTAATATTTTAATCAACAGGGTTTGGTTTTTTTCTTCTTTAAAAAACCTATCTTTCTATCTTTTGTGTTTATCTATCCTTGGGGCAAGGTAATTCACCTGATCTCAAGCTTATTCACCAGCAATTTAACAAATTAAATTCCCGTGATGAAAGTCTCCCATCAAAGAAGCACCCAAAGAACTGGGCCAGTGTCTCCATACTTGATAAAATTTAAAATATCAGGCTAAATTTCACTGTGTTACACGAGTCAAGATTAACAGCAGGGACTCAGCAATAGCATTAAGGCTCAGCTGCCCAGTGAACCTCACAATGTTTTTTAGGTATTTTCCAGCCTAACCCCACCCTGCTTCAGATGCTGGAAGATCATCATTTGTCCCAGGTGGTAACTCAGGCCAAGATGATGGGAAAGGCTGTTTGGAAACACCTCCATTCCATTTCTATTTTAAAGTTTCACCATAAAAATCCAGTTTCATTGTGATACTGAAAGCCTCATCCATAACAGCTCAGCTTTAGTTTTAACACTGGATTTACCCGACGCAAAAAACCAAATCCTCCAGAAGATTAAGTTAATATAAATATTTGTAGGCTCAAAAGAATACAAACACGCTACTGTCCTGATCATACGGTAGAAGAGACACGCAAATATGTTTTACATTATACACTAAAAGCCAGACATGAAGTTTCAGAGCACCCAGCCCTGCCAGAACTTACTGACTCTGTGATACTTTGAGCAATAAAAGCACCAGAAGATACACAGTGACTTTAAATAAAGCACAGATAAACCCAGTGTCTTTTCCTAAGTCAATTATATCAGCAACACACCCTGAACTGGTAAAGGACAGGCCTTTATCTACCATCACATTTTTCTCAGACACTATTTAATAATACACGGTCATTTTTAATAAGAAGCATGAAAATAACACTTCAAAAGCACTTAACTTGTTGGGGATTTTGTTCCTTGCCACTTATCAGGTATTTAATTTGTTCACAACACAAACCAACAGAGGTTTCCACACAATTTAAAAAAAATTTAAAAACTTCCCTGGAAAACCTAAGGAAAAAAAAATAATTCAAGCATTTTGTTATTATGGCTTTAAATTTGTAACAACAAGCATGTTGTTTGCTTGGTTGGGTTTTTGTTTGTTTTTTTTTTTAATATAAATCAACTGTCTATAAGGCCCTGAGATAATTTTAAACAGAGATTCTAGTTCTGACTTCCAGTCACCCACTCACCTCTTTTGACACAGACAGGGACCTTCACAGGGACCTTCTGAGTCTGCAACTGCTGTTATGGGAGACTCCTCAAAGCCCTGTGCAACACTGAGCCTGTGATCCAGAGGAAGCTTAAACAGCTTATAGAAACAGAGGATCTGGCTTGTGCAGAGGCAGCCAGAGCTCCTCTGGGTGCTTTGTGCATTTTGGACAGAGGTTAAAAGCATGTGAGATCCTCCTGCTGTGATGGGATTGTCAGGAAGCTTTACCTCTGTCTTTCTGTATTAAAAAAATCTTGGGTTTCATGGAAAGAGATTTTCGACAAAAGTGAAAGAAATTTTTCCCACAGAAATCCTCTCAGACCCAGGACAAAAGAGGGGGAAATCAGGGAGCAGCATCCCCTCTGTGTGAAGGATGTTCTTCTCCTGATCTTCTCATACAGTGCCTTTTATTGCTACCCTTTCAGGTACCTCCTACAAAGTTGAGGGGACCATGCTGGAATTTTTCTTCCAGCCCAGGGCCAAGTGGGTATGTAAGATAGGAATGGATCCCACCAAAAGTGTTCCTACCCAAAAAAATGTTCCTCTCCTATTCCATAATCTGTGAAAAAAAACCTGCCCTCTTCTTTGTTTTCCACATACATTGTCCCCTATTTTCTCTTTTTGTCCTTGGAAACTTCACAACCTTCATATATGGATTTCATTAACTCTTCAGATAGGGTTTGGTGGCTTGAAAACATCATTATGCAGTGTCCATTTGCTACAAAGGGCGTGGGAGATGGGTAGAGGTTTCTGCCTGTGGTTAGGAATCAAAACAGTTTTCCCAGCGCCACTTAGATACACAGTGGTAGTACCACAGGACTTTTTTTCAGCTGAAAAAGAGCCTCCTGCCCTCAAAGCCTGTCATGGCCAGCAACTGGGAGAGATGATACATGAGCAACAGGCATCATCTGAGCAGCACCACTACCAAACACCTATACATCTGTGTTTGCAGAGCACTGACACACTCACATGGATGCAGGACAGCTCTAAGCATGAGATGTGGAGTCGGTGAAGGTGGCACTGAGCTGGCAGCCACGGGCTTGTGTCTTGCCCTAGGCTGGGGTCCTATGCAGTGTTTCCCATAATGCCACTGCTAACAGAATGCTCTGTTCTCACGCAGCTGGGCAATATAAGCATCACCTTTAAGATAATAAATTAATAATTTATAATGGGTTTCTACGTGATAACAAGTGGTGGGCAACTGAAGGGCTGTGCCTTTGGTTGTTCAGAGATATCTCTCCAAGCTGGCACATCTCCAGGACCTGCCAGTGCACATCCTTCCCTTGTTTTGGTTTAATTCTTCCTGACAGGCCACCTGAATTAGCAGCCCTCTGGCAGTAATTGTTCTTCAGCTAAAACACAGCCTAACAAGCATGTACAGAGCTTGTCCTGTGCTCCTTCCCTGGAAACTCCCAGCTGTGCCTTGAGGCATGAGGTGAGTGAAAGCCAGAGAGAACACTATGAAATAACAACAGGAAGAAAAGAAAAAAAGCAACAGCTCAGCCTCCAATGATCTCAGAGAATTGTTTTGGTTGGAAGAGACCTCTAAGATCATTAAGTCCAACTGTTAACTCAGCACTGATGAGTCCACCACTAACCACGTCCCTCAGCACCACATCTACACAGCTTTGAAACCCCTCCAGGGACAGGGACTCCACCACTGCTTGGGCAGCCTGGTCCACAGCTTGACACTTTCAGGGAAGACATTTTTCCTCATGTTCTACCTAAACCTCCACTGGTGTGACTTGAGGCTGTTTCCTCTTGTCCTGTCATTTGCTCCCTGGGAGAAGAGACCAACCTCACCTGGCTCCAACCTCCTTTCAGTGTTGGGAAGCCATCTCTAACTTTTAAATGTCTATCTTGTATACAGCATTAAAGTTGGCCATGGCAATTTGCAAGTTTTCCTCCCTCCTCAAAATATTCACACGCAGGTCAGGTATTATTGTTATTACTGAAAAATCTTCTCAAGTAAAGATTACTTATAGATGAGATGAATATTGAACAAATGTAATCCGTGGATTAATTAGCTAAAGCCCTATGTTAATCAGAAAGCAAGAAAGGGAGAAACATTAGCTCATTAAGCATTTAGAAGCATGTTGTATGTGCTTCCAGGATTCAGTTACCCTCTCTCCATAACACAACTGCTTTTTATTTAACACTTGGAGGTGTGTGAGACGCCCAACATCCTCCTATGTTAAAACTCAAAACCATCAAATCATACAGCACTGGCCACCAACGTGAGGAGAAACTAACTAAAGAGTGTAGGACAAAGAAAATTAGCACTGCCACTCCATAAATTGCTCGCGCTGCGTGTGCAAAGTCTGGCATTTACATAAGTAATAGCTGGATTCATGGTTGTGCATTACTTATTCATACTGTGTGTGGAATAACTCAGAGGTAAAAAGACTAATCCATTAATCCCCTCCCCGATCCATATTCCTAAGAAATCATAAACCCTGCAAGACACTTGATCCTCTTAGGAAAAATCAGGCTCGCAAGCTGGGGACGGCAGCGAGCTTGGTGCTGAATACTGGCAGCAGTGTTTTCCCGTTGCGCAACTGTGTGAGTGCAGGTCAGCCTTCCACGGAGCTATCTCGGGATCTGTCGGCTCTTTGGTGCACATGCAAAGATGGGGAAAGTCCTCCTGGGTGACCTCTCTTGCAGCACATGGGATGTCTTGTTGCTTTCCCAGGCCTGCCATGCTTGGGGCTTGTTGCAGTGTTCATAGATATATATATATATATATATTACCTTTAATGAAGAAGAACTTTACTTGGCAGTGCTGGCTTAAGGGGTTGGACTTGATCTTAAAGGTCTTTTCCAACCTAAATGATTCTATGATTCTACCACCAAAGAAAGATGGGTGTCGAAAGGACATGAAATTAAGTACATTTTTCTTGTTTCAAATACAGCATTTTGTAGAATACCCCACCTTAAATTCTTAATAACCCTCTTCATTAGAAATAGTTGCCAGCATTATGCACCTCCCTCCCTAGGATGGAGTCAGATGAAGTTGGAAGTGTGAAAAATAATGGTCCCTACCTACACGAGGGTAAAATGCTGCCACCCAGCCTGTGAGCAAGCAGTTTTGTCATGGTAAATCTTACTATGTTTGACAGTGTAGGTACCACCCTGTGCTGAAGCAACATCCAAGCAGAGCTTAGTGCAAACACGTTCAGCCACTAAACAGAATCATAGAATGCCAGGTTGGAAGGGACCTCAAGGATCATGTGGTCCAACCTT
>WUAM01000107.1:9496901-9517981 GCA_024336885.1 Actenoides hombroni | reverse complement strand
TCTTCCTGCCAAGACCTGGAAAAAAGCCTTTGAGTACCATCACCACGCCAGTCCCCCGAGGGATGCCCATGAGCTGGGGGCTGCAGCAGATTTCAGAGATGGTTTGAGTGTAAGCTTTCCTCTTGGGAAACCATTCCTGCAGAATAAACCCTGGTCTGGGGAGGCACCAGCCCTCTGAGGAAGCTACAGCTGGGGTAAATGCTGTGGGCTTTAGACCGGAGGTTGCTCAGACAAACCTGTGCTTGGCCCACTGAAAGACTGCAAGCTGCAGTGTGCAATACAATACTTTACGGTACTAAAGGACCTTCCAAATGAGGGTCTCACATTAATTAATTAAGCCTCAGAGCACCTAGAAGGAAAATCTATCCTATTTTACCAGCAAGTGCAATGAGTATGCAAAGGTCACACAGAATAGAGGAACAAAGGAAAGAGAGATTCTGGTGTCCTGACTCCTGACTTCTTGCTGCATCTATTAGCTCATGAGTCCCCTACGAAGGACACACATGGATGACAGAAGGTTACCCACAGCCGTGCCCTGAGGGGCACTGACAGAGAGGTTTAATAAGGTGCAGGAGAATGGCTAACAGAGGTACACAGATTGATGCAGGTGAGTAAAGAATATGGCATTAAGAAAATTGATCCTTTCAAAGCCTCCGGCCACATGCTTATGTCAGAACCAGACGTGACTTGTGTCTGTGTTTCATATGATACCACCAAGTATCCACCAAAGGGCTTTCCTTCATGTTTAAGTAATGAAATGCAATGTAATGCCGACGGATGTTTTGTTTTCACAGGGAGAAGGGAGCAGAAAGGAAAGCATTTGGGTGGGCTGAGGCAGAGCCCAGGTCTTCCCTGCCTCTCCCACCCCTCTCCAGCCCACATGGCTTGCAGGCAAGAGGTCACCAATGACTGGACGTGCCTGTCTGTCTGCAAGGCCAAGGAGACAAGCACACGGGCACTGGAAGAGTTAGTAACCCGTGTATGATTGGGGTTTGTGTGTGCAGGAGAGCAGCTACGGCGTCTGTGCGAAGGACGGGAGGCTGTCATGGGGAAGAAAAAGAAATGTGCTTTACAGGTCATCATGGAAGATGGTTGGTATCACTGTGAGATCGTTTCAGTTTGGATGTTGCCAAATACTTGGCAAAATGTCTTGGGACTTTCCAAGTGCACAATTTTGCACCTCTCAAAGATCAGGCAATTTCAGTTTGCTCATGCAGGGAACTTCTGTCAACCTGCCAAACTAAAGTAAATATTAAGAGCGTCACTGGAGGGAAAGAATATAATATATAATCAATAAGGGACATTCTGCCAAGCTCAGCTGGTACATAAGGGCGAGCCGTGTAAAGCATCATGTGTGTAAATCCCAACAGCAAATGCAATTACTCTTTGTCCTTTGTCTTACAGCCGGAATAGAGATTGATGGACAAATCGAAAGTGACACAGAGAGTGAAGGTAATGTAGAGATTAAAAAATGTGGTCTTGTTTGAAATACAAGAGGTGATACCTTCTCTTTTTTTTCTCTCTGGCTTGTGCCTTCTCTACAACAGCAACCATTTCATGAGCTACTTGTAAACAAGCAGATTTTTCCCTTGCGTTTTGACTTGGAATAGCGATATATAAACCATCATTCTTGAGCAGTCTCTCCCTTTTCATCCATGCTTTTAGGGTAGGAGGCTGTCTGAGCCCACGTTCCTTGGCAGTTATCCCTACGAAACCAGTACAGTACCATCCTACGCAGGGCTGGGAGTGCTTTGCACTGCACCAAGGTCCTGCTTGCCCTCCCTGTAATGCTTGCTTAGACCATATCACGCTGGTATCTTCATTAATCATGGCCATGAAAGAATAAAAATGAAAATGGGTTGGAGGCAGACTGATGGCTGTGAGGAAAATCAGGAAGAGCCAGTGACAAGATTAAAATCAGCTTTAACCCCGTGTGTATAGTAAATATGAGAAATAGCTAAGTGGGAGGATTATAGCACTAAATAAAGAGAGATAGCAAAGAGGAGAGGTCGTAACACCACCAGAGAGGTGATATGAATCTAGATGCTAGTGCAAAAATGGTTCACAACTGTGTCTGTATGATCCATAAAACATGAGAAAATAATTAGAAAATTGCTGGGATTTTTAAAAAAAATCATATCCACCTTTTCCATAGAAGTGAACAAGGCAGTAAGATAAAAGTACCAAATGAACGTTCCATACTTAACCTAATATTTGATAGGTTGAAAATGAAAAACCTGAGAGTTGCCTGCCCAAAATGAACATTTTCCCAAAGAGGGTAGGTGGTTCTTTGACCGAGATCATTGACTGAAATTCAGCTGGGATGGACCATTACATAGTAACTGAAACCTGTTTAATATATTGCTCCTGAGAAATTACCTGAAAGCTCCTTCTCATTCCCAGTGATGAGTGTGACAAACAACCCCTGTTGATTTTTTTTACCACTAGTAATGTTATTAGTTCCTAACTTTTAACCAAAACAAAAATACAAATACTCAATTTCTTTTTACTTCTATTTTCCTCACCTTTTAGGCTGTTCATTTTTCACTCTGGATTCTGTTCAATCCACACAGCACAATTTCCTTCTTCCATTACAGTTTCTTCAAGCCTGGGGAGACAAAAACACCAATGACAAAATTACAAGTTTGTTTATTTGTTTGAACAATTAATTTTCATCAGACAGAAATTCTGGAAAATTAGAAGCCAAAAGACTCTGGAAAACTTGATTTTCATGTAATTGGTGGTAAAAGGGGTGGAGAGACTTGGGGGTTTTTGAATTTTTTTCCCCTTTCCATAATACTCTGCAATTAAATCATGCTCCATTTTAATCTTTCAAACTGGAAACACTTCTGACCAAAAGAGTTTTTTAGCTTGCAATGGCAGTAAGAATGAAACATGTAGCAGAGACTATATGGGTTTTTTCTTCTCTGGATATAGAGCTTCCATATTTAAAAAAACCCTCAAAGAAACAAAACATGATGCTGCCTAAGCTGTACCTTTTCTCTCTCTAAAAAGAAGACCTCCATCTCCAGCCTTGAAAAGATAAATATCTTTCAAGGACATTGCACCAACAGGCAAACTACAAGCTCTATAACCTCCTGCAGTTTCTCTTTCTGTTGCTCGGCTGTGTTTACAGGTCAGGAAGGTATCTGTCTGTGCTCTCCAATGGATGGGCTACAGTCACGTGTAAGTCCCTGACGTGCTAGAATGAGCTGTACTATCCTAAATGGGAGCTGCGTAACTGAAGAATCGGACGTATTCTTGGACAGGGCACGATGCAAAGCCCACCGAGGTTAACGGGCATCTGCTCGTTGACTTCATTAGGGTTTGCATCAGGTGGCCTGGCTACCTGCCCTTTACTGATGAATCCTTATTTTGCCAGCATGGATTTCCCAAAGTACTTGTTTTTTTATCCCTTGCAGAAGATGAAGCAAAGGAGAAGACACATAAGAAACAGCCCCTCAGAGGAACCAGCAGAGTGAGCAGACTGGAAAGGAATAAGCAAGAGAAAGACAAAGAAGAAGAACAGAGCAAAGAGGAAGACAGTTGTAGCCAACAAAACAGAGCTTCTAGGGAAAAAAACCACCAAAAAGAAAAGAGCAATGGAAAAAAGGCAGGAGGGGAAGGAAGCCGGCAAAGAGAGAGAGGCAAAAAGGCTCAAGATCAAGAGGAGTCAGAAAACAAAGGAAAGAAAACAAACAGGAAAGAAAAGGTGGAGGATAGCCAACAGAAGACAGACAGAAAAAACAGGTAATTAAACAGTCCCTGAGAAAGGTGCCTTGTGTCAGACCAGTAGCAGCACCAACATGCTGGTGGCATATGGGTCAGAACTGCAAAACCAACAGACCACAAATAAGTGACTGCTCTCCCAAAAGACATACGACAGTGGACAACAGGAGTGTAAAATGCCACACAACCACATTGTTTCTAAGGGCTGGGGTTATTTCTCAGCTAGGATCAGATCCATGCATGCAGTGGAGTCCTAGCACCTACAGCTGGGGATAGGAAAACACTCTTCAACAAGACAGCTTGAGCAGCTCGGATCTGGGCACATTTTTTTGGTTGGTTTATGGAAACATTTAGGTTACAACGGATCTCTCATGTTTTCAAGTCTCTTCCTCTTCCAAATCTTGCTTGTTCTAACCCTCTGCTTTCCCCCATATCTTTCATATCCTTCTGAAGGTGTGAAAACCACCTCTCCAGATCCAGCTGTAGCCCTGGGCAATGCTTCTGTAGCTGAAGCATGGTCCAAAACACAACATTTGACAAGATATGGTGGGTGCAATTGCCTCTTGATTGATTATCCTGTCTGGAAGCAGCCATGCCCTGAGCACGAAGGGGCCATGCTGGTGTCGCACTGAGCCAGGGGACAGTGAGGCACTGTGCCCACTCTGAGGAAGACTTTTCCTCTAACTCCTGAGAGTTACTTTGTGCTCTTTATTTTGTGTCTCTCCCAGTACTTCTTCTGCTTCTTCCAACTCATCTGATGAGGAGTCGTTATCTGAGGAAGAGCTTGCGATGCTGATGGAGCAGGTAGAGCAAAAGAAAAAACTGATTTCAACCATGAGGAACAAGCCCTGGAGGATGGTGAAAAAGCTCTCAGTGCTCAGGTACCTGTCACACCGGGAACCCACACCCCTGGGGTCCTTGCTGACTCTCAGATGCACTTTGCCTTTCCTAGAAATTCCATATTTGCTGCTGCTACTATAAACCCCCAGTCTTGGGACAAGAGAGCAGCAGAGTGTGGCCAGCCTGTCTGGGTTTAAATGATCAGAGTTCAAATGTGGAATTTGATTTTCAGGCACTGTAACCAAAGAACAGACAAGGTGCAAATCTGTTCAACTGATACCCAAACGGACAGGTCATTCTACCCTTGTATTTAAAACCAAATGACTCGCTACTGCCAGGCTACTTGTTAAAGCAAACTCTGTGCCCTGGTTTGCTTATTCATTGTCAGACAGAAATCAGAGCAGCAAAGTGCCACATTACTCTGTGCTCCTGAGACAGGGCTGCTTGAAGAAAATGCTGAATTATTTGCAGAGGTTTATGGAGCAAAGATAAGCTTGCCACCCAGCCCACACTGAATGTGGAAACAGCTTGGGCAGCTGCAGAGACTTCTTAGTGCAGGACAATGGGGAAATCAAAACTTACCAGTCAACAAAGGTCATAACAAACCATTCCCATGTCAAGGCAATGAATCAAATCCCAGCTCTATTGGTTAAAAATCCCCTGAAATTCCTTTCTACCTGGAGAGATTTCAAAATAACATTGCAAGGCTTGCACAGCCCCACAGGGAGTGGTGATTTCCCCCCTATCCATGTTTGCTAAGAGGCTGCTCATAGTGGTGATGACCGTGTTGTTAAGGCTCTGCTTCTTTCTTTCACACCCTGAAGGCCAAGACCTGTTCCATCTCCCATTAAAATCAGGAGCCTTGAATACTGCCAATTATTTCTAAAAATCTGTGTGAAGATCTATACAGGGGAACTGTATTAAAGCAGCTTTTCTAACTCACACTCATGCTACAAGCCTGAGCTCATTACAGATAAAATCTTATGACCCTAACAGCCCAAAGTTCCATAAGAAAAGAAAAAAAAAGAAAGCAAAGCAGTATTATTTCTGACATAGTTTCCCTTTGGTCTAGGATCCTGGCTACAATTCTGCCTAGGATCATGTTTATGACATACCTTCATCCTTTCATCTTATCTCTGATGTAATATAATTTTATCCATAAATTTTTAGCATACCATGACAGCACCTATGTAGGTCCCTTTCTCTGAATTTCCCTTAGAAATCCTATTCTACAACTAATTTGAATTTGCAGCTTGATTTTACTCCTAACTAGTGCACACAGGATGAGGCGATAGAAAACAGCCCTGCAGAAAAGGACTTGGAGGTGCTGGTGGGTGAGAAGCTGGACATGAGCAGACAGTGCATGCTTGCAGCCCAGAAGGCCAATTGCATCCTGGGCTGCATCAAAAGAAGCATAGCCAACAGATTGAGAGAGGCGATTCTAGCACTTTACTCTACTCTGGTGAGACCTCACCTGCAGTACTGCATCCAGTTCTGGAGCCCTCAGTACAGGAGGGACATGGACCTGGTGGAGCAGGTCCAGCAGAGGGTCACGAAAATGGTCAGAGGGTTGGAACACCTCTCCTGCGAGGACAGGCTGAGGGAGTTGGGGTTGTTCAGTCTGGAGAAGAGAAGGCTCTGGGGAGACCTAATAGCAACCTTCCAGTACCTGAAGGGGGCCTGCAAGAAGGCGGGAAAGGGACTGTTTACAAAGGCCTGTAGTGACAGGATGAGGGGCAATGATTTTAAATTAGAGAAGAGTAGATTTAGATTGGATGTTAGAAATAAGATCTTCACCATGAGGGTGGTGGAACACTGGAACAGGTTGTCCAAGGAGGTAGGTAAGGCCCTATCCCTGGAGATATTCAAGGTGAGGCTTGACAAGGCTATCAGAAACCTGACCTAGTTGAGGATGTCCTTGCTCACTGCAGGGGGATCGGACTAGATGACCTTTAGAGGCCCCTTCCAGCGCAAAGCATTCTATGATTCTATGATTCTCTAGCACTGAGATTATCCTGTTGGGCCAATTGCATCTCTCTGATGTTTACCAAAGGAGGTGTTCATGGAGGGAAAACCTGCACCCTCTTGGACTTTATTTTACTAGACAATGTTATTTACTTCTTGATCAATGTGCCAGGAGAGAGAAGTTAGAGCAGGGATGCTGGGGTGGGAGAACTCTGGAGCAAGAGTAACCTAAAGCACAAGGTCTAGAGCACAAGTCTTGTGCGGAATGGCCGAGGGAGCCAGGGTTGCTCAGCCTGGAGAAAAGGAGGCTCAGGAGAGACCTTCTCGCTCATGACGACTCCCTGAAAGGAGCTTGGAACCACATGGGGTCTGTCTCTTCTCCCAAGGAACAAGCAATAGGACAAGAGGAAATGGCCTCAAGTTGCACTAGGGGAGTTGTAGGTTGGATATGAGGAACAATTTCTTCCCAAGAAAGGTTTTCAAGGCCTGGAAGAGGCTGCCCAGGGCAGTGGTGGAGTCCCCATCCCTGGAGGGGTTTCAGAGCCGTGGAGATGTGGTGCTGAGGGACATGGTTTAGTGGTGACCTGGCAGTGCTGGGTTAACAGTTGGACTCAATGATCTAAAAGTTCTTTTCCAACCAAAACAATTCTATGAACAGACAGGTTTTTGATCTACACCCAGGGAGAAATGTGGGACATTTGGGACACATCTGCATGAACTTGAGTGCTTTGAGGACCTGTTAGCTAGCCCAGGGTGAGCTTGTGAGTTCTATGTGGGCCCGCAACACCACCAGCAGATAGCAGACAGAAGCCCAGATGTGGAGAGACCAAACCCCAACCTTCACACAAGCACATCTGCTTTCCCACTGGCGCAGGCAGAGGTGAAAAGCTAAAGACGCCTTTGTCATTTCCATAATCTGCTTGTTTGTTTTCCAATTAGGGAGGCACAAGCTTTTGTAGAGAAGTTTGAAGGAGCTCTGGGAAAAGGGAAGGGCAAAAAGTTGTACGCGTATAAGATGATGATGGCAAAGGTAAGTGCTGCAATGACAACAGGGTAAAAGCTTGGATACCTGGTTATGTATTCAGCACATTTTTGGTAGAGTTTATTAGCTTGCATTTGGCAAAAGAGACACCAGGAAATGAGAATAAAACTTCCTGCCCACGTTCAAAACAGACCAGCCAGATTCAAATCTATGACTGTTGCAGAAAGAACAAGGGGAAATTTCCCCCTAGTCTGAACCTTATTGTGACCTTCCCTGAAGCAAGAGAGGGTTTGCAGGAGCAGAGAACACCATGGCTTTCTGGCTGCAATCTCCAAACCCTTGAGCTGTCAAATACCCGTAAAGGGGAGGGAGGCCATAGCAAACTCTTGCACCGCCTCACAGACCCCTATAAAATCTCATTTTCCCTGGTAATGAAGAGGTAACCAGGAGAATGATGACTGTGTTTTAAGACTGAAGGTGGTAGCCAAGTTGCATGTTGTCATGGAGATTATATCGAGAAGTGAAAAATGGAGCCAGGCCCAAGATGGTAAAATCAATAGGAGTTTAGCTGCTGGTCTAATGAGGAAGGATTCCAGCTCAGGAGTTCATCAAATTAAATTTTGTTTTAAATAGAGTTGGTTCTGCATCAATTCTTTCCATCCAGAGCTAGGTCTGAATTTTCCACCCCTCTGTAATATGGTAAACTCATAGAACACCAGCAGCTTTCCAAAAGCCTGGGAAGATTAAAACTCAGATCATTAATGTGAACACTTAGGGGTGGGGGACTTTTGGATCACAGATAGTCTCTGAAATAGTTCAAAAGCTCAGATCCAGACCACAAGTTTTGCTTTTTTGACTTTACACCCACTCCTCGTGCTGCTAACAAACCCTGACATTAGAAAGCCCTGCAGATGCATCAGCCTCCCCCTCTGCACCTCTCTGCTCACCACCATGTTGTCTTGTTTCAGAAATGGGTGAAATTTAAGAGAGACTTTGACAATTTTAAAACCCAGTGCATACCCTGGGAGATGAAGATAAAAGAAGTGGAGAGTAAGTGGAAGTTGCAGTGAGACATTTTGTAAGACAGATTTTTTGTCTTCATCCAAACAATGCTCCTGGTCCCCAGTCTCAACCCAGGCACTGGTGCCAAAGGAGGAGCACGCTCACTGGGGCAGCTCCGGGCTTTGCTGTCTCCATCAGTGGTGGGGACTGGTGGGAGGGTCTTGAGCAACACACTTGGGGAAACCTGAGGGTAAAGGGGTCCAGGTCTTGCTGAGGACAGTTTAACCCTCCTAAACTCCTAATCATGAAATGTCTTCTGGTTTAAGGCCACTTTGGCTCCTCAGTTGCATCCTACTTCATATTTCTGCGGTGGATGTACGGAGTAAATCTTGTCCTTTTTGGGTTAATATTTGGCCTGGTTATAATTCCAGAGGTAAGTGTTTAATTCTTCTTTCAGTAATAACTTGCCCATTGCATAACATGAATGGACTGATAGCACAAACCGGTGTCTTATAACAGGCAGTGCTGTAAAAATAATGAAAAGTATAAGGACAATTATTTACAAAGAACAACTTAAAAGGCTGTTACCCACACAGAAGCAAAAGTTGGATTGAAATCAGGAGACCTAAAATGCTATCAAAGATCCTGCCCAGCCAGCAGCTAAAATAGGAGCTCAGAAACCTAATTTGAGGCTAGTTTTACATTTTGACTAAAGTGAAAAACATGACCTATGAATCTTAAGTACAAGCTCAGGTCTGTAAGAGCCATAGTGCTCTGAGAGTGATTAAGAAAACCCCAATTTTGGGCCCTCCGAGGGGCACGGCTCCAGGGCAGCAGCCAGGCAGAAGGAGCACTTGAGGGAAAGAACAAACAAATTCTGAGCACTTTGCCAATAAGCATTTGTTTGGGAAATATCCCTTTTCTGTACTTCTAAATCAGATGATTCACAAGGAGGAGTTTTGTTTTTAGTTTTCTTATTTCTTGCTGTTCTTGGAGAAGGAAAAGTACCTCATCACCAACTTTATGCAGTAGTTTATTGAAAAAAATTTTAATGTAGCCATTACAGCTCCAGCTAAATTACTCAGTGCAGTCTTTAAAGGTTGTGCAATCTGCAGACAGGGGCATCTGTTCTGCTCAATGCAGATTTTTACAGAGCAAAAATGCAGCACAGAGTCTCTCCTGAGGACTGTGCTTTTGTTCTCCTTAATGTGGCTGCTCACACTCTCAAAAGTAAAAGCTCTGATTCCTCCCAGGATGAAGCACCATAACCATTTGCCCTGAAGACTATAAATGTTTTTTTTTTTCCAGAAATTATGCATATGGTGGAGAGCTAATAAGCATTATCTTTACCATATGCATACTCGTTGCCTACTCGGCTGTTACAATACAGAGAGTAGCTGGGCAATAAACATTTAATCATAAATTATTTTGAAATTAATTAGCCCTAAAAAAAACCCCACAACTGATCGATTATGTGCTAGGACATTGCTAGGCTCTGAATGCTAATGAGATATTTTGGTATAGAGACTAGTCAGAGTCTGCTTTTAAATATTAACACTCCATAGCTCACATTTTCTGTCTGGACTTTAATAGCTACTGGACTCACTGCAAGACCTGCTTTGCATGGTGCCATCAGGAGAGGCTGTGCCATGAAAACTGTTCTTCAGATCAATTTGTCATACGCCTGGGGTTTTTTTGCCCAAATCTACCTGCCCTTCACCTCACCTTGAGATCATTTTCCAATTCATTGTAATACAAAATATACCTCAAGCTTGGCCCAGTGCTCTTGACTTCTCTCAAAGGAGGAGTCCTGCATAAATAGATAAAGTTAATCCCTTTATTGCATTAGACCCATGAAGATCAAGCAAAGAACTTCTTGCTAAACTGAGGACATTTATAGCGGAGCTGTTCATTGAGGGATACAATTCCTTGGAAAAACACCTCCTGAGCAATGGACGTTACCAGGGAAGGGAAGTCCTCTGGTTATTTGGGTTAAATTAATTCTAAACATTTTGCTGCTCCAGTATTAAGAAGTAAAATAGACATTAAAATCAACGAAAAGGAGAACCAACCAATAAGAAACTGAAAAGGGCTCATTAGGAAAAAAACCTGCAAAAAGTACTCTATAGTATGTTGTACTCCACATGCATCACTGTTCTAAATGTTCGCCAGGTCCTGATGGGAATGCCATATGGGAGCATGCCAAGGAAAACTGTACCCCGGGCTGAACAAGCCACAGCTATGGATTTTTCCGTCCTTTGGGATTTTGAGGTAAGCACAGCAGCACTAATCGTAAGAGATCAGTTGAATGCCTCCTCAAACCCTTCAGAAAAAACCCATTGGCTGATTTTGTTTGGGAGACCGTAAACTATACACAAACCAGTTTGCTCTTGGGTGAGGCTGTGCCACTGCATGAAAGGCTGGCTGTCGCAACCTGCCAGCGGTTTGGTACTTGTATCTACATTTCCCTTCTGTCACTGAGGGCTTAATCCTCTGAACCATGCAAGTCCCCAGTCCTGCACCCAGTCCCTTGCTGCTTGACACCAAGGAGCAATCACTCAAGCTTCAGAAGCTATCTTCAGCTCGGGCAACAATGTACATCTACACCCTCGGCAGCCAGATGATGTCAAATTAAGCCCTTCACAGAGGTTTAGCCTTTAGAAAATGAATAGGTGCTTATTCCAGCATGCTCCACAGGACAGGTGCAATGGGGACACATATTTCAGAGCAGGCATAAGATGAAGAGTCAATACTGTGATCCTGAAAAATACATTGCAAGAGAGAGAGGAGCCGGGGAAATGTGTGCTTTGGCAGCAAGGAGGTCACATCATGGATTTCTAGAGGAGTAGAAAGGAATAAATCTCACTTGGACACCAGACACCGTGTCTCTCAAATGGAGTTTAAAGAACACAGCGGATGATGTGAGCAGAGAACTCATTTTTCAGTCCCCAACCATTTGATGAATCAAAAAATCAAAGGTTTGGGATCATAACCTGAGGAAAAAAAAAACCCCAAACCAAACCAAAAAAACCCCCACACTTCACTAGCACCTTCTAGGAACATTATATTTTACAAGGTTTTCTTCATTACACCTCCCCAGCACAGGATATCAAGCAGCTGTGCTGTGGTGTGCCAGCCATGGGTTTCTTCCATTGTCCCAGGTGGCTTAGTAGCGCCGGAAGAAAAATGTGCAGAGTTGTCCTGGACCTGTGGCACCAAGCTTTGTGCAGGGCAAACACGCAGCTCATGTGGTACCCAGGGGTGGGTACTGGAACTTTATATTAGGTTAGGAAAGAAAAATGAGTGCCTTGGGGGAGCTTAGTCTAACTGATTTACATGAAGGCAGTCAAACACTGGAAGAGAGGCCAAGAAAGGCTGTGGGATCTCCATCCTGGGAGTTTTTCAAAACTTGGTTGAACAGGCTGCTTGACTTTTTTGTGTCTGCTTCGGGGTTCCCCGGTTTAAGAAAGACAAGGAACTACTAGAGAAACTTCAGCGGAGGCCACAAAGATGCTGAGAGGACTGGAGCATCTCTCTGACAAGGAAAGACTGAGAGCCCTGTTCAGTGTGGAGAAGAGAAGACTGAGAGGGGATCTTACCAATGCTCTTAATATCTAAAGGGCAGGGGTCAAGAGGATGGAACCAAACTCTTTTCAGTCGTGCCCAGTGACAGGACAAGGGGCAATGGGCACAAACTAGAACCCAGGAAGTTTCATCTGAACGTGAGGAAAAACTCCTTTGATCTTTCCCCTTGATCAGAGTGGAGCTGGCTCCACTATCAAGGCCAGACTGAATAACTACACTTAACTTACAAGCTGAAGTACAACAGGCAAAAAATAAAGTATTATATGCAATGATACATAGCTCAGATGAGATGCGACAGAAAACCAGGGAGAGATTGCTAATGCAGAACAGGTCTGCAGCCTCCTTGAATGCCCACCAATTTGTACAGAAAAAAGTAGATCTACTTGAGACAACACGGTTGATATTGTGTCTGAGTTCTGCTTTCCACAGGGAAGTAATGCTTTGATTTCAGTCTTTTGCTGTATTTGCTCTGCGGGTGGCAGCCAGTAAAAGGAACTCAGTCTGCAGGGTACCGAGCATCAGCTGCCTCCAAGCTCAAAGGAAAAGTTTCATAGCATGGTGGGAAGCCCCTTTACTACAGCATTTCTACAAGATCTGAGTGTTTGATATTGGCTTAGAGAAGCAGGTGGGCTACAGCCACAAAGAGCAATAAGAAGGTTTTTCTGGGAGGGATGAAACAGTGACGGATAAAAACTATGTTATAATTTTGAGTAAGTACCCTCTGACATGCTTTCCATCTTCTCCCCTCTCTTAGGAGGATGGCTCTCAAAGGTGACAAGGCAGCAAGCAGCTGAGAACGAGGCACTACATTCTTTTCCCAAGTTGATTTTCCTTGTTTTAAATCTTCAGTTCTTCACCAGAAACCTCTTCCCTGCAGAAGAACAGCTGCCCAGCTTACACAAAGCTTTGCTCTTCTTTCCCTCCAGGGCTACATCAAATACTCGGCGCTCTTCTATGGCTACTACAACAACCAGCGGACAATTGGCTGGTTAAAGTACAGGCTACCGATGGCCTATTTCATGGTCGGGATCAGTGTATTCGGCTATAGCCTGATGGTTGTTATAAGATCGTAAGTAAGGCTGGCATTGTCCCCTCTGCAAAGTCCACCCAGATGTGCCTGGCAGATGGGTTCCACCCTCCACGGTCTGCTCCTCCCACCTCCTTCTCCAGCCCTCCTCTGTAGATCACTTTAACCCTTCCCTCCAACGTTACTACAGGGCTGACAAACAGGCATATATTGTACACGAAGGAGGAATTTACTTACAGTAAATTTCAAAGGCTGCTTTTCCCATCCTTCCGTTGCAAAAAAACATTCCTGAAAGCCAGTGTGAGTCACACAGATGATGTGAGGGGGTACAGAAAAGAGCCAAACACTGCAACTGCTTTTAGAATCATAGAATCATTTTTAGTTGGAAGAGGCCTTTAAGATCAAGTCCAACCATTAATCCTGCACTGCCAGGTCACCACTAAACCATGTCCTGCAGCTCCATATCTCCACCACTTTGAAATCCCTCCAGGGATGGGGACTGCACCCCTCCCCTGGTCCAGGGACTGACAACCCTTTCAGGGGAGAAATTGCTCCTAATGTCCAACCTAAACCTCCCCTGGCACAGCTTGAGGCTGTTTCCTCTTGTCCTATCACTAGTTCCGTGTGAGAAGAGAGAACCCCCCACCTCATTCCAACCTCCTTTCAAGGAGTTGTAGAACTTTTGTTGCACCCCAAACCAATCAGTAGACTTTTAAGACAGGGTCCCAATCTCCTTGCTCCTAGTGAGGCCCACCACAGCATCCTCAGGACAACTGAGATGCAGTCAAAGCATCTTGCTGCTGATACAATCTCTGAAAAGCTAAAAAATCAAAGAAATTTAAAAACCAACAACCCTCACCCCATCTCTGCCTGTTGGGCACACCACGCAAAGGCTTTCCTTTCTTTGCAAGGAAGAATAAGTCCATGGATTTGTGTCGCTGCCTAACCGGGCCCTATGCAGCAGAAAGAGCACCTTGGAGAGAGTGGGACATGGGGATTTGCTGTACATTTGCCATGAAATTGCAGCATCTGTTGTCTCGCCTTTCTTGAGGGACTGGTGCTAGGAACTGTAGTGGGAGTTACAGAAGGATTTCAGGGATCCAATAATAGAGAGGAAACAGCAGAAGCCGTATCTGCCTCTATGCTGATTAACAAGAATAATCCTTTTTCTCTCCCTGCATGACTTGCTATGAGCTCTTTGGCTCCAGCGTTGTGCAGCTACTGAAGTCTCACCAAAACATGGTGTTGCAGTGGGTGTATTAAACAGCACCAGCAGTTTTTGACTAACAACATTTAAATTTGACTAACTAAAGGTAGACAGAATCTTTTCCTGTACCCTAGGACCCAGAAGCACTGTAAACAGACTTTCTTTCAGTGGTACCCAGAGACAGGACAAGGGGGAATGGGCACAAACTGGAACCCAGGAGGTTCCATTTGAACATGAGGAAAAACTTCTTCCCTGTGAGAGTACCAGAACCTGGCCCAGGCTGCCCAGAGAGTTTGTGGGGTCTCCTTCTCTGGAGACATTACAAACCTGCCTGGATCCCCTGCTCTGGGTGACCCTGCTGGAACAGGGGGGTTGGAGGAGATGATCTCCAGAGGTCCCTTCCAACCCCTACCATGCTGTGATTCTGCGATTCTTCATGCAGTAACTGGTGGAAGCAATCCTTAAACTGCTTTAATCACATCTGCTAGGTTTTTTTTACCTTACTGTTTTTAATACACAACCTGCAGAGCCCTGAAAACCCCATCTGGCAGTTCAGTTCTTAAACCTAAAGTCTGGTGGCACATGTAAGTCAGTTGCACCAAACTCCGAGAACAGTCACCCTGCACGAACAGCCATCCCAAGCCCCTGGTGCCACTCTGCAAAGCTGAAAGACACACGGTGGCACTGTGAAACACTGTCTGACCTTGTCACTGCATATGTCCTTACACAGGATGGCACGCAATGCAAATGAAAGTACAGCAGATGGGGATGATAACAACTTCATTTTCAGCTGGAAAATGTTCACCAGCTGGGACTATCTCATTGGCAACCCAGAGACAGCCGACAACAAGTTTGCATCCATCACCACCAGCTTCAAGGTAACCCTAAGTGGCACTTCTGTCAGCTTCTGGGGATGCTCCCAGTGACTACCATTGCAGAGGTTTAAGGGAAATCTGGTACCTGTACAGCATCTGTCCATATGGACCACAGCAGCTCCAGCTCCTGTGCCCTGGATCACCCGTAACCTCCTTTATTAGGATTTGCAAACAAATCTGTTTAACTTCAGAATGCAATTCCCCCACCACATTCCCCTGGGATAGGGTGGGCTGTTTGCCACTGGATGACTTTCAATTGAACCAGGGTGCCTGTATGAATCTTAGTTTGAACTTAAACCACCAAGTTCAATATAACCAGAAGAGCATAGGGTGGGGAACAATTTGACATTGCCTTAAGCTTGATGCTGCGAGATACTCACTCCAATTCTGTGAGCACCCCTGGTTTTTTTCCAGGAGTCTATTGTGGATGAGCAAGAAAGCAACAAAGATGAGAACATCCACCTAAGGAGGTTTCTGCGGGTTTTGGCAAATATCCTTATCATATGCTGCTTGTGTGGGAGTGGCTACCTCATTTATTTTGTGGTGAAACGCTCCCAGACATTCTCCAAAATGCAAAACGTTGGGTGGTATGAAAGAAATGAGGTAAGGAAAGAAATGAGGTAAGGGAACTTTGCTTCCAGCTGCAATGATTTGTCTTGGTCATCAGCATAATCACTGAGGAGAGCATCCAAGGCAGAGGGATTCTTTACCAGGGCCCAGAAGTTCCCTCAGTACCTTTCTACTTGTTTTAGCCCAGAAGTAAGTTGGTCTCATTGAGATCTTCCAGAGCAAAATCAACAACTCCTGCAGAGAGGGGAAAATACTCTTACAATAAATCACAGTAAAAGTCAATGGGTCAATTCTAAAAGCCAAATCTAAAGAATCTACCTCAAATTGCATATGAATGGTTACAAACCCTGTTGTACTAAAAAGCTCTCTGGGTATTAGAAATGCCCATGATCAGACATAAAGCTAAACTCAGATCTTTATCATCCATCTTGAATGATGGCAAGCAGATTTTAGAACCTGCAGAAAAATTTCAGTTATCAAAATTTTTCTGGTGCCTGATTTTGGAATAAGAAATTCAAATCTTGAAGCTCTTCATGCACACAAAAAGAATTGTTTCAACCTATGGAAAGGTTTAATTTAAATGTATGCTACACTATCTCGTATTTATATATCAAAGCCAAACTAAATTCAAAGCCACGCATTTTCATAATTCCCTCAGAAAATATTAGCAAGACAGCACTTTCTCACAAAATGCTTTGAAACCAGAAACAAACAAACAAACAAACCCCCAACAAAACAAAACAAAACAATAAAACAACCAAACAGTTTAACGTCTAAGACTTTTCTGGTGATAACTTGAGATCTGCATACACACACAGTTCTGGGTATTGGAAAAAAAAGCACAAAAATATGAGACCTGTGAGTCAGAGTTTACCAGTGGCTGTACAGACACAGTTCTCTGCAGGCCAACAGGCTCTGCAAGGCTGTCACAAATGATAGAATCTGCAAGTCACACCTCAACTAATGCTGACTTGGCAGTGACCTCACTGACCACACCACAACTAAGCATCTCAAACCAGACAGAGGAACAAAAATACCACTAGGACCTATCTTCTTGAGCTGCAGAAGTGAGTCCTTGATGAGCTTCCACTCAAATCTGTAACCACCAATTGCAAAAGCAAAAGTGCTGAACGTGAAAAATAAACATTAGCATCGACTAATTATGTTCAGGCACACAAGCCAAGTCTTGCACTTCCTCTGAAACTAAAATAAGAACCTCAGAGCTGATGCAAGCAGTACTACAAGGGACTTGAGGAACCTAAATATTCATGAATCTGGACTGACAAGGAACAAATTCTTCAGAGCTCGTCCCTTTGAGATAACAGTAAAAAACACTCCTGCACAAGCAAGACGGGCAACCCAAGCCCTGAAGTCTGACATTATGCTGCCTGCACACCGAGCAAAGCCAGAAGCTGAGCTTGCTTTGGCTTTCTCCCCTTTCTAAGTCCTTCAGAAATCTCCAAACAGTTGCTGGCAGTCCCCAAGTAAGATAGTCACTGGTGCTACTACTAGTGGTAATCTCAATTTCCTCCCGTGGCAGGTTGAAATTGTGATGTCCTTGCTGGGCATGTTTTGCCCTCCATTGTTTGAAACCATTGCTGCACTGGAAAATTACCATCCCCGCATCGGGCTGAAATGGCAACTGGGGCGGATCTTCGCGCTGTTCCTGGGGAACCTCTACACATTCCTGTTGGCCTTGATGGATGACGTCAACGAAAAAGTAGGAGCTAGGTCAAAAGCCCAAAAGCCACATTCACTAGCATTTCCCAGAGCTGAGGGGGGGTGCAGTCCATAGGGACCATCATCCCCTTTGTAGCAGGCGCTTTCCCTATCCCTAATCCTCTCAACCACCAGCTGCAGCACCCTGAGGAGACTCACCAGCCAGAGGGGTTTCCAGAGAGTCTCCAGCTTCTATATACAGCCCTGAAAAGAATGATTATTGTCTCCTAAAATCATGACACATTAGAGTAATACGATTTTTTTTCTCCATCTGACACCGTTTGCAATTTCTATTAGCACAGAACCCGAGGATATAGTTTATAATCCTCTTCCCCTGCCCTCCCCTCTTCACCATTATCCTGGTAGAGTGTTGCAGGCAGATAACTGCAGGAAAGGATAAATGTCTAACTAAGCCGCAGGAAAAAAAAAAAAGACTGTTTTAAGCTGAGAAGATTTGGAAGAATCGGGGCAGTTTGCTCTGCCTTGGAAAATTATGAAGAAGGTGAGGAAGGAGGACTGGGTGGAGGCTCCCTCGGCACACAGTTGTCTTGAAGGAAATCTGTTTTCTCCATGGTTTCTCTAGCAGGCTGCTAGCTCCCCAAAACTCATGGTGCCCCTGATCTGCTTTTAGTCTGGAAGGGCTGCGGCTGCCCTGCTCCTGGCAATTGCCAGCATCACGACTCTACTATAACCAGATGCTTATGTGAAAGGGTAACTAGTAGGGAGGAAGGGGCAACCCAACACTTTGGATCTATCCAAGATGCCCTCAGGGACATCTCTTTCCTGATAGTTTTGTCTCAGAGGTCTCTTCGTTGCAGCTAGCTGAAGAGGATGTGGTGAAGAACATCACACACTGGACACTGCTTGGCCACCACAACTCATCCGCAGGGAACGACAGCACCGCCACTCCACCTCCCCTTGATCCTGCAGATGTGCCCAGGGGACCTTGCTGGGAGACAACTGTTGGCATTGTAAGAAATACCTTATGTAGTAAGTCTTGGGGTTGGCTTGAGGTGGGGAGTTCTTGTTGTTGTTGTTGATGTTTTTAGCATTTTCAGCTTGAAGTTTTCCTCATAAATGACATCTACTTTCCCAGCTCTCACATAGCAGCACTAAGGCAGTGTCCTTGACCATGGTTCTCAAGCCATTGTGGTGAAATCCTCAGCTAGAAGCTGAACTCCTGACACATCTCAACCTCTAACACATCATGAGGTGACGGAATGAGAGCACAATTAGGCAAAATAACCCCCCTGAAATGCACGCAGGATGGCCTTCAAATCCTCAGAGCTTCATCCTTGCAACCTTCACCTCACACCAAGAATCACAGAATCACAGACCTGTCATGGTTGGAAAAGACCTCTAAGATCACCGCGTCCAACCATCAACAACAACAACAACAAAACAAAACAAAACCCACAAAAAAATAAAAATCCCACCTCCGCATCCCACTAGACAATGTCCTGAATGCCTCATCTACACGGTTTTTGAACACCTCCAGGGATGGTGACTCCACCACCTCCCTGGGCAGCCTGTTCCAGCACCTGACTACTCTTCCAGTAAAGAAATTCTTCCTAATATTTGATCTAAACATCCTCTGGTAAAGCTTCAGGCCATTTCCTCTAGTCCTGTCATTATTTACTTGAGAGAAGAGGCCGCACCTGAGCTTACCAAGCTACGAGGCCATGAATTACTGTGTACACCTAACAGGTCTTCACTAGCCAAGTAGTTTTCTAGTCAAGTGGGGAAAGACCACTCACTGTCACTCCTCAGAAGGGGTTGGTTCTCAGAGCAACTGAGCTGTCATCCTCCAGATCTTTGTTTTTTCCCCCTCAGACTTTTAAGCCTTTTGTTTTTCGTCTCGAATCCTTGGGACACCAGCTATCTCCATCCTACAACTCTTCCTTCTGCCTCAAATTTTACCCTTCTTGTCTTCCACATCTCCCTTGTTTTAAATTGCAGGAGTTTGTAAGGCTCACCGTGTCAGATATCCTGGTGACCTTCATAACCATCTTGGTGGGAGATTTCATCCGGGCTTGCTTCGTCAGATTTGTGAATTACTGTTGGTGCTGGGACCTAGAGGCTGGATTTGTAAGTCAGTGCCTTACAGCTGAGAAGATAGAAGTAATTGAGGGCCATCTGGTCCAATGTTACAAGCAGAGTGCCTTTGAATGCTTCCAGCAGTCCTCTAATCTTGTCTGGTAATTTAATTGGTATGTATTGGTGGCTGAAGGATTTTGGAGCTTGGAGGACCACCTGGCAGCCAAGCAGCATGAAACTGCTCCCATTGCATGTGCTCACAGATCACAGTCTTATTAAAGCTTCTGGTTTCCTCCTCCTGGCCACATCCTCCTCTCACTTGTTAGTCTCCATCAATTTAATTTATTATTTTTCACATGCTTTCCTCAAAACAACTTTTAGAAATACCACACGGGGTTTGCTTCATTCTTGAGATCTCCGCTGTGCAAATAGAAAGCACCATGGGCTTCCCTCCTCTTTTTCTCCTACATCTTCGGGAAATTCATTTTCTTCTTAGTGCTCAAGTAGGGGTTGGGGGGGGGTGGTGGTGGTTGTTTGTTTGTTTGTGGGTTTTTTTGTTGGTTTTTTTTTTTTCCTTCCTGGCCCAAGAATAAATAAGGGAGTGAAAGATGGCTTGGTAAGAGTCATCTAACCCAACCTGGCCATCGGCACCAGCCCAACTGGTATGTGTTTTTCTTATGTATGTACTGAATAGGTCTCTTGTTTAATCCATCCTTCTCACACAGAAGGCAGAGGATGGAAGCCACTGAAAATTGCCTTTATTTTCATGTGAAAAAGAACCCAATATTAACCTCTAGCTAAAGATTTGAAGTAGAAACAGCCTGGAATCAAAAGAACACAGAAAACACTTTTTGCACCCATCCCTTCCCAAAGCTGCAAGCAGTCAGCTAAGCAAGGCTCCAACTAGACTCCTTTTGAGTTTTCACCATAAAGGAAAAACACCTTAAATCTCAACTTTATGAGCTGCCAACAGTATCAAGCACATGCAAACTGTGTGAAAAAACAGACATACAGCTTTGGGTATTTCAAACATCAGTTCTTAGAAGCATGTTTTCTGCATTGCAGTAAAAAAAAAAAAAGTCTTTCTTTTTTCAATAAAATGTAAAAGAAAAACTTGACACACAGTATTAACCTGCCAAAAGTCACATGAGTTTTGTGTGCACAAAAGCAGATATATGTAGAAACCTAGTCCTGTGCCATAGCTCCTTCATACCAGCTTTAAATAAGCATCCTTATACTCAATCTCCTTTCTTTCCCCACACAGCCATCCTACGCCGAGTTTGACATTAGCGGCAACGTTTTGGGCTTGGTCTTCAACCAGGGAATGATTTGGTAAATATTTCCTCTCTGTTGTTTGGTTGGGGGTTTTTGGCAGTACTTAGAAAACTTTTCAGTGGATTTTTAAAGCATCCAAGCCAGATAGAATAACCTTTGGATTTTGGTTTCTCTGATTTTACGATACACATCAGTGCAAGGGTGCGCACAGAACCAGCTAGAGCAGGCTGCACAGGAGGGACATGTCCCAAAAGGGCCCCAAGAGAG
>WUAM01000107.1:9478143-9496801 GCA_024336885.1 Actenoides hombroni | reverse complement strand
AAGTGCGGTGGCCTTTTTAACCTATTCCCAGGTTATTAAACACCGGGGGGTTAAAAGCAGAAAGGTCCCCCCCCCCCCCCCCATGTCTCACAGAGTTGTGCTGTGTCTAGTTTCTTTTCGTTTGTGGTTTGGTTTTGGTTTTTTTTTTCTTTGCCATGTAGTGCAACGCTTTGCAAAGGTGAACTGTTCTTATACAGGGAAGACTGGAAAGGTGATAGTTCCCTTGTAAGGAATTAGAGAAACTGAGTGAATTTCAGCCAACATAATAGGGGTCTTTTTGATAGAATGGGGACTAGATCCTTGATCTTCTGGGTATTTCTGGTTTTGGTGGGTTGTATTGTTTGTTTGTTTATTATTATTTTTTAAACAGAATCCTTTGGCAATTAATCCAACTTTTGCTTCATCAATAGAATTCCAATAATTTTGTCATCTTTAGCCTTGTAAAATGCTTTGAGGTGTCTAGAGGAGGAGCCCCATACAAGTATTTATTTGCCAAGTACTTGTGCTGGCGTATGAAGAAGAAGTAAGATGTGCTTCAGTAAATCACAGCCAACTCGCTTGAAAATCAGGCTGCTCCACTTGTAGTAAAAGTAGGATCTTTCAAGAAAGAGAAGTAAGGTGGGTAGAGTACTTCTCTTTGGAAAATATATTGCTTTATTACAATGTTGCAGTATTAACAGCAAGAGCAGGATGGTGGCAGACTCTAGAGGAGATCAGCAACATCTGTGGGGCTTGGGGAAGGTGCTGGAATGCTCTGTAAATGCTGCCATTTCAGCACTGAACACAAAGTCACCTGGATCGATTCAGAAATCCCACGTGGCAAAACAACTGCAGCTCGGCAAACACGACCATACCGCAGGTTTGGGAGAAAGCAAATGTCAGGGTGAACCAAAGCCTTCCCTCAGATTCTAACCCCCGCGGAGTCAGTAAACAGAACTTGAGGTATCAGCCTTGAAAATCCAACAGGCAACTTTCTATTAGTTCATTCCCTTCAGTCTGGACAGAATGTCATGGGGTTGGGTTTTTTTTCAGCCTAAAGGATACAGAAAGGTACTGTGGCCTTGCAGAGAGCAGGAAGAGACTGTAGACTTTAAGGGTGGGTCCTCAACTTGGGGACAAACAAGAAGGAGCCGTAGGCTGACTCCTCAGTAGCCTGTTTTGTTGACTGATGAACTGAAATTATTTGCTGCTTCCTTTGAGGTTTATATTAGATTTACTGCTGCGGTAAATCTCCCTCTAGAGTATTGCTGTAATATTGAGGACATTTGTCTTGTTTTTTGCTTTATGGGTGAAATAAATGACTTCTGTAATCAAGCAGTAATTTAAAAGATACCTGTGAAGCTAACTTTTGGGGAGGGAAAGATATCTTTTTTTAAGACTTCAGGCATATTTTCTCTTTTGGGGTATTAAGAGCTTTGACTTCTGTACTCCACATCATGGGAGGAGGGGTTTAGTTAGTAATTAGCACACATACAGAAGCTAATTTTTTTTTCCTCAGGCTTATATTTTGAAGAAACTTGGCTATCATTCCACAGTTTCTCTGCAGAGAAACTTCCGCTTGTGGTAAATGAGTAGACTATGTAGAAATTTCTGTACTGGGCAGCGAGATGAATAGTTGCTATATCTGGATGTACTTGATAGCAGTTAATTTGGAAGACAGCAGATCGCTTTGAAATCCTTCTGTCTGCTTATTGTATTTTCAAATTTTCTGTAGGAAACATTGGGAAAAATTCCGAGTGAAATCTTGATCCGTAAATAAGCTCACTGCATGTCTGCAGGTGTCAGCTTTATCACTGCTGTTTTAAAAGATAGAAAAAAATCCAGAAAAAAAACCCTTTAAATTTCTGATTTTTCTCCATATAATCCTTCTTTTGAGATTTGCAGTCTCTTTACTGTACTGTTTTAGATCTCTTCATGAAGCCACATCCAACCTGATTCACAGAGGCTGTGAAAATTGATCCTAGAGGCTTGAGATGGTCCATGTGTGTTACTCAAAACTGTTATCTGTAGGTTTGAGGCAGCTTCATTCTATTTTATCAGTAGCATCTTTCAGTGTTTTATTTTAAACCGAATATGGAAACCATATTTTTGTCTGCCAGCACTGGGCAGTTTTCTCCTCCCAAGCCAGAGCTGTGGCCTTATCGTCGGAGTCCAGAGGGAGACTTTCTGCACGGCCTTTACCCCGCTTCAGTTGTTTCCCATAGTGACTACGTGAATATGGCACCTCTTTGACTCGGGAGAGTTCATTTCTTACCTGGGCAGAGAGAACAGCAACTGAAATCTTATAATCCAAGGTCTGAACTGAATTTTCTGCCTTTCCTGTTGTAGGAATTTCTATAGGTAAAGTCAGCAGACCCACTGAAAGCTTCATGCGTCACTTTGAGTGTTACTTCCTTAAGCCTTGTTGGCACAGCTACTTGGGGGATGGGGAAAAGCTGTATCCAAGAAACCTCCAGATCCAAATACAAAAATGCCAGAGCCATTCAGGCCTATTCCTGCACTGAGTGATATTCCCTCATGTGTACTTAGGGGCTGTGAGGCTCCTCTGTTTCTCCAGCTTTGGAATCTTGCTCTAGTTGATCCCATCTGTCATAGAAAAGCATGTCAGGCAGGTTTGCTTGTAAACATGTCCATGCTTCTTTCTGAAGATGTCTTCTGGCTTTTTTAATAAAAATATGAAATAATGAGCACATTTCTGGGATGAGAAAAAAAAAATGTGGGGGGAAAAAAAAAAGTATGCTCTTTTATTCATGTATTCATGTTAGAGAATGCAGAGCCATCACAAGTACCACATAATCCCAGCATGGTGGGGGTTGGAAGGGACCTCTAGAGATCACCTCATCCAACCCCCCTGCTCCAACAGGGTCACCCACAGCAGGGTGCCCAGGATCACATTGTCCAGGGGGGGTTGGAATCTCTCCAGAGGAGACTCCAGCCTCTCTGGGCAGCCTGGGCCAGGCTCTGGCACTCTCACAGCAAAGAAGTTTCTCTCTTGTTGAGAAGGAACCTCATGGGTTCCAGTGCTTGTGCTATCACTGGGCACCACTGAAAAGAGACTGGCCCCATCAGTAGTTGATGCTGTCTAGGAGATAATGCCTCTGGTTGACATGCATGTCAGCACTGGCACTAGAAGCACAGGACAACCTGTGAGGGATCTCATTCTCTACCTTCCAGCTCCGGTAGTCCTGCCTGTGGGCTTCTGAAGCACTTCACTTCATCCACGTTTGACACAAACCTGAAGAACTATATGAGAAGGCATTTTGAGCTTTCCTAGTTTACCAAGAGGCTGAAGTTCTGGTTTTTGACTGTTTTGTCCTCTTTGTTAGTTACTAATTTGATGATTTTTGTTGTCTTTAGTTGATGAAAGTAGAGAATACTAAGAGGGTGTGGTACAAGTGCTTGGAAAGTCAACTGAATATGGCTCAGGCAAATGATTCTTTTGACAATTGTGTTTTGAAGTCTTGGTTGCTGGTGTCTAGTGTTGTTTTAAAATTAAACTTTCATAAGGTCCTAAGACAAGTGGTTCATGAAAATGTGTTGCATCTACCACAGTAATGCATAATAGATTGGCAGTCTTCGAATACTGATGTATGACTCCATTTGCTGTGACACACTGACATATGAATCAAGTGGGAAAAATGGTGGAAAATGTTCAGGAGTGGTTCTCATGAAAACATTACAGTTTTAGTTTTGCAAAAAGCAGAAGCTGGTTGGTCCAAATGTTTGTTAAAGAGTTTTCTTATATGAGGAAGAGCATCTCCATGTACAGTTATCTTCTGATATTCCAGCATTTATAAAAATGATCATCAGCAGGTCAAAAGTTTTCTCTTTTAAGATGTGAGTTTTGTGGGGGTGTTGATTGGAAAGTCTTTTTTACTCATTCATGCTGCACGTTCTCCGGGGTACTAATATGGTCATTTGTGTTAGAAATGTAAGCAAATGGCTGCTTTCCATGTGCAGAATATCGATCGTGTTTGCTTTTTCAAAGTCCATTTAGAAATTTAATCTCCACACTTGATAGTGGGCTTGTACTACTGCTAATTTTCACTCCTTGTCCATCCTTCTGACAGCCAGCAGAATTTCCCCCTCCCAAGTTTGAATTTTTCAGTAGGCTTTGTGTCCTTTTTTTCCACTTTGTATTTTCCCTTAAGCCTTCTATACAAATTGTGACTTTTGCTTACTTACCTGACAACTTCATTTATTATTCAGTCTGTCTGAATTTTTGCTTGTTGTTAGTTCTGCTCATTGTTCTTATTTTGGAGTAATTAATTTCTTGTAAAGAGCTCTAGGGAACTGTTGTGTATCTTTGTTTGATATTTCCTCTGCTTACACAACTTTATCTGGTTAAAATCAGTGATCTGTGTAAGACATCCCCACTTTCCAGTCCAAGAACTTGATAATTTTTGTCTAAACAGTTGTCTTGCTTTACACTTTGCTTTTCTGTTTGCAAAATAACCTTATAGTTTAAGAACCTTCTCAGGTTGTACTTTCTAGAGGTGTCCTGCCATTATTAATAGCTCCCAAAATATCTTTCTAGCAGAAAAATTTTATGAGGAAAAAAAAGCTTCTTTCTAGTATCTCCTTGGTAAAATAAATCTTCTTTGTTCTGTGCCATCGTTTAGTTTATGATATTTCCTCTGGATAATCTATGGTGATCTCTAAAAGAGCTTTGGATTTTGAATCATGGAATCATTTAGGTTGGAAGAGACCTTCAAGATCATCGAGTCCAACCATTAACCCAGCACTGCCAGATCACCACTAAACCATGTCCCTCAGCACCACATCTCCACGGCTTTGAAACCCCTCCAGGGATGGGGACTCCACCACTGACCTGGGAAGCCTGGCCCAGGCCTTGATAACCCTTGAGGGAAAGATGTTTTTCCTAATGTCCAACTTAAACCTCCCATCCTATAAAAAAAATTAGCATCTGTCCTTCTCCTTTCCTTTTCAGGATGGGATCCTTCTATGCACCAGGGCTCGTGGGTATAAATGTGCTGCGCTTATTAACCTCCATGTACTTTCAGTGCTGGGCTGTCATGACTAGCAATGTCCCTCATGAACGAGTGTTCAAAGCATCCAAGTCTAATAATTTTTACATGGGACTGTTGCTGTTGATCCTGTTCCTGAGCCTCCTGCCTGTGGCTTACACCATCATGTCCCTGCCTCCCTCCTTTGACTGCGGACCCTTCAGGTACTAGCAAAACGCCAATAAAAGAGGCTGGTTTTCTCCTCTGATAGATGGGATTATTTTCATGAAGTTAAAGGGTCTGGACCCCAGCAGAGATGGGGAAACTCCTTCATTCTCCATCTGGTCAAATCCTTAGCAGTGTAAGGCAACAGGCTGTGCTCAGCCATGGGGTACAAACCAGGAACATCAAACCTGCTCTGACCTCCTGTCTGCTGTTCTCCAGCAGACTCAGCTGCTTTACCTCCTCCATGACATGAATCCCAGCATCTCCTCAACACACACTGATGAAAGCACCAGAGGACAAAAGGGTGCAGCCCCTACTAAAAAAACAAAGTAACAGGAGCACACCATAGGCTCTCTGGGAGCAAAACAGTTCCAAATCCTCCTTCTAAAACCATCTATAGAGCCAAGAACTCCCACAGCTCAAGATGTATTTTACGTTTTGAATTTTGTTGGAAAACAGCAGGAAATGGATAGTTCTGAGCCTGAAGAGTTGCAGGGTTTTTTAAAATACAACCAACAATGTCTTTTTTGGTTTTTAATTAGGACAGAAGCAGCACCGCACAGAGCATTCAGTGGACCGGATTAACATGCCAATAAAGTCTAATTTGATTGCATAACACCATTTCCTGGGCCTGCTGAGTCTGGCTCTGCAAGGAGCCAGCTCACGGAAATTGTTCCTGTAGATGCACTGGTTTAGGTTATCCACTTGCTAATGGAGAATGACAATAGAAAGTTAAAAGACTCAGGGGTGAAGGCAAAAGACCAGAATTCCCTCAGTTCTGTCACAAGGGCAGGTGTCAATGAACAATGTCAGAGAATGGGACAGAAACTTACTGCATGCACACTATAATTTGGAGGTGACTAATCTGCAGTGTGAAGGAGCTATTTCCATTCCCAACCAACCACCCTTCACAAACCACTCAACCTGATTCTGACCTTTGGCATGCCTCTTGGCTTGACTGAAAGCTCAAGCTTCTCCTGGGCCTGATGCAGTTGATGAAGTCAGGATACCCTTTAGCCAAGTTGGTCTTTATTGACTCTCATCACCAGGACAGAGTCCAACACCTTCCTGAGCAGAATCCTGCAAGATCCCAGGAGGAAACAAGCCTAAAGATGAGAAATAGAGCACTCATAGGGTTGAATTCACAGACCCAGAGATGCTGGGGAGAGAAGAAGGTCAGTTATGTAATCCATCCTTTTAAAGATTTGTTCTTCTTTCGCACAAAATACCCTCATCTGCCTTATCAATTTGGTTGGAAATGACTCTTTCACCAAGTTCCCTATTAAGCAATAATCACAGCTTGCTATTTTTGTCATTACTTAGCAGCTCTTCAAGTTGGCTCATGATTTCAGAAAGCCAGAATTTGCATATGGAAAGTCATCTCGACCATGAAAAGTCCGCATTTAACAAGATATTGATCAGAAATGTTGGGTTGCTGCAATCTGTAGGGTTTTATACATTTCAGAGGGGTAAATAGTCAAAACTCAAAGGAGCCATGTGTGGAAATAAAGGTATTAACTCCAGGAGCAAATTAGCCTAACAAAGATTATTCTTATAATCAAAGGGGGGGAATGACTGGGCCAATAAGTTATTTACAATGAAGGTATTTTCGTTGCCATCATGAAACCGATGCTCAGTGAAAAAGAGAGAAAACATGCTACTTTGTGTTGTTAGATTAGGAGCTATTTTGTCCCTCCAGCAAAGAGCTACACACCCTTACCAGGCTGTTTATCTTTTCAGTGGAAAGAAAAGGATGTATGATGTCATTCAAGAGACCATCGAGCTCGATTTCCCACTTTTTGTTGCCAAGATCTTCAGCTACGTGGCAAATCCAGGTCTGATCATACCTGCAATTCTGCTCATGGTGTAAGTTTTCCTTGAGATATTACATTCCTGGCTGGGGGAAGGTTGAATAAAAACCAAATGCTGGGATGATAGTGAGGTCTAAATACAGTTTGTGCTGAGATAAACAGCCTGGATTTGGGTCGACACATGCTCACTACCCCCCTGCACCTTCACCTTAACCCAATTTCCCCAAATTTAATTACCTGACCCAATTAACCACAACTTTGTAACGCACTGCTGGCAGAGGCCTTGTGGATATCAGTGCTGTCACAGCTTCCATATAAAAAAATTTCAGTAGCCATCAGGAAATAAATGGACGATCTCAGCCTGGTGCCTTTTGGAGAAGCAATTTCTGTCACAGCTGGTGGTATTTACAGCACTGCCAAGCCAGGGCATTCAGAAATGACATATTCAAAAAAATATCAAGAGGTGTAGGGTTTGTTTGGGCTGTTTTTCTTTTTTCAAATAATACACCTGGAATTTGTTTCAGTGCTGCCTGATCATTTCAGCTTTGAAACCACACTTAAATCCCTGGCACCTTCAGCAGCACCAGGACCAGAGCAGCAGTTTTCTCTCTCTTTTTTTTTTTAAATATATTTTGGGTATTGTTCTCAAGGTTTCCATAGCTATCAAAGTAAGGGGAAGAGCTGTGGCCAAATTTTATAAGGAGCTCTGAACTCTCTGGACTAGAAAGTGGGAGACAGGGAGAGGGTTGGGGAGCATATTTCATATGTTTCCCTGCTCTGACTCTCCTTGGGTATCCATCCACACATGGGCTCTCGTGCACTGTGATGCATCATTCAGAATAGGTTGTACTACAGAAAATGCCATTAAGTTAAAACAAATATAAGTTGCTGTGTCACAAAGTTTCTTTTAGAAACAGCCTGAGAAAAATCCCAAATGAACTGGAAATGACCTGCAGTCCCTCTGTCTGCCTCCAACTACTTACTCATTTTACCCTAAATAAAGATGACCAGATACTGTAACTCATGCAGAGAGATCCTACCCTCACAAGAACCAGATCAGATGCACACAGGAGACAAGACATCTCACACTGCATCCTTTGGAGGGACAAGCATATTATTGAGTTATTGGCTCTATTCCTGCAGGCTTCTCAGGAACATGAGCAGATGCTGCCACCAACACAAGATAGGACTGCAAAGCTAATCCACCCCAACTGCATGACCTTTACAAAAGGGCTGCAGGGCAAATTTCTGAGGGTTTCATGCAACCCCACCCAAAAAAGTGCTGGGAAAGCAGTAGACCTTTGAAAATAATGTTTTGTTCAGTGACAATCTCCTGTCTTTTCCTCCACTGACAGCCGGAAGAGGGAACAGCACAAATCCAGTTTATCTGCTGAAGAAACACCTTATATCTCTTCTCAGTCTGGGCTAGTCCAACACCATGGCCTTCCCAACTCTCCTCTAGACACCATCACTCTGCCCTAATCTCCTCTGCAAACTGAGAGATACCCAGTGTCCATGTTGCCTGAAATATCCTCATGTCTCTCCCAGACATGTAGCCTTTGAGGATATTAGATAATTGTGATTTCCAGTCATGCAGCTCTTGAGGGAGTAGCAGCCCTAAAAAAGTGCTTGAGAAGAACTGAGCTACGGGACTGGCTCAGCCCGTCTTTAGCTGACTATGCCACGAGGCAGTCTGAATTCTTCCTAAGCCTTGAGCTTCTAGAGAAAGTTTGGAAACAGCAGGTGGGAAAACTGGGTGTTAGAAGGTAGGCAAAAATTAGATGTTCCCTCCTAGTGAAACTTTCTCTCTCCTCTGACTCTGTCACTACAGCAAGGCATTTGTTTTCGTAGGCTCGCCATCTATTACCTAAACGCGGTGGCCGAAGCGTACCAGCGCGCCAACGCGGAGCTGAAGAAGAAAATGCAATTGGTAAGTGTGGATCTGGCAGAGCCATCTTTGAAATACCACGTGCTTGAGTTTGATGGGCAACATGCACTTTTAAGTTGCCACTGTGCTGGTGACACAAGGGAAAGAAGCGTTTTACGCTTGTTTGGTTCTCTCCGACGGCATTTAAAAGAGCAGTTGCGTCCCAGCACAGGCTGCTCTTTCATACATCAAAACTACAGCGAGGTTTCCCCATACACTGCACTTTCCACCTGCAAAAATAAGTTATCTCCAAGTTCAAGTAATGCTTTGGCGCCTGAGACTTCCAAGGGACAATGATAAGCTCATCAAAACCACAGCCAGGTTTTCTACACGCTGAAGAGCCATAAATAACAACACGATTTTTTACCAGCTATTCTCAAAGCACTTCAGAGAGGAGGCTAGGCTCTGCCTCTGCTCTGCAGATGGGAGAAGCATGATACAGACAGATGCAGTGACTCGAATTAGCAGGGTAGGATTTAGACCTCACGATGTCCAGAACTGGGGGAGTTTACAACATGTAGAGGACCATAACGCAGGAAACCCTGAACTAATATGATTTAGGCAGCATGACAGACCTAAACCCTGTTACTAACAAGTGCTTTGCCCTACCAGGAGCAGAGCTGTCACTTCCCAGGCACTAAGTCCTGCCTAGAACATACTTTCTTTCCCTAAAACCCTTGGCAACCAAGTGTTCATCAGCTTGAACTTGACAAAGAGATTGCATTCATATGAACAAACACTTAGCCAGGCCAACCACAATGCCAGGCCACCATTTCATGGATTAAATCTGCAGTTTCAAACTAAACACCATGGTTTTTATTCATGTAGCAACGTGAAGAAGAGAAAAACAAGAGAAACAACAAAGCCAGCACTAACCCCATGCTGGAAGATCTGGAGGATTTACTTACACCAAGTACAAAGAGTGAAAGTCACCCCAAACAAGCAGAAGGTAAAAACAGCCTCTCCTCAGCTCTCCTGAAAAGGGTCCTTTTGCCACCAAAATCATAGATTCATAGAATAGTTTGGGTGGGAAGGAACATTTCAAGGCCGTTTAGTTCAACCCCCCTGCAGTGAGCAGGGACATCTGCATCTAGAGCAGGTTGCTCAGAGCCCTGTACAACCTGACCGGGAACGGTTCCAGGGATGGGGCTTCTACCTCCTCTCTGGACAACCTCTTGGAGAGGCTGAGATGAGATGAAAAATTGAGACCAAGCCAATAGATATTCCCCCCCTCAAGCAGAACCAGAGCACTCATTTAAATGGAAATAGCATTGAAAATACAGACTCAAATCAGCAGCTACCTATGACCACCACACGGCTAGAGGTGTGCCAGCATGGCTAGTAGGACTATCACATCTTATAATCACATCAATAAGAACCTGCAAAGAGGGCTTGGGCAGCAGACACATACTGGTTTGTGGCCAGGGGATAATGGTCTTATTTATGATTTCTTCACTCAGATGCTCAAACACAAACCCTCAGACATTGAGGTTATTGCACAGAGAAGAAATGGAAGCCGTGGAGGAGGAAAAGAGCAACAGTGTTCGCTCTTCAGATAATAACATTCATAATCTTTGTTCTAGACAAGAAAACAGAGTCTCCTCACAGGACCAGCCCTGTCGGGAAACAAGGCACAGCAGCAGCCCTGGATAGCAGCCCAATGACTGATGGGAGACAAGCAGCATTGGCCCCACTGCCGCCGCATGTGTTCATGACGCAGCCACCGATGCCGCGTGTCCGAGCACCTTACCCTGGCCAGCTGAGACCATGGGGGTACCCACCAGGACCAGTCCCTAGAAGGGGGAGAGGGCAACCATGCTACCCACGTGCTCCTCGATAAGCTCCACAGCGTTTCTCTTGTTTGACATTAAGATAGAGGTGCTGCATGAACTATCATAGTTGTAGTAGGAAATGATTACTCTGTGTTGGTCATCCACACATGATGATCTGTATCTATCCAACAGTGACTATCTAAACCAGCTTTCTTTAGAAGCTTAGGACTACTCTGGAGCTGTAGCCCCCAATGGCTGCACTAATTTTAATCACAAAAGAAACAGCAGGTGGTCAGGGTGAATATCAGCCATGGGCTTGCTAAACTACCACGTACAGGACACAGCCCTGGGGCCATGAACAGCAGCACAGTGACCTTGCTCTGTGGCATGAGTGCTTGTCAGTCCCTCCAAAGGCTTCTTCAGTTAATAAAAGTGTGAGTTTACCTGTCAGTTCAACAAAACTTGGTGGGTTTTTTTGCTGTCTCTCTACCTGAGGAATTAAGTATTCTTTAAAGAGTGTCTCTGTCCAGCTGCATGGCAGCTGCTACTGGGAGTAGAGGACTCCTACTAGAACAGCGGTGCCAGGAACACCACATGGCTTCCATACTGGTGAAGAGTCACTAAGATGCAATTTAATGTCCTGCAGATCCCTGACTTGATCCCAGCAGGCCATGGGTGCAGCAGATCACCCACCTCTCTGTACCCCAACATGCTTAGACCCCTCCCTGCAACCATCTATCAGGCACTTTCGCTGCCACCAAAGCTGGTCAGACAGGAGCCTTTGAAGCTGACCCCACCACACCTCTAAACCACATGTCTTCGAAGCAACCAACCTGACACAAAAATAATGGCAGTGCTCACCAGAAGGCTTTAAAAAGCAATCCTCCCATTTTGATTCATGCTGCACGCAATGTTATCAGCTCTCCAGCCTGACAGCCATGGGGATTTTTCCTCTCCATCACACTTTTCTTGCCACTTGCCTAAGCCCCAAGGCAGCAGCTTGTCCTTTGGCAGGTGGCAGCCTGGTTTCATCTGCAGCCAAGACTTATCACTCACAAATGCTCAGACACAGTTTTTCCCTAGGGTGAAAAAAGGCAACTCTGGAAAATGAGGATTTCCAGGTCCCAGCCTGTTTCTCACATGACATCGTGATAATTGCTGAATCAGAATTCAGCACCGTGTTGTGAACAGACACAATGCAACCCTGTGCTGCGGTGAGCTAATGTGGGGGGGCTTGGCTCAGCTGCAGTCATTCATGAAGTCATAGAATGGTTTCAGTAGGGACCTTTCAAGGCTATCTAGTCCAATCCCCTGCAGGGAGCAGGGACACCTACAACTAGAGCAGGTTGCTCAGAGCCCTGGCCAATGCCACCTGGAACGATTCCAGGGATGGGGCTTCTACCACCCTCTGTGGGCAACCTGGGCCAGGGTCTCTCCACCCTCAGCTTAAAAAAAAGTCTTCCTTCTCTCTAGTCTAAATCTCCCTCTTTTAGTTTAAAACAATCACCCCTTGTCCTGTCAGAACAGGCCCTGCGAAAAGGATTGTTCTCATCTTTCTGACAGGCCCCTTTAAGTGCTGAAAGGCTACAAGTAGATCTCCCCGGAGCCTTCTCTTCTTCAGGCTGAACAACCCCAACTCTCTCAGCTTGTTCTCATCAAATGTGAGACCCTAATACAGCTGCCAACCCAGCAGTGCCAGGTCACCACTAAAACATGTCCCTCAGCACCACATCTCCACGGCTTTGAAACCCCTCTAGGGATGGGGACCCTACCACTGCCCTAGGCAGCCTGGGCCAGGCCTTGGCAACCCTTTCAGGGAAAAAATTGTTCCCAATATCCAACCTACCTCTCCCCTAGTGGAACTTAAGGCTCTTTCTTCTTGTCCTATCACTTATTCCTTGGGAGAAGAGACAAACCTCCGCCTTGCTACAACCTCCTTTCAGGGAGTTTGTAGGAGGTTCAGGGAGTCGTTGACAGTGAGACGGTCTCCCCTGAGCCTCCTTTACTCCAGGCTGAACAACCCGAGGTCCCTCAGCCGTTCCTCACAAGGCTTGTGCTCTAGATCCTAGAAGGGAAGGTCAATCCACTATTCCTGTAATGGCAGAACAAACTCCCAAGATTTAAAATAAAAATTAAATAGATGTAAAAGTTTAACACTTACCTGAACAGAGCAACATCCATCTCCTGATCCCAAGGGGACAGAGCCAGCACAGTCCAACCTGCCACTGTAAAAGGATGACTCCACAGGGCGCTTGTCCCACCTGAGGACCACACAGCATTGATAATTTGTGGTGTCAATAACTCGCAGCATTTTATATCCCAAGTCTCAGATTCGATACCATAACAAAGTTCCTGCTTCTATATTCAAGGTGTGGTTCAAGAAATCCCAGTTCTCATTTTAAAACAAAACCACAAACTTTTTGCTTTCACAGAGGGAAAATAAACTTTAGAACAAGGTGCAAGGAGCAGCCTAGAAGTCAAGGAGGAATCCAGTCCATGCTTAGGGAAACAAAATTAAGACCTAAAATTAATTTCAGAACTTTTCAAAGGGTTAAACCCTTCAAAACAGAAAAAATAGCTACTAAACTGCTCAGCCCTCTTGAAGGAGCTGGTGGAGAACCTCTGGCTGCTTGTAGCATTCAGACAAAATGGTTCTGCCTCCCAAAACTAAGAAGAAAAGCCAAGAGCATGCTCACTCCTACATGACACCAGTCCTTGTGAGCAAAGGGGAGAAGACACTCCAGCCCCTAGCACCCAGAACTGCTAAAACCTTATCCAGCTGGGAGCAGGCACGTGGCTTAAAGGGGCCTCCGGAAAAGGTGCTGTGGAGAGGGAGGTGGTGGTGGCTCCTCTCAATTTAGAGCCTCTAACAGCAAAATAACAAGTGAAGGAAAACAGTACATTCGCTGCTTCTCTACCTTTGCTGCTCAATTTTTCCCTATTTGAACAAAGCCCGTGGGTGCAGGGAGTTGTCTACCTGTGAGCTCTGGGAGTGTGAGGAAGAAGACAAGCCACTCTGGAAATGCTGGAAGCAATAAGCTGAGCAGGACGGATGAGCTAGGAAGTGTCAAGGCATCTTCAACTTCGGAACGCTGTGTTTCTCAGAACTGGAAGCCAGCAGCATCCCACACTTACTCCCTTAGGGAAATCACAAGGAAGATCAAGGTTTGCAGCTGAGCACAGAGGCAACAAGCTTAATACTGACACGTATGAAAAACAGTGGGGTTTGTAAAAACAAAAAAGTGTATTATGGTCCCTGTGAGAGGGCACTATCCTGCTACAGGGAAGTCAGAAAGCCAGGCGAGAGGAAGGGCAAATGCCAGCTGGACCAGCTCTGCTCCAATGGCAAGAGATGGAGGCTTGTGCTGAAGGCAGTTCTATACAGTGATAGAATTGTAGAATAGTTTAGGTTGGAAAAGACCTTTAAGATCATTAAGCCCAACCAGTAACAAAAGCAGCTTTTGACCATCCTTCCCTCACCCAGCGCCCACTCTGCCCAGCTCTGCAGCCACGCTGCCAGCAGCAACGCAAACCCAGACAAACCAGGAACAACAGCCCCATCTACTGGGGTGCTGGAAATGATCCACATCAAAGCATTTTGCAGCGGTGTGACCCACCACCACCATCTCCTGACACCCACCAGGCAGGAGCAATGCTCCAGGGTGCTTGTCTGCCCCAGAAAGCCACTTTTTGTGTCTGCGAACAGCCAAAGGCTGGTCTGGTCGTCCTGGGCTAGCTCAAACCCAAAAGGCAAATATCCTTCGTTCTTGGCATCCCCTCAGCTCTCCAGAGGCGAGGTGGGAAACAGCCTCTGGGACCAGAACCAGCTTCTTGGGCCACACTGACAAATTCAGCATTACAGGGGAGAAATGGAGCTTCAGAGTAGCTTCCCAGGCCATGCCCTGACGTTTCCAGCCACAGCACAGGAATGAGCAGTGCCGAGGTGCCTGGTTGCAGCAAAGGTTTGTCCCAGTCTTTGGCACAATCATCCTCATGGCAGACCAGCTCCCAGCTCTGCGATGTGCCACCTTCCCACGATGAGCTCCCAGCTTTGCACAACCCTACACCTAACTCACATGGTGTACAATCCATCTGAGTACCTGAAAGGTTGCTTCAGTCCTCAATTCACCCCCTTGGCTCCAGGGAGACCACCCCTGCAGCGTTGGGTCCAGCTCTGGAGTCCTCTGCATAAAAAAGACATGGACCTCCTGAAGCAGGGCCAGATGAGACCACAGCAAAGATCTGAGGGCTGGAACCCCTCTGCTGTGAGGTCAGGCTCAGAGAGTTGGGGTTGTTCAGCCTGGAGAAGAGAAGGCTCTGGGCAGACCTTCTTGTGGCCTTTCAGTACTTAAAGGGGCCTGTCAGAAAGATGGGGACACTTTTCAGCACGGCCTCTTGTGACAGGACATGGGGTGATGGTTTTAAACTAAAAGAGGGAGATTTAGAGGAGAGAGAAGGAAGAAATTCCTTTGGTCAATATACCTGAGGGACCAGCTACCATCCAGAGGGACCTGGACAAGCTGGAGAAGTGGGCCCAGGTGAATCTCATGAGGTTCAACAAGACCAAGTGCAGAGTCCTCCAGCTGGGTCAGAACAATCCTCATTATCAATACAGGCTGGGGGATGAGGTGACAGAAAGTAGCCCTGTGGAAAGTGAATTGGGGGTTCTAGTGGCTGAGAAATTGAATGTGAGCCAATAACGTGCACCCACAGCCCAAAAGGCCAATCTCATCTGGGGCTGCATCAACAGAAGTGTGGCCAGCAGATCGAGAGAGGTGATTGCGCCACTTGGCTCTGCTCTGGTGAGACCTCTCCTATAGTAGTACCATGTTCAGCTCTGGAGCCCGCAACACAGAAAGCTCACAGACCTGATGGAGCCAGTCCAGAGGGCCATGAAAACAATCAGAGGGCTGGAGCACCTCTCCTACGAGGACAGGCTGAGGGACTTGGGGTTGTTCAGTCTGGAGAAGGCTCCAGGGAGACCTTATAGCAGCTTTCCAGTACCTGAAGGGGGCTTACAAGAAGGCTGGAAAGGGACTATTTACGAAGGCATATGGTGATAGGACAAGGGACAATGGTTTTAAACTAGAGAAGGGTAGATTTAGATTGGACCTTAGGAAGAAGTTCTTCACTATGAGGGTGGTGGAACAATGGAATATTGCCCAGGGAGGTAGTTGAGACCCCAGCCCTGAAGACATTCAAGGACAGGCTTGACGAGGCTCTGAGGAGCCTGATCTAAATAAGGATGTCCCTGCTTCCTACAAGGGGGTTGGACTAGATGACCAAACTTTAGAGGTCCCTTCCAACCTAAAGCATTCTATGATTCTATACTATGAAACTCTTTACACTGAAGGTGGTGAAATGTGGGCAGACTGCCCAGAGAGGTGGGAGAAGCCCATGCCCAGAACCATTCCAGGTGAGGCTGGACAGGTCTCTGAGCAATGTGCTCTAGTTGCAGATGGCCCTGCTCACCACAGGAGGTTGGACTAGATGCTCTAAAGTTCCCTTCCAACCCAAACCCTTCTGATTCACCTCTGGCTCATATAACACGCCTCTGCTGAGACACCTGCTGTTAAAACCCAAGTCACCACACTACCGGTGGTGGGCACACGATGCCACTGAAAGGCGGCCTATGGGTGCTGCGGTATGGCCTTGTTCTGCCCAGAAAAGTCACTGGCAAAACTCTGTACCAGAACAAAGAGAGCTGGCTGCAGGACTCAACTCAAGGAAAGCCTCTGGATATAGTGTAGTGCAGCGGCATTTAAAACAAACACAAAGATTCTGCAGCGAGGCAGGTTTCCCTGGCCTTCAGAGTAGGGTTAAGGAGACATCACTTCAAAGGATGCATCCCCATGTCCTTTACAGGATTTATTTTACTCATGCTTGAACACTACTAGTGGAAACAATAACAAACCTAGCCAGTGAAACAAATACTGACAGAAATAACCCACTACCTAAACTCAGGCTTTACCTATAAAATGAAGTTTTAAGCAGCAGCCCAGAAAAAGATTCCTTCTTTCAACTATAAAGATAAACAAACAAAAAGTTAAAAAAAAAAAATTCTTCTTTATGTAATTTTATTCATCACTGATTACTGAATGTAAAAAAGGACTAGGTCTAAACAAAAATGACATGATCCCAAAGTTGCAACAGTAGAAAAATTATAGCATCATAGACTGGTTTGGGTGGAAAAGCAACTCTAAAGGTCATTTCATCCAAACCCCCTGCAGTAAGCAGGGACAACTAGAGCAGGCTGCTCAGAGCCCTGGCCAACCTGACCTCATGGTTGCGAGTACTCCTAAAAATACAAGTATTAAAAAAGCAAATAAAACCAACTTCAGAAATCCAGTGTCCATGGAAACAGTAAGTTCAGGAAATCAGGCCTGTGAGTGCAACTGTAAGTAGCAGGCGTGTGCCCATGCCCAAGGTGTATGCCACAGGGCTGATGATCACGGGTGTTCCTCGTTCCCAACGCTCCATCCAGCAGTAACGCACTGTTCTACCTGCACCTGTCACACAGGCTTGACGCACATGAGGGATTCACAAACTCAAGGCAAGAGGACAGAACTTTTTCCTGAAACACGGACCAATGTCTCTTTGGAAGCTGCAGGGCAGTGGGGAGATGCCCCAAACAACTCGTTGGTCCTACAGCAATAGAGGCAAATTTGAATTCCTTTTTTTTTTTTTATCTGCTATTCTCATATTCAACCAACACATTTGTCTGTCCTGAGAAATTCTGAGATACCCAGCTTTGGAGAGCACCACATTCATGACAACCGTGGATTTACCATGTGGTAAATTGTGCATTTACTCCATGTCAAGTCCCTCCCCACCAAGGTGCTATTTTTTTATTTCCCCAAAGATTACTGCAGTGGTCTTAAGGAATCAGTAACACGGAGGCCAGAGCTGGGAGCCAGAGCCCACAGCCCCCAGCTTCACCAAAGTGATTCAAACAGCTGTTTCCAGACAGTCCCACCCTGAGATAAGGACTGTGTCCCATGCCACCCACGTTCTTCACCTGCCAACAAGTAGTACTAAGCGGTGTGTATTAAATCATCCTTTATTTCTCTCACGGAATAGCAGGACTGAAGTTAAGACCACTCTGTGGCAGTGCCAACCCACTCGGTAGCCTGGGCCGTGGGAGCAGCTGACCAGTCCTCAGTGGCAGGCTGGGCGCTCCAGTCCTCTGCAATTACAAAGACAAGAGCTGTTAGTGCACCCCAGCACCTCCCGCCCCCTACAACATGTACCCCACTTCCCAGAGAAATCTCCCCCAGACTGACCTGTGGGGAACTGCTGGATGGGCACCGATGGGACCTGCACTCCCTCAGACCAGTCTGCAACCTCAGGCTGAGGAGGAGCAGTGAATTCCGGAGCTGGGGCCGTCCATTCTGTCTGGAACTCCTCCTTCGTAACTGCTTTCTCAGCAGCAGCCTGCTCCTCCTTTTCGATCTGCAACGGAAGAGCACAGCCTAAGTCTCACAGAAACACCTCACCATCCTCACTTTCACATACCCTGCACTACAATCAACCCATCTTTTATGTGTGAAGAGCAATGATGAAGCCACACTACAGCTACTGTTCGATTTTGGGCTCCTCGCTATAAAAAGGACATTGAGGGGCTGGAGCGTGTCCAGAGAAGGGCAATGAAAGTGGGGAAGGGTCTAGAGCACAAGTCTTGTGAAGAATCGCTGAGGGACCCAGGGCTGTTCAGCCTGGAAAAAAGGAGGCTCAGGGGATACCTTCTCACTCTCAACTACCTGAAAAGGGGTTGGAGCCAGGTGAGGTCAGTCTCTTCTCCCAAGGAACAAGTGGCAGGACAGGAAGAACTGGCCTCAATTTGTGCCACAGAGGTTTAGGCTGGACATGAAGAAAAATGTCTTCCCCACAAGGGTTGTCAAGGCCTGGCCCAGGCTGCCCAGGGCAGTGGTGGAGTCCCCACCCCTGGAGGGGTTT
>WUAM01000107.1:9438749-9478043 GCA_024336885.1 Actenoides hombroni | reverse complement strand
TCACCCAGGAAGGGAGGCGGCAAGCCCGGTACAGCCCCCGGAGCGGAGCACGGCGGGGCGTGCGGGCCCCTAAGGGGAGCGGGCAGGCGGCCATCGCCGCACCGGCCGGGCGCTCCCTTCCCTCCCCTTCCCGCCGGTGATGGCAGGTGACAGAGCCGCGTCCGGATCCCCCTCCCCCCGCTCCTTCCCGGCGGGTCACTCACAGCTTCAGGCTGGCGTAGGCCGCTGCCGCCGCCGCCCCTGCTGCCGCCGCCGCCATTCGTCGTCCTCCGGTTGTCTCCGGCCGCCGTCGCGTCGCTGTCGCCCCCTCGGCCCCGGCCGCGCACGCCCGGCCTTGAGGGACGGGACCCCGCGCGGGACAAACCGACTCGGGCGCGTTAGCAAGCAGCGCAGGGCGGGGCACCGCCTATGGAGGAACGGGGCCGGGCCTGGGCTGACTCCCCGGCCCCGCCATTGGCGGAGCCGCCGCGCTCTAACCCCGCCCCCAGCGCGCCGGCGGCCCCCGGAGCACCATGAGACGCTGACGCGCAGAGAGGGGCGGGGGGCGGGGCCAGAGCTGAGCCCCGCCCCAGGACGGCCCTGGGAGGGGCGTTGGCGGGAAAGTCGCGTTGGATTGGCTGTACTATCAAGGCTGGCCCCACCCCCTGGAGAGATACGTAGTGAAGTGTCTGTGGGGAGGGTGGAAGAATCGAACGGGCCAGTGGCGCAATGGATAACGCGTCTGACTACGGATCAGAAGATTCTAGGTTCGACTCCTGGCTGGCTCGGTTGTCATTTTTTCCCCCCTACGACTTTCCCGTGTTTTTTTTAACGTCCGAGACTTCACACCGAGGGTGCTGCCCTCCCTCCCTCCTGAGCAGCCTCCCTGCTCCTGCAGACCCATCATGGCCAACCTCTGGCCGCTTTCCCACTGGATCCAGCCCTCATCCCGTTTTCTTATCTGAAGGAGGTGGGAACCACAAAGTATAATTAGTTACTCCTTCACTTCAGTTTAGTCGATAGCTCTGTGGTGCTGCTCAGCCAGCAGTACTTGCATCCTGTGTTCAGACAGGGAGTCGGAACAAGCCATAGGACACAACACTTCAAGCTGTGCCAGGGGAGGTTTAGGTTGGACATGAGGAGCAATTTCTTCCCCAAAAGGGTTGTCAAGGCCTGGCCCAGGCTGCCCAGGGCAGTGGTGGAGTCCCCACCCCTGGAGGGGTTTCAAAGCCATGGAGATGTGGTGCTGAGGGACATGGTTTAGTAGGGACCTGGCACTGCTGGGTTAATGGCTGGACTCAATAATCAAAAATCTTAAACATCTCTTCCAACCTAAATGATTCTGTTGATGAAACCTGTCCTTAACAGCGGGCATGCAGGACCATGGGGCAGGAGTACAAGAAAAGACATCTCACAGAGACACCTTTCCTGCCCCAGGTCTCCTACCTCCTCAGGATCCCTGTAGAAGTACAAGTCAGGCATGACTTCCCATGGGTGCTCACGGGAGATGGTGCCACGCATGCGCAGGACCTCCCGAGCCAGCATCCACCACATCAGACCCACTGAATGGGCTCCCTGGAACAGAACAAAATACATAAGATCTGCTCTAAAAGCTACACTCCTGAAAAGGTATCTTTTCCTTTGAAAAAGCAAAGACTTATCTGCACCTAATCCAAGGTTCTTGCTTGACAGGAGAATGACCTTAACTCTCATAAACCAACTTATTTACCAGGGGACTAAGAAAAGGGCAACTTCAAGTTCTCAGTGACACTTTCAGATTTCTGCAGAAGTCGCAGCACACTTCAATCAGCAGCATCTGAATCTGCTGTAAACAGCAGAGCCTGAAGCAATTCTCCTGCTATGGAGTTTCATATTTCTCACCATCTTGCATGAATCTTGTCCAAAAGAGAGGGATTATGTTCATCACATAGGCAGGAATGAAAGAAAACTTGACTGAATGATCAAATCTTACACAGATGCTCAGATTTGGCATACAATAGTTTTGGTGAATGACAGACAGATTTGATCTCTAGATAGAGATCAAAGATAGCTTGCCATCTACCTCGACTTTACTTTTCAGGTGTTTTCTGGTCATGTTTTCCAACAGTTTCTTCATCAGTTCATCTTTCATCACTCATCAACTGTGGCAAGAACGATTGTCAAACTCCACTCATTGGGCCACAAAGACCCTCATGGTGTCAGTGAAACATCCTGCCAGGTTACTCTAGCACACGTCCTACACTTGAGAGTTCCTTGGCCAGAAACTGGCCTCAGCTCCAAGCTCCAACTGTGTGCACTTCATCTCCTCCTCCCCACCCGCCCGCTCACTTGTGAGAGGCCTTCATTAGCTCGTCACCCTGGGAGACACGTGAGATACAAGCCGACCCTCCCCTGCAGCTCCGAACACCAGAGCAGAGCCGTTACCTTGTTGTTGCAGGGAATAGCGATATCCACGTAGCGCAGCGGGGAGTCGGTGTTGCAGAGCGCGATGGTGGGGATGTTGACGTACGAGGCCTCTGTCAGTGGCTGATGATCAGCCCTCGGGTCCGTAACAACCAGGAGCCGCGGCTCACGGAAAGCCGCTTGGATCTGGTTTGTGAAGGTACCAGGGGTGAAACGTCCAGCGATGGGAGTAGCCCCAGTGGCAGCAGCAAACTTCAGAACTGCGCGCTGCAAAACGAAGCACAGCAGAGGTGAGGGAGGAAAACTGCATTTCAACCATGTTGCCCGGTGAAGATGCCAAAAATTTAATTGAATTCCTGTGAAATTCAATTCATTCATTCAATTCCTGTGAAATCAGGGCTCACCACCAGCTCTGCACTCAAAATGATTAAATAAAAATGCTCCTGAAAACGGCTACACCAACATCAGGAGCTAAAAAAGATCAGATCGGGAGTTAAACCAATCATATCCACTAGCAAAGCAGAAGTCAGGATACAGAAGTTATCTGCAAGTTCCATTCCAAAGTCTCACAATCAAATCTTGAAAGGGGGGCAGATAAAACAGCTTATAAAAAAAAAGCAAAGCCAATTTTCTTCTATTATTTCTATACCCTTTCATTATCCAGTAGCATAACTTCAGGAAAAGCTCAGCAGTAAATACCCGCAAGCCGTAGCTGCATCCATTAAAATTGCAGTTGGTAGTTTCTACCCACTTGCAACAGCTTTGAACTTCTCTGGCATGTGGCAGGGCCTACTATCAAACTCCAATCATAGAGGGAGCTCCTCTCCTGGCGTTAGCGAAAACCCTGCCGTTGGTTTGCTGTAGCACACTTCCGACACTTGAGAGCTCATGGGCCAGGAACTGACCTTAGCGTCAAGCTTTAATAGTGTGCGTTTCAAGCCCACAGGAATTCTTCCTTTGCAAATCCACACTCTCCCCAAGCTTTTCCTTTGGAAGTCACCCCATGGCATTCACACAATCTCCCCAAATGCTTGTGGCCCTGCCTGCATTAGTCCAAAGAAACTAAGCTCATAGAGAAACTTCAGTGGTTAATTAGATTTTATTTAAAGGTTGCAGTCCTTTCTACAACAGAAAATCTAGTGACAAAATTAAAAATATAGTTAACTCGACCTTGCTCAGTACCAGAGTAAATGATTTCTTTGAAAACTTTTTTATCAGGCACTTTTTGTCCCCACAGAGCAGTGCCAATGACTCACAGAATTATTGGGAAGGGGCCACCAGGGGACTGACTGTTAATGTGCCAGAAATCCAAGAGGAAGTACCCAAAGGATGGTATGAAAGAAAAACAACTTATCAAACGCCCTGAAACTACAGAAATAGGGAGCAGGGTTCAAGTGATCCAAGCTGCAACTGAAACACAGGAAATATACTTCCAAAAAAACTGTTCCTAGAGTCAAAATTTATGTTACTCCCTTTTCTTATCAAGCTGCTACTGGCAGGCAATGCTGCATGGTAAGAGTCCTGCTCCCATGACTGCAGGCCTCATGACCAGCAAACGTCCGTACCTGTCCGGTGTTTCTAGAAGAAATGACGCTCACATCAGCTGGGTTCTCAATGGCAACAATGGCACGGGCTGCCAGGAGAAGCTTTTCCCAAGTCCTCTTCAGATTGATGATGTAAATACCTGTTGGCGACAAAAGTCATTAGAGCAAGACACAAACAGACATCCCAAACCACAACAGCGCTCTTCTGCCATTCCACTTGTCACATGGCTGTAGCTACTCCAAAGCTCTAGTTAGTGGAAAGGTATTCCAAAGAAAATCCTCTCATGTGGTTTTAATGTAGTGCACTTTCAAAACCTATCAACCTGCACCAGGGCCTAGTATAAGCATCTTTAATAGGACACAGCTCAGATTGAAGAACAATGCAAACAAGCAGCAGAAATCACTACTGAGACACTAAAACCATTCTGTTTCTACAGTCAAGAAGTAGCAGAAGCTCCCAAATCCAGCTGTGACTGATCTACCAAGGTCTGAAATGTGTTAATTCCAAACAGGGATCAATTTGTAACTTCCTCAGAAGAAAAAGACTAAAAGTGTGAGTCAATACAGCAGATTTAAAACAATCAGAAAACTGTGAGAAGGACAGACCAGCATATCACCTAATCCTAACTATCAGCCTGATAGTGAAATAAATACAAGAGGCGAAGACGGGTACTTTAGATTAGGAGCAATAAACTAAGCAGCTTCCCTCTTTCATTTTCTTTTTCTAGTTTCATTTAATGAGATTTTTACTTCTCCAAATAACATGATCCAATGGGTAAATGCATCTGAACCCTTCAAGCCACAGAGAAACTACTAGAGAGCTCAATCATTAGCACCTTCCTGCTTTCCTCATCTGTGCCCACAAAACCCTGGGCACCCACCATCGCTTTTCCTTTTGTAGATATACTGCTCCATCTGGAAGTCAAGGTTGGTGCCTCCCAGGTGGGTCCCGGCAGCGAGGAATTTGAGGACATCCTCCTCCTTCATCTGCAGGACATCGAGACCTCCGGACATTGTGGGATTTTCCCTTTAGAAGCAACGACAGGGAACCTGCAGACACAAGCATCGGGGCTCAGCCATGCGACGACTCCCGCCTCCCTCTAGGCCCACGAGGCCAACGCGCCCGCCATCAGCCGCCATCTTGGTCGCCTCCCTCCCCCCTCATCCAGCCGCCCCGCGCCTTTCCCGCGGCTCGGCCCGGCCCAAGGAGAGGCCCCGCGGCTCGGGGACACTCAGGGGCCCGGCCTCAGCGCCCCCGCAGCCCCGAACCCCGCCAGCGGAGGCCCGAGCCCCTTCTCACGCTGACAACGCCGTGTGGAGGCCCGAGCAGGCGCGGAACGAAAAGGAGCGTCGCGCCCGCGTGACGTCCATATATTGAGCAGCCGCGGCCAATGGGCAGCCGCGGGGGGCGAGGCTTCTGCCGGCTGCTACAGAAGTAGGCGCCTGGCGACGGGGGCCGGGCCTGGGCCGCGTTAAAGCGCCGCCTGCTCGCGGTCCCTGTGTGGGGTTGAACCGCTTCCCGAGCTCCTTCCCGCCCGTGCTGGGGGAAGTCCTCATAGAAGCGTTTCGGTTGTACGAGACCTTTCAGACCATCGAGTCCAACTGTTAACCCAGCACAACCAGGTCCCTGCTGAACCCTGTCCCTCAGCACCACATCTCCACGGCTTCGAAACCCCTCCAGGGATGGGGACTCCACCACTGCCCTGGGCAGCCTGGCTGCCTGTCAGGACTGGCTGGTAAGTCTGCTATTCAGATAACTCCCTGTGAAAACTACTCCGTGTAAGAATGTATCATCCAGGCAACATCTGAAAAGAGAAGAGGTTTTGGATCTTCACCTCTGGAAGATGAAGTCTCAGGATCAACATCAGTGTTTTGCTCAGCACAACCTGGCTGCTACTGAACCCCAGGATCATGCTGTAACAGCAGAAGATCCTGGCACTCCAGCGTCACCTCGCACCGTGCCCTGTAGCAGAGGATTGTGTCACAGACACGATTTCTGGTCCCCTGTGGAGGTCAGACTCCCTGGGCAGCTGGTAGGAGAATAAAAACAGTGATCAAATCACCCGTCCAAAAGGTGTGTATTTCACCAGCTAGTACAGAGGAGATTCAACTTCCATCAGTGTTACAAGCAGCAGAAGAAGCTGTGACAACCACAAGATTCCCCATTGCCAAGTGTTTTTTCCATTGAAGTACAGCTGATTTAGGTTGTACTAGCACAGCCTGTGTATTATACCCCACAGCCTCAAATGGCCTCTGAACTCAGCCAACAGTCCTCTTCTCTTGGGAAACTTCTTTTACCTTCTCATGCTTCTATTCCACCCCCATCCCTTGTGTTTCATTGGATGGGGAGTTGTGGGGTTTTTTTAAAGAAACGCTGAAGAGAGGACATGGCTCATTTTGGTTACTATATTTTAATAGAAACATATAATATACCCTCTCATAAATATTTTATAGAGACACACACAAACACTTAAAATACTCAAACCTGCAATTGTTCCAAAGCTCCAGTTCTGTTGAAACAGTGCAAGAAAAAACAATAAATCAGCAACACAGGAAGAATGGAAATGTGAAGTTTGTAATAAATAATCAAACTATTCCTCCTGTGTCCTTACAACTCACTTAAATACCAACTGCCTCAACATGTTAACCAGTTGTATTGTCACTTCATATCTGCAGGGACAAGCAGAGACAACACATTCACTAATAATGTATTCCCAGCAACAGAGGAGGTCATTCTGGGAGGGATCTGACCTTGATCCTACTGTATGTAGAAGGGATCACAGCACCACCACTTCTGGAATCTAAACTAAGGACGCTTTGGAAATGATTATCTGATAGGATTGATAGTGTTGAATTGCCAGTAGGTGATTATTTGATCTTTTGTTTACTTTGCATTTAGGTTGCACAGTGCCCATTTGTTAATTAGAAGCATAGAACCTCAAGTGCAATATTATCTCAACTTCAAGTCTTCACATTTATTTTTCTTGACTTGCTATAGCTATCAAGAAGTAAATTCAACCAATCACTTTAGAACCAGAATGTTTTTGAAGAGGGGAAGAGGGTGAAGGATGGAAAAGATCAGAGCTGAGAAATAGTCTTGTGCCTACCACCCCTGTGATACAGCCTTCAGAAGACAGTGAAACACCTTCAGCCTTTCCCTTCCCCTATGTATGAGAGATTTAACAAAAGAAATTATAAAGAAAAGCAAACAACAAACTTGCACCGCAAAACTCACTCTCCCCAGCTCACACACAGAGAATTTTTTGATTTGCAGCATCAAGGGTTGATGAAACACAGTGCAGTTTAGATTCTCTACTTCTTAGGCTAACTGGAAAGTCCAAAGCATATGCTTTTTCACTCTACTGCAACAACGAGCATCCTGCCTCTACAGAAAATACAGGGAATGAAAGAACTTTCCCAAAGGAAAAGCTAACACTACTTTAAGCCTGAATCCAGGTTAAAAAGATAAAATAAACAAATTGGTATACTTTAAAACACCAACACATCAGAATAAATTCTCTAGTTCTTCCTTTCTTACTTGACCAGGCAGGAGTATAGGGCAGAAAAGCCACCAGTGTTCCTGATCTCAGGTTCCTGATGAGGATGTTACTGAATTCAAGATTTATCACCTGGAATTCTTTGTTTGCTTGCCTCATTTTTAAGGTCCTAAGTTTCTTGCTTGCTGCTTTGCCACTGCTAACTCAGGAACTAAAATACTGGTGAAGCACCTGACAGGTGACACCAACACACAGCCCTCAACTGCCCCAGCCCAAGATGATCAGCAGATTCAACTCACACACCAGATTAAGAAAACCCCACATAAATTCAGGCTTCCAGTACAATGTTTTAAATTTGATTCCATGCACAGAGGAACCAAAGACAAATGAGGTAACTCATGGAATTGCCAGCTCAGCAATCCCAAACCTGTTTCCCCAGCTCCCTGCACCAGTAGTGCTCAGGATAACTATCAGCAGGATGTGAAGTTACCGCTGTTCCACACGCTCTCACGAGTTCAGGTCACTAAGGGTAGGAGGGATGGCAAAAGAAATTCAATTCTTCACATTTTGGATCTAGCAAATGATGTGCCCACATGGCTGACAGTGAGAAGCAGCAGCGGGAATGTGACAGCTTATCACACAGCACGGAATGGTTTGATGCAGGGCTCTGTTATTAACATGCAGATGTGTGCTCGGGACCCTCCACCACCATTCCTGGAGACACCTGTGCTGTGCAGCGTCACTCTCCTCTCGCCTATGGGCTGAGGCTAAAAACAGGCAGCACCTTCCAAGCTTCTAGCCCACCCCCTTACACTTTACTCAGACTTAGCTTTCACGGCAATCATCAAACCTTCTTGGGACTGGAATCTGTTAAAGAGCATCTTTTACAATCCACGTCCCCTTTACCCTTGTGGTCAGGCGGTTGCCAGGGCAGGCAGCGATGGTGCAAATTACACCCTAAATTTTACAAACAACATGTAGGTAGCACGGGTGGCTTGTACAGCTACAGTGTCATGGCTTCATATTTAGAGATACCTGATGTTTCTGAAGTGGATTGCAATGTATTTCAGAAAAGCAAAGCCAAAGCTCCGTTTTCGGCAAGGCACGCTACAGAACAGGATGTGCAATTCCATGCCCAGCTTTGCGGGCAACGCCAAGAGAGCTGCAAGAGTCCCAAGCCAGACAGCCAGGACAGAGGCACAAGTAAAAAGAGGAGCAGGCTGTACCCTAGGTTGGGCAGCACATGCTATGAGGTCTGGGTAACAACGTGGGAACAAGGAAGAAGGCACAGTAGATACAAAGAGTGTATTTATCTCAGGAATACTGAAATGTGAACTATCTGCTAAGAGAAAATGATCAGGCAGGAAACTGTGAAGGGTCTGTTTGGAACTCAAAAGAGAATTCAAGTTCTTTACCAAATGCTCAAACTTTGGAGAAAGCTTACAGAAAAGAGCAGCCAAAGATACTCCATATGCAATCAGCAGCAGCTTTTACAGGAAATCTGAAGTATCAGTATCTATATCTGCTTCCATTATACACTGACATATTATGAACTATGACCCTAAAAGCTACACCTAAAGACCAGTGGGATTAACAAACGAATAACAGGAATCCAGTAAGTTTCAAGTACAGCTGGGTTAAGAAAAAAAATACTTGAGTGTTCCTGATATAAATCAGACCAGCAGGAAAAATGTTTTTCAGAGGACAAGTAGAACTTTGGTAGCAATCTTCTTAACTCCTGTGCAAATGTTTCCGTAGAGGCAGCAGCACTTTTGGAGGGTGTTAAGATGCTCAACTACACACTAACACATGACACAGCAAGGGGGTTCCAGTTACCTTCTCTGCTAAAGTACAAATGTGATGACAGAGCCTATGTTCCTAGCTTTCCTTCAGTGCTTCATTTCTCTTTCAGCCACTCCTGCAGTAAGAAACACATCCTGTCTCCCACCACTGTCAGCAACATTCCCCTGTGAGAGCAAAGCATACGAGGAAGGAGGATCTACATCACACAGTGGGGTATTGTGTCCACAGACCAGCAAGAAACAGGCTGCAGGTTCTGCAATCACCATTTTCTCCTCAAACACTTTTGCTCAGCAACGTCTCATTGCATAAAGGTGGCGAACACAGAGCTATTTTTAAAAGGGGCTCTTCTCTCAGCGTCATACCAGGCTGTGGAAACTGCCATTTCTGGTGGCAGTCTGCAAGCACAGTCCTCCTGGAATGCATTCATCAAGTGATGCAGATATCCAACCCTTCTTTCCTCTGCTTGCCAAAAGGCCTAATCCCTGGTCTCAGGCTCTCTTCCTCCTGGCTGAGCAAGACTCATTCCTCTGCAGAACCAGGAACTTCCTACCGCCAGTTGATCACAGCAAGAAGGAGGAGTGAAGCTGGTCATTTCTTGTGCAAGTCAGTCAAGATTTCAAGCCCATTTTTTCCATCATCTGTTCATATACTGTCCACGCCATTGCTGCCATCAGAGTCCTCCTGAGGGCACGGGGCACACCTCCTCGGAAAAAGCCAACCAATCCAAAGTCCTGCAACAAGAGATAAACCACAAGCTGCCTCTAATGTCTTAATTTCTCATAATTTATTACCTGGAACAGTGCAGGGGGCAGTTCAGCTCAGACTCAGATTAGTTTCTGAAAAATCCAGGCTTAAACTGCATTTAAGAAGAATGTGTAGCACTGCAATTGCAGGGCCACCCAGGAAAGCAGAGAAGGGGATGTGAATGAAGATGGGAACAATGAAAGAGGAAAGCCACACTCAAACCCAATAAAGAGAAGATGAGGATTTAATGGCATCAAGACACTTCATGAAAATTATCTGTCTTTGTTTTAGAGCTTCATATTTACAAGAGTCACTTAACTAGTTTGTAAAAACTGAGATTTGTAAGTTCTGAAGTAATAAAACACTGATATGAGAAAAATGTACCATGCACAAATAAACAGATTCCTGTTTAGGAATAGAATTCAATATAGAAACAAAGCAAACTTGCCAAGATCCACCCTTCTGAGGGCAGGAAAGGTGGGCTCTGAGTACATCTCCATCCCATTCCTGTGATACAGATCTAGGCGTTTATTTCTCTTTTAGAGTCCAAAGGGCAAAGAATTGTCCTGTAGCTGGTTTGTGTCTGAAACCAGCAATTAACTCCACATACTAAAGAAACCCTTTGCCCACAGATGTCCATAAGGCAAAGGCAGCAGCAGCTGTAAGTACAGGTCCTCCGAGCCCACATATATGCTGTAAGCAAGCCCTCCAAGCTTAAATGAAGTTAATCCTGACTGCAACAGCGCATCAAGCAGACACATTTGTTCACCTCCTTTAAAAGGCAACAACTTTCTTAGGCAAGGAGATCAGCAGTAAGGCTGTGACTGCACTTATTAGAAGGGCTTCACCTCACCTTGTAGATGAAGGCAATGGCCTGGCTTGTCCTGTGGTACTTTTGGGGGGACAGCTGCATGTGTGTTTTGATGACGTCAGCAGGTTGTGTTGCCAGCGAGGCCAAAATTCCCGCAAAGATCCCACAGCCAAAATTCAGCAAGGGCATGAGCACTGGATCCATCTGGTCTGCAACAGAGCAATGGAAATGAACTCAGTTACAAAACAGGCCAGGAATGCTTACGCTGCAGGACGAAGCAGAAAGCTACCAAATGATTAAATCAATGCCAGAGTCTAAGAGAAGTTAGAATCCATGCAGGGTAGAGAAACATTTCAAGGGGAAAAGTGGCTACTAGTCTAAAGTTCAGACTATTAAAAAGCCTCATGTGCTGCAGAACTGAACTTGGCAGGAACTCAGAAAAGGAATGATTGTGCAAGTGTTGCTCCAGCCAGTTCTAACATCAGAGAAGCTCCAGTTTAGTGGAAGATGATCAGTACACAAGACAACCAAGCAGCACAAAGAACTGCTGAAGACACCCTCTCTTTCAACTGTTCACTAACCCACTTCATGCATCAGTCTTCATAAAGACAACCAATTTAAGGCCAATTTCCATTTCTACACTGAGCTGAGCTGGAAGTCTACAGTTCTCCACAGGAAGACATGAATGTCTCACTTAAAGTCCTACAATGTAACCACCGAGGAAGAGGACAATAAGCAGCTCATGCAGGGCAAGATACCAGATGAGAAACATCTTTCATGACGGTCCACAACGTTCAGCCTTACCCTGAGGTGTGAGCTTTTTGGTCTGTGTGTAGAACATCAGGTAGATGCCAGAGAAGGGTGCATCCCGCAGCAGTGTGGCAGTGAGCCCACTGAACATGCCCCGAGCCCCTTCCGTCTGATAGATATTCTTCAGAGCTCCGTATACACTCCCATAGCCAAACCTTCCACTCTGCAAGGGTAGATAACAGTCAGTCATCCATGTGCCAGGCACAAGCCACAAAGCCCTGCGTGCAGTCTGAGACCACAGCGTCCAAATAGACAGGACTTACCACAGCCTTTAAGACAAACATTGTATACAACTGAAACTTAAACATCTCAAAGAGAATTTGGTTTCATCTTACACTTCTTGCTTAAATATCAGGACCATATTTCCTGCACAACGCGTGAACAAGGATGACATCAGAACTACCTCCCTGGCTGTACCCAAGTGACACCAACCTTCTGTAAACAGAAGAATTTCATGTGTGACATCATCAACTAACTAGAAAAATCATACCTCATATCGGGTCTTCACTACAGTCACTGGCAACATGCAAATCCCAGAAACAGCACGTGCAGTGGCACCCAGAAAGACAGACTCCAGGGCTGTGGGTGAACGGTCCACTAGAAATTTTTGCTTCATCATGTACAAAGTGCTGAAGTAAATCCCAACCCCAGGAATACATCTTGCGAAGGACTTTGGAAGAAACAGAAGCAGATGAAGAAAGAAAAAGCATACATGAGACAAAAGGTACTACAGAACATTCCAGACACAAATTTGACAGGAAGCTTTGTAGAAAATAACAACAACAACAACCCACTATAGCTAAAAGGCTGAGAAGAAAAGGTAAAAAAGGATTTATGGCACTGAGAGACAATTGATTCAAAGGATGCCAGGATTTAACACATTCCTTAGCAGCAGTTTTCTAGGAACAAGACAAGCCAAAATGAAATGAAGTTGGTGCAGTTGCTACTCCACATCTCAAAAGTATTCAAGTGTTCAGCTGCTTGGGACTCCAAAACCCCGGGGACTCGCGTGACCAAACCAGTGGAATTAATATTAACTCCTTAAAAGAGGATTTAAGCTAAATCACATAGTTTCATTCTAAATTGCAAAAGAGCTGGCTATTTAAATCCAGGCAGCCATAGTTAGTAATAAACAGTAGGTTTATTTATCTATTTATTTTCAGAAGTCCGGGTTAAAACAGCCACTTACTGGAGAGACACCTTTCCAGAGTCCCAGCAGACTCTCAGTACGAACAACTCTGAAGAGCAGCTTTACCATCCCAGCACGACCGGACCTGAAAGGAAGACAAGAACTGAGATGTCCTGCTTCTGCTCTCTGGCAGATATTCTCTGCAGCTATCCCCTTTCACTCATGTCTCTGTGCATCTCACTCCAGCACCTCCAAGGTGCTCATAGCTGACTTGCCCCGTCTTTCTCGGTCAGTCTTTCCAGGGCTTCTCCACCACCTTCTGCTATCCTATCACTTGTAACACAACCCTCAACTCCAAGCCCCAGAGAGCGTATCAGGCAAAAGCCTATGGTGGTGCAGCCCCTCCTCCCAAGCCTACACATCTCTGCTGCTTTCTCACCCATCCACAGCAGGCTGCAGCGTCTGCAGGCGGGTTTTCAGCAGGTCAAGGGGTTGGAAGAGGAACGTGGAGCAGGTCCCACTGATGGAGCCACACACGAAGGCCTTTAGGACTGGATGCATCTGAAAGAGGACAAGGAGCACTTTAAGTGGCCATTTAATTAATGGTATGAGAGGAAATATAGCAGCTAATACATCACATTACAGGAAAAGAAGATGACCCCAGATACTAAGGAATGCTGCTCAGGGCACAGGAAACCTTTTCAGAGCCTAATTAAGTTTTATTTGTGGATTTTGGTCCCTCTTACCTTCCTGGGAGATAGTTTTAGAATCTCCTTGCAACTCAGTGGTTGGAGGTTTCTGAATGTCATATGTATTAGCAGCCATTTGGCAACTATTTGCCACGTCAAAGGAAATGAGTGCCCTCTTCTCATCACCTTAGCCCCAATCCCATCCACCTCTGCTCCACAACCAGCTGCCAGCACCTCCAACCCCTTCTCCCCATTGCACACCAAGGTCCTCCACTGCCATGGGCACTAGTGGGGGTCTCCCTTAAAATGTCCCCCACTACCCAAATCAGGCTCAAACACACCCAAAGCACAGCACAGCCTGCTCAGCCAAGGCCTGGTTTTCCTACCCACACCAGCTGCTGGGTGATAATGCAGGAGGCACAAACCACACAGCAGTGTGGGGATTAAAAAAAACAAAACCAAAAAAACCAAACAACAAAACAAACCACCAAAAATAACATATAATGGTATTTTGTTAATGAAGAGCGAATTTCTGTACTGCTTGGAGCAGGATCACAGATTAGCAGGGTTTGGAAGGGACCTCTGGAGATGACCTGGTGCCACTCCCCTGCTCCAGCAGGGTCACCCAGAGCAGGGTGCCCAGGATCGCACTGTCCAGATGGGTTTGGAACCTCTCCAGAGAAAGAGACTCCACAACCTCTCTGGGCAGCCTGGGCCAGGCTCTGGCACTTTCACGGCAGAGAAGCTTTTTGCAGCGCAGCGATTTCTGGAAGCACACACCCAGAACGCACTGATGTGGTTTGGGCAGCGAGCTGCACTGGGCTGCCTTCCACCGCCGCCTTCAACCCCCCCTGAAAACCTGGTACCATCCTACGGCCGCGCCGCACGGCCCGGGTGGAGCGGCCGCCCCAGCAGGCCCGGGCCCACCTGTACGAGGACACGACAACGGAAGGGAGTGAAGCAGCGAGACCCCCCCCACGCCGCAGCCGCCTCCTATCCCAGGCTCCCCTCAGCAGAGACACCGAAGCGGGCCCGGGAGCAACAGCCGGTTACCGGAGACCAGCCGGGCAGGCCCCGCGCCGCTCACCTCCGCCTCCGGCATCCCAGCGCCGCGCCGCGGCCACTCAGCGCGGCGGGCCGCAGTGACGCCGGCGGCGCTGGCCAATCCGCGGGCCCCGCCAGGCGCATGCGCCTCCCCTGCACCCTGCGGGCTCCGCGCGCTCGCCGGCGGCGGGCGCCGGGCCGGAGTCGGCCCAGTGCCAGCGGGTGCCTTTGGGGTCCCAGCTCTGGGCTGTTCGATATCCAGGCCCAGGGGGCTCTGTGGGACACGGGCAGCGGGTGGTTGGTAACGGGTGGGTGTCAGGGGTTGAGGCTGGGCACTGACAAGTGACAGATGCTCTCTATTAACCATCCCCCCTCCCCCCCCTCAAAGCGGAAGGGAATTAGGGAGAAACTTAAGGATTGGAAAAACACATAAACCAGTAACAATGAACATAAATATTTATATACATGTAGGCAGGCACTAGGGAAGTTCCAGGCTGGACTCAGCAGGGGATGAGAACTGGATTCAGGAACACACAGATCGGGATCAAAAGCAGAACAGAGAGTCCCTCTCTGACACCAGCCATAGAAAAGACTTGACCCTCCAGATCCCTGAGCTTTACACCAAATGTGACATATATGCAATGGAATCTCTCACTGGACCATTTAGGGTCACCTGTCCTGTCTGCTCTTCCTCAAAAGTGTCACATTTTTACTCACAACTCCTTCACGGCACACAAAATTTAGCAGGCACCTCAGCTGAGGAGCAAGTATTTGCAAGAGCCTTTCTGCACATGCCAATCCTAGTAGTAACTATAAACGTTACCACTTCTAGAAGCAGAGACTGCAAAAATCTGCCATGAACTTCAGAAAGGGCAAACGCTTAGAATCACAACACAGTAGGGACCTCTGGACATCATCTTATCCAACACCCCCCAACCCCCTCCACTCCAGCAAGGTCACCCAGAGCAGGGGCCCAGGATCACACTGTCCAGGTGGGTTTGGAATCTCTCCAGAGAAGGAGACTCCACAACCTCTCTGGGCAACCTGGGCCAGGCTCTGGCACCCTCAAAGAGGAGACTTAGCTGAAAAGTAAAACCACTTAACAGAGAGCTGGGTCTGTTCTAGGTCAAACCAGGACAGTAGTCTTCACATCTTTTCTCAACCTCCCCCCAACCATCTTGATGTGGAGACTGTGGCATTCAAAACCCTGAGCTCCTCCCTTCTCCCATTTTCTTACCACTGGTGTTTCCACTTGGTCTTCCTCACCCTGGGCCCTGAGCACAGGTGATCTGGGTTTCCAGAGCATTGAAGGAGTGAGGCACCAAAATGCAGCACTTCTATTTCAGACCTGTGCCTACACCCAGACTGTGTGTCTTCACCGTATCTGCAGAACCAGCCATTTCTTATCAGCAGAGCAGGAGGCAGCTGGGAGGTGCAACTGGCAGCTTCGGTTTGCTGCTTTTCTGAGAATCTCACCTGCTGGCTTGCCCAGCCCTGGCTGAGTAAGGGGTGGCATGTCCAGACACATCACACTCCAGCTAAATTCCTAGATATAAAACCCAGCACACAGCAATAACCACATGCACAAACCTCTTGTTTCCTCCCTTTGCCACATGGCAGCCCCTTAAGAAAGGGAGAATATACTTCTCTGAGAACACATAACCTGACTCACCATGGTCTTCACCATGGGCTGCACAGGAATCTCCTCCCCCTCGTCCTTCACTGACTGTGGTGTCTGCAGGGCTGACTCACTCTCATTCCTTTCTCCTACCTGATGCTGGACAGCGTTTTTTACCCTTTCTGAATATGTTATCACAGAGGCACTACCGATATCACTGATGTGGTATCTGCTTTGGCCAGCAGTGCGTCTGTCTTGGTGTCAGCTGGAACTTGCTACTTCCAACATGGGGGCAGCTTCTGACATCTCGCATAAGTGTCACAGTTTAGCGGCTGCTGGCAGCTAAACACCCACAGACACTCACCCACCACTCCACCCTCCTCCCCTCATACCCCCTCCAGTGGAATGGGGAAAAGAATCAGGAAGAAGAAAAAAGGTGACACACCAGAGGTTGAGATAAAGACAGGTGAATAAAACAACACAGAGAGAAGAAAACACCAGCAATAATGAGAGACCAAGTGATTGATAGAAGATGGAAAGGATCCACCTGTGCCCAAGCCAACAACTTACCCTGCTCCAGCCGCACTGAAGCAAGATGAAAAAAGGCACCCCTACCCTGGGCCAGCCCTCCCCATACATAGGGACATGACATCAGTATGGTATCAAACATCCCATCAGTTGTTGATCCTGGCTGTGGCCCCTCCCAACTAACTGGGCCAGCAGCTGTTTGCAATAATGAACCCAAATCCAACCCAGGAGAAGAAACCACCCCTGCAGCCCACTTGCTACAAAAACCTTGCCATGTAACCCCAAAACATCATCACTGATTATAATAAAGCTAGATAAGAGATATGTCAGTTTGAAAAGCTCCTTTGGTGTGTTTCTGCTGTGCTGGGTAGGAATAGGAAGGTACCCAAGTACTTACAGGGATGTTTTGTTCTCAGAACTACTTCTGACTTGGCAGAAACCATGGCAGTTTGCATCCTGTTTGACTTTTGCTTTGAAGACAAAGTAACTTCGATTTCCATGCCTCACTTCTGCAGGAAAACCCAGCAGAGGGAGCCTCATCCCTTCATGCAAGGAGACAACTCAGCACCGGTAGCTTTCCAGACACCAGTAGGAGACATGCTTATTCTTCATTAAAAAAGTGGGAAGGCAAAAATTACCTGCATGATCCAGGTCCATAGTGGTCCCTACTCAGGGGTGGCTGCAGCTGGCGTGCCCAAGCACTGTTGGCTTTAGGTGTAGAATGACTCTGAATGCATGGACCCTTCTGCCCCCATGCCTTACACTATGGTCTTATCATGGTCCCAAATTTGCCAGTTGCTGACAGTCACTGGGGTGACGCTGACATGATGGGTCTGTGACCAGGGAAGTGCACCACATGTCTTGCATGCATGGTGTCATGAGGACATCTCCCGCAGAGCATGGACATGGCTGGTAGTGCCCAGTAGTCTGGGCACACCAGAGCGCGTGAGCAAAGTGGTGTTCTGACATGTCTCGGGTGGATTAGCAAATGGCCTTGACATCACTGCAGGAAAGGTGCTGTTGGTGATCCCTGAGAGGCAGAGCTGAAGCTGGTGGGTGCGTCTGCACCCAGCACCACCCCTCTCTCTGCACGGCGGCAGCCGGATGCTCCTTGGGTGCTGAAGGTGCCAAATTTGTGGTTATGAGCTAAGAAAGGCTTTTTCCAGCTCCTTATCCAAGGCAAGAAGATCCCCAGGGGGATACGTGCTGCCTCCTGATGCCAGGAGGCTTTGGCTCTGCAGGAATTTTTCTGCTGAGGCTCTGCCCAGAAGAAACAGCTTGTTCCTCTGTCACTCAGGCTCACTGAAACACATCCCCTGAGTACAACAGCTGAGATGTCTGTGGTCCAAAATGTCACCTTCAGTCCCAGCTACCATGCAGTGGCTTCTGAGCCTCTCTCCCTGGTGCACTGGGAGATGCTTGAGCATTTCACAGCTCCCCACCAGGCTCGGTGCTAACTAACCCTCTATCCTAACCCTCTAGGACATGCTTTGGGTAGTTTTTGTATGTTTTCTAACATGCTTCTATACTTCCTTCAACAGCTGGATTTGATGATCCTAAAGGTCTCTTCCAATCATACCAGCCCTGCGATTCTATGGTTTTTTTGCCTTCACTGCTTTGCAACTTCATGTTACACCCAATTTACTACGTGTGGTGCCCCTTATGTATGTTAGATACTGTTTTTATTTTGTCTGTTACTGCTAAACCCAGTTTTGCTAGCTCTAGGTCTGCAATTTTTTAACTGACCATCAGTGAGTTTTGAGCTAGGGGAGGGTCCTCAGTGCCAACCTGTGCCCCATCTTTTACCATCTCATCCCTGTAACTCCTCTGTGCTGCATCCCATGTCCCCACTGCTCAAGACCCCTACTATTGTACCAGACTTGTGTTTCTGTGCTCTGCGAGCCAAAAAAATACCTTAGTCTGCACATGATAGGGAAAGACAAGTGGGGAGTTTTACACACCGAGTATGAAGCTTCTCAGGCATTTCTGCCTCCCGTGCAAGTCCTGTCCTCCGTAAGTGCTTTTGCTTCTCTGAGTGGCCGCATCCTGCTGCACAATTTCACATTAATACTTTCTCAAAGCTCAGCCCAGGAAACTGCCCTGACAAAGTTCACATGTTTCATAGGGTAGGCATGAGCACTAGAGAAGAGGAAATACACATTTAAACCCAAACAGTCTTGGCTCGAAGCAAACACTGATTCCAATGCAGCTATGAATTAAGGTAAGAGACGATTATATTTCACCTATAATTTGACAGAGCAGGATGGGAAGAAATGGTGTCTTGTCAAATTAAGGAAACTTTTCCCTGCTTAGTGCAGGAATCTAAATGATATTTAATTGATGTGGGTAATTTTTATAAATTGTGAAAGTAGAAAGCGGAACGGCTTGATTAATCAAAGTGGATCAGGCCAGAGGAATTTTACTTGGTGACTAATTATCTGTGGCATCTTGTGGTAAGAGAAATATTCACCCTGGCTAGAAGGGTCCAAAATGCTGATAGATGACTTGTATGCTGTGTTAGCTCAGAAGGATAGACCAAGGAGATACAGCTCTTCTGCTTCATTAGATGGTTTTCATTAGATGTCTGCAGGGATTTCACAACTCACCAGCATTGTTTGCTTTTAGTTGTGCTCAGTGAACCAACATCCCAAACATCACTGACACTGAAAGACAGCCTGATACAAAAAATCTGGTAGAGATCATGTAAAGTGTCTGATGCAGAGTCCAGCAAGAGAATGGAAGAAACTTTAAAAAAAAAAAGTGAACACCCAACTTTCTGTATGACCACATTACTTAATTTCTCTGTGACTGAGCTTTCCATAAAAAGGCTGTTACACAAAGATGTCTGTTGGTTTGGCTGAGACATTTGGGTAGCACAGTGGCAGCAGCTTGTGTGATATAAACATAGATCCAGAGAGAGTGGAGCCCAGCATCTGGTCTGTTGGGTAAACCCTGCGTGGAGGTGGCGCAGTCAGAGGCATTGAACTGGGTGACCAGGATAAAAGACAGCAACTGTCATGAATTACAAGGGTTTGGCAGCACAGAAAAAGTCCAAAGAGGAGAGGAAAAGGCTAAAGTTTGACAAAGAAGAACACAGAGCAAATTCAGAGTAAATCACGTAGTAAATGTGATCTTCCCAGCAAGAGGCTGGCAACTCCAGAACTGAAATCTCATCCGGACACAGTCAAGAAGGGGTAATGTGCGCTGCTCTCTAAAATGATGGAGAACATTATTTAAGAGCTCTCCCATTTCTAGAGAGCCATCTTGAGTTTTGTCAGGGATGCTGAGGCAATGTGAGCTTAACTGATAACAAAACGGCAGGGCAGGAAGTAAATAGGTGCCACAATAAAAGTGGCGAGAGGATGGAGCAAATGGTAACCATAAACAAGTACAAACAGTGCACATAGCTACAAACAATTACCTGATTTCACTGTCCTTTCAACAGAAATTACCAAAGAAATTTGAATGCCACTTAAGAAGAGAAGACCTGGGAAAAAGAAATACTGAGGAAGAGCAGGTAAGAGAAAATGCCAGCAAAATGCTCACCTATACTTATAAGAAAAAAAATATACAGACTGTCACGAGTAACTGTGCAAAGAGCAAACAGGGGAACTAATAGGCTGGAAAAAATTCCTGCAAAACCAATTTTCCAAGAAAATCCTGATCCTGGCAATCACCAGAGTAGAGTAGAGCAGCAGAATCCCCTCCCTCAACCTTCTGGCCACAGGTCAACCTTGCAATCAATCAACCAACGCTGCAATCGTGTCAGGTGTCCAAACTAAACCTTCTCTTATACAAAGCCACACAGACTGGCATTAGCTGCCCTCTGCTTCTTAGCTGTTTACATTTTCTGTTGCTCACGTTCAAGGTTAAGTCACACCCACTACTTCACAACAACTCCAGAGACCATCCCTGGAGGCACTAGAGAAAGTGTAAACATTGCACTCTAGGACATGGTTCAGTGGTCATGTTAATGCTGGGTAGACGGTTGGACTTGATGATCTTAGAGGTCTTTTCCAACCTTAATGATTCTATGATTCTATCCCCTAAAAATGGAGCCATCTGCTCTGAAAGATAAGCTAAGTGAATTACAGGAGCCAGCTGGGCGTAGGACTAGAAACCTGGTCTCGTCTCTAGTTAGTGTATTGCCCACAAGTCTAAGTTTTGTTCTGGGTATCACCCAAACTGTGGTTAGAGGTGTCCACTGCCATGTGGCAACTGTGTGGTTTTTCACCCAGAGTGCTATTAGGACTTGCATCTCTCCTGCTACTTTCCATCCAGTTCAGGTTCATTTCCTTAAATCTCTTTTTTTTTTTTAAATGTGTTAGAAGTGCCACCAGCAGCTACAACACTTCATTTGACCTGAGGACATCCCTACAGTCTGACCAAGAGTCACCAGCTGGCAAGAAGCAGGTGGGCGTAGTCGCAAATGTGAAAAGGAATGGCATTTATATTTGGGCAGGGTGGTGGCAGCTCAGATCTAAGGGTGAGAAAGACAGATGCACCCATAGGGTTTCACAGGGCTTCCCACAAAGCCTACAGCTTGCACGGGCCAGCTGAATCGTTGGTGTGCAGCTCCGGCCCCTTCAGCGTGCACCAAAAGCACTCTTGATGAGAAAATCCTGTAAATCAGCCTCACCCCAGAAATGCTGACTAAGGTGTGAATGTCTTTCTGAGGCTTAAATTCTTTTATCATCATAGTGTGCAAATCTGAAGTGTGATCCTCTGGCAGAGGTCTGGGTTTGGTTTTATTTCTCACTTCATTTGGTGACGGCACAAGCATCACAGAGAGGCAAAGCACTCGCAGGCCCCTCTTCCTGGCAGTACAGCTTGTAACACGGCACTTGGCTGAAGTGCCAACTGGAAAGATCAGATGTGTGACCAGGCTTTGGCTCCTGTGTCACCCAGCCTGGTGCGAGTGCTGTTTGAAGGCTGAAATGCAACTTCTGTTGCTTAGAAGAGTTTGTCGATCTCCTAATTTCACTTCCCTCTCTATTACATATAGCGCATGTTGTTGGGAATAGTTGGGTTGAGAAACAGGGGTTTGGGTCCTGCAGACTATTGTCCTTGAGATAACTATAAACGTGATTAAAAGCAGAAGTGTTTGTGGGGAGTAAAACTGCTGGGGAAATCTGGAGAGTGAGCAAAGTGGCTGAGCAGTTCCATGAGAAGCAGAAGTGAATCTACTATTTCCTGCACTCAGCAAGGGAAAATGTCTGGTGGAGGGGCCTTGCAACCCTGCAGTCCTGCTTCTGTATCCTCTGCGCTCTTCTATTCACTTCATCCCTTAGGTGAACATTTATTGTATGTGTAAGAGAGGTGGGTAGAAGCCCCATCCCTGGAACCATTCCAGGTGAGGTTGGCTGGGGCTCTGAGCACCCTGCTCTGGTTGCAGATGGCCCTGCTCACTGCAGGGGGGTTGGACTAGATGACCTCTAAAAGTCCCTACCAACCCAAACCATTCTATGATGCTACAAGAGAGAAAATCAGGCTAAAGCTGGCAGTAAGAAGACTATAGGATGTGCTGTGGTGGGCTTTGAAAGGCTGACAGAGAAAACCCATCAGGGAAGGACAGAGCTAAGTTTCTTCGCTTTAAGGTGCGATAAAATTTCATGACATTATGCTGATCTGGCTTGGGGGCTGGGTTTGGGGAGCCCTTTGGTGTTCACAGCCCACCTGTTGAGTAACATCAGCTTCAACTGCGCAAAGCAGTATCAGATGAGCTAAATATTCAACGTTCTGGCAGGCTGTGCAGAAGTCTGCCTGGCGTGAGGGCTACCCTGTGGTGGGAGCTGCATTTCCTCACGCATGTGACATCCTGCTTACACTCAACAGAGCAGAGTGGCTTGTACAGAAACTTATGGAAACTCTCCAGAGGAACAAGCTGCCTTTCTAGACATGAATTAAGGAAGCAAGCGTGGGATACACGCAGGCATCAATCAGTTTTTAATTCTGTGAATGATGGGACTTCTGCTTGTCACACCAGGAAAGACATGTCTGAAACAGAAGCTTGTAGGGCAAAGAAGATGGGGCACTTTGCAGAGATAGTGTGACCTCTGTCCAGCTTTGTTGCAGAGTCACAAAGTTAGGATGATACTTCTGGAGGTCTCATGTCCAAACGCATGCTCAGAGCAGGGCCAGATGAGTTTCAAGTATGTCCAGGGATGGAAATACCACAACTTCGCTGAAACCCTGTCCTGGTATTTGACTGCCCTCAGGATCAATTTTGTTTCTGTATAGAGAGTAACAATTTCCCATGGACATTGTTTCTTACTTCTCTGAGTAATGCTGTCTGCTTCACCTTTACACCTTCTCACTAGATCCTTGAGATGTTTCTTGTTGAAGCTGATCAAATCCAGTTCTGAGCATCTTCTCATACACCAAGTGCTCCAGCCCCAATCATAGAATGGTTTAGTTTGGAAGGGACCTTTAAAGGTCATCCAGTCCAACCCCCCTGCAGTATGCAGGGACATCTTCAACTACATCAGGTTGCTTAGAGCCCCATCCAACCTGACCAATCATTTTGTTAGCCCTCAGCCACCACACACCAGCACATCAGTGAAGAACCAGCTGTGGAGCACATCAGCCCATAAAGTAAGACGGAAGCTCTGATGCTGTGCAGATGGGTTCAGCACCAGCTCAGTGGCAAGGAACTGGGTGGGCTGGCATAGCAACTTGTTCAGCACAAGTGACATGCGTACCCCAACACTTCTTTTCATTTGAAAGACATCTGCTGCATACATTTAGTTTCAGAAGAGGAGAAAGTAAACATCAGGGTGGGAAGGCAAAAAATGATGGGCTATTGGGATTGTGTATGATGTCTCCTGCTCTTTTCTGTATCCCTCAACAGGGTAAAGTAATGACAGGGCAGACACAAAGAGATGAGGAACCCGTTACATATCTCTGTAGACAACACTAATTAGTCATCTCACCAGTAGAAAATCGGTATCTTATTTGCAATAGCTGTCAGCTTCTGCCCCAGCATTTCCTATTCATGACCTTTAATTCTACTGGTGTCAGATACCACCTTTCCAGGAGCTGGAGAATTAAACTGGGCTGCAGGCAGCTCCCAGTTGGAGTGGGAAGGCACCACAAGAGCCACCCAGCCCGTGGGTGTGTCTGCCTGCTGCAAACAGTGTTCCCTGCGCTGTGCCCATGCCCCAAAACTACCACTGCTGAGACAGCCCTTCTTCTAGCCCACTTTTCCTGTTCAAAACCACAAAGATTGTTTTCTAATGACTCTGGGTACCTCTCATTTAAATGTTTTGGGGACAACTAGGCTTTGAACTTTCAGCATAAGATGATATTTTAAAATGGAGAGCCTGCTGGCACAAAAAAAACCACCAACCCTCTTTGAGAAATGACTACAACGTGAGAGGCCAGACCTTCATGGCCCACACCACAAACGGTACTCTGGCAAGGAGGCATTTGGAGACAACACCCGTATGGTGACAGTAGCCACCCATGGGGGAGTTTGTTGTAGTTACCACCATGGTTTATGAAACTCTTTGGGCAAGGACTGTCTCACACCTCAGGACGTCTTTATTTCATGCTTAGTCTTGCAAAGCCTCTTGTAGTCAGAGGCTATAAAAACTATTGCTATCAGTGAAACAAGTAGTTATACACCATCGGCATCTACCACTGAGTAATTTGCCCATGCTCTCCTTACAGCCTAAAGGAGCTTCATCAACATGGTCAACAGAGTCTGGAAAGCAGTTTGTCTTCTCTTAAAGCAGATCTGGCCTGGCCTGATTTGGATCAGATATGCTGCTCTTCATTGGCTGTGTTGACTACATCTCCTACTAAAAGGAGATGTAAATATCTGTACTAGAGACAGCTTACGGTCACTGAGCGGAGTTCCTTCTTTACCATCAACAGAGGGTCCTATAAGGTCCTATAAGAAGGTTGTGACACTGTCACCCAGGGGTAGTTATTAGCTGCAGTTCTGTTACCACTGACCTTTCATAAAATCGTAGAATCATTTTGGTTGGAAGAGACCTTTAAGATCCTTGAGTCCAAGCGTTAACCCAGCACTGCCACGTCACAACTAAACCATGTCCCTCAGCACCAGATCTTTATCTTACCTTATTCCTTTCAGTCTCAGCCCTGGCTCCATCCTGACTACCTCACAGCCAAGGCAGAGGCAGTCATGAGATGCTCCGGTGCTTGAGGAAAAGGGTCAATATAGTTTCTCCTGTTTTGATCATCGTGATGGTGATTTTGAACATGGTGTTTTAAATACCTCATCAAATGTATGCTTGCTCCGCAGGGATGTCCCAATACAAATTTTGCTCTGCCCACATCAGCAAGCATCATATCAGAGCTGGCCAAACTGGGGATCTTACCACACTTCCAACCTGGGATTAACATGTGGGGTGAGACTGGTTTCTTGGCAGTGCTGACAGACACCAAATGCTGATCAACAGCCACACATGAAGTGTCATTTCCTGCTGAGCTCTGCCCAACAGACTGGGAGAGCCCCTGCATTTCTCACACTGTCACCCACCAGCTGCAGAGCTCTGTGTAGCTGGGCGGTGGTTTTGCTGCCACTGCTTCTGCTGCCCTTCCAATAAGTGGGAGTTTATTCAACAGCCTTTGAAATTCTCATTTCATTTAATAAAGAGCTAATTTTCAGTGAAGCAAATTGGGCTTTTGTTAGTAACTACCATCACCTCCGCAATAATACAACTCTTGCTAGCCCAAATAGTGACAAAACCCCAAGCCCTGTTGGTGAGGTCTCTCTGTATTTTCCCATTGCAGATACTGGATCTCTCTCTAACATTATTCTCTTTTCCCTTTTCACCTTGCCTCTAGCCAGAAAATTCAGCATGACGGAGGCGTTCACAGAAACGACAGCCGAATACACTTACGATGAACATGCCTTTTCCTGCAATAAGACTGACATCCAAGAATTTGGGAAAATATTTCTGCCAATATTTTACATCGCAGTGTTTGCTCTTGGCCTCACAGGAAATGTAACAGTGGTTTTGGCCATTGTGAAAGAAGGCAGTAGAAAAAGCATCACTGACATCTATCTCCTGAACCTGGCTGTCTCGGACCTTCTCTTTGTGATCTCCCTGCCCTTCTGGGCTTCCAACACGGTGCGTGGATGGACCCTCGGGACTATTCCATGCAAAGCCATTTCCTCACTGTATTACATTGGTTTCTTTGGGGGCATGTTCTTTATCACCGTTATCAGTATTGACAGATACTTGGCCATCGTCCGGGCAACGTATTCTCTGAAATCCAGAACAGTAAAACACAGTTTGCTTATAACCTGTGGAGTGTGGGCCATAGCAGTTTTAGTTTCTGTGCCCCATTTTGTGTTCTCCCAGCTGGTAGAAAACGACTGCATTTCTGTCTTCCCCCAGGAGCTGGAGAACATCTGGCTGGTGTTCTGCAATGTGGAGCTGAACACCGTTGGCTTTTTCATCCCAGTCTGTATCATATGCTACTGCTACTGTGGAATCATCAAAACCCTGCTGTCCTGCAAAAACCAGAAAAAAACACGAGCCCTAAAACTGGTTTTGATTGTGGTCGTGGTGTTTTTTCTGTTTTGGTCCCCCTACAACGTACTGATTTTTCTAGAGACGTTAAAGCACTATGAGTTCTTCACAAATTGCAACCAAATTAAATCGTTGGACTACGCGATGCACCTGACCGAAACCATTGCATTCAGTCACTGTTGTCTCAATCCTCTTATCTATGCCTTTGCTGGAGAAAAATTCAGGAAATACCTTTATCACGTCTGCTTAAAGTATTGTCCATTCCTGTGTTTCTGTGGTCCCTGCAGCCGCTACCAGGTCACCTCTTCAGCCAGCTATGCAGAAAGCATCATCAACAGCAACAACACCCTGAACACCAGTGACCAGGATGCCTCTGTGTTCGTCTAGAAGGCTCTGTGAAGAAGAAACATATGTAAAGATGTCTCCTGCAGGGCTAGCCGCCGCCAAGAGATTGCCATTGCCCATTTGAAGAGACTGAACGGCTGCCCTGTCTTACTGACATGTCTCTTGTTGAGCATTAAACAGTCTAAACCAGTAAAGATTTTAAAAACAATATGTCAAGGCTGGACATGGAATTGAATCATAGGATTACAGAACTGTTTTGGTTGGAAAAGACCTTTAAGATCACCGAGTCCAAACGTTAACCAAACGCTGACAATCCCACCACTAAGCCATGTCCCTCAGCACCTCATCTATATGTCTTTTAAGCACCTCCAAGGATGGGGACTCACCATCTCCCTGGGCAGCCTGTTCCACTATTTAACAAGTCTTTCTTTCGGTGAAGATATTTTTCCTTATGTCCAATCTAAACCTCCCCTGGTTCAACTTGAGGCCATTTCCTCTTCAAAGTTGTATCAAATCCAGAGAGACGAAGAGGGAAAGCAGGAGGAAAAGCAGCACTCTGTACCTCAAACAGGAGATGGAGAAGAATTTAAGGGTAGGGAAGATGTTAAATGGTTTCCTCATTGAAATGTGCACGTGTGTCAGTGGATGCACACGTGGTATGAATGTACATAGACCTAAAGACATTTTTTTAAAAGAAGAGAGATGTCTTTACTAAATGGTAGCTGACTGTTAGCAAAGTGGAGTATTTTTGATAGTAAAGAGGTATCTTTTTCATGCTGTATTTCCATATGGAAGTGATTTGGGGGTCACTGATCGTAACATAGGTGTAAAAGCACAGGTAAAACATAATAAAATCCTACTGTTAAGCAAAGCAAAACAAACAAACAAACAGCAGTATTTATAGCATCCAATAAGCAGAGCAAGAACTGTTCTTAAGGATTTGGGACCTGACCTGGTGCTGATCCAAGTCAGTAGACCTATCTCCTGATTTCCATGCACCATACCCTGATCCAAACATCAGGGTTTGGTGGAACCCTTCACTCAGCACATCCCCAAGCACTCTGCTGAGCAAGGGTCTGCCAGCTCGATCAGCGGCCATCAGCACACACTGGGACAATGGGAACTGGAGTTACAGCTTTGGGTATCGTTGTGTTTGGTCCAAATATGGCACAATCAAGCTGCCAATTGCTTCGAAGTACACACTTCACACCCATGCTCTGCTTGCTTGTCACGGTTTAGGGTCAGGGCAGCCCCTCAGTCCTATAACAGGTGCTCTCTGTTAATGCCCCTCCCTCCCAAAAGGGGAAGAGAAAGGGAATAAGGGAGAGAGACTGAGTGATTAGAAAAGGAAACTAGAACAGCTTTAAAGAAAATCATAATAATAAAAATGGAATATACACAAATATATACGAAGTCAGTATCAAACCCAACCCCCCGATGGTAATTACATCACCATCACCACTGATGCTGTGGAACAGGCACTGGGGGAGTCCCAGACTGGGCCCAGCAGCAGACAGGAGCTGTGTTCAGGAGCTGGATTCTGGTACCAGATTCAGGAACACACAGATCAGGATCAAAGGCAGAATGACCAGAGTCCTCCTTGGATGTAAGGAAACAGAAGAGGACCCGAGCAAAGCCAAGCAGAACCGGCAAAGCAGGCCAAGAGGGCCAAGACCGTCCTGATCCCTCAGCTTTATACTGAACATGATGTATATGGATGGGACGGAATCCCACGTTGGTTAGTTGCGGGTCACCTATCCTGTCTGCTCCTCCCTGCAGGTGCAGCCTTTTACTTTCTGCATCCCCCAGTGTGGTACACACGATCCAGCAGTGGCCTTGGTCTGCATACCAATCCTTGGCACTAACTCTAAACATGGGGTGTTATCACTGTCTATGAGAACAGGCTGCTAACTTCAGACAGTTCAGGTAGCTATAAGAACTGATCTGAAAAGTAAAATCACTGAACAGAATTAGTTCTGTTCTCACTCAGAACAGGACAGTGACTAACACAAAACTATCACGTTTTTGAAGAATCCAGTCAGCTTCTCAATATTCATTTCCATTCCATTTATTTTGCACTGTATGAAACAACAGTATGAAGTAACTCTTGTATTATGGCCAGTAGGTTTCTGTGGAAATTCGTGTGGAAAGTAATTTCAAAATAATCTATATACTGCTCCAGTTTTTTGTTTCAGATAAACTCTTAATGAAGAAATGATTAGTATGCCCAAGGCAACAGAGAAATTTGTTATCAGAAGGCAGAATATGAATTACAAATACCACATTCAGAAGACTGGATCAAACCTCTCTCGCAGACTGTGTTAATCACCTGATTGGTACAGTAACCACTGAAAATTGTATTTGAAAGAGAAGGCAGCTTCGTTTTGCTTGCAATAAAACTGGTAATCAGCTGTGCATGGAAAAATGCTAACACTGAGTTTGAGATGACAGTCAAAGTGCTACACTTCCCTTGTATGTCTTTGCTGCCCCCAGCTGTCTGAAGGGAAGTAACTGTTGAGCAGTCACAGCGTATTCTAAATTTAAATCACAGTCGAGACCAGTTGTGTATTATGCTGGCTGTATCATGCTTCCACTAATGCCAGGAAACCTGTGGAAAGACAAGAAGTGTGGTTTTCCCAACTGTGTTCTGTCTCCCTGAAGGATTCGTAAAAATTTGTTCACTATAAACCCTCTGTGACAAAAAGAAACACAGTGAAGTAGGTATGTGTATTGCTACAGTATAAATACAAATGCAGTCACACTTATTTTGGATTATTTGTGTTCCTGCAACTATAAACTATAGCTGGTAGAGCCATTACTGCCTCTGGTTAACTAATGGAAGTGGAAGGTGGAGGAGATGGGGTGTGAGAATCAGCCTGTAAAAAATTATGTGGTGTGTGTCATAGCTGGTCTGTGAAGGACTCCCAGTTAAAACATAGTTCTCAGAGCTTGTCATTTACTTAGGTGTTTTTCCATCTCAACCTTTTCAAACCAAATTTGTGCTCCTTATTTCAATAGTCCCTTTGCTATTATACTATAAAATATCACCTGAGAAGCATGTCTTGGTAAAAACAGTGGCCAGACAGGGATTGGCAAAAGTACCGTGAGATCCTCAGTAGCAGTCTCACCCTTCGATGTGACCAGTGGAAGGTTTGCCGTTGACTTGCCAGAAAGCAGAACCAGGCCCATATTGAACATTCCATTACAACTTCCCTGTATGCAGGTGCTAACAAGGTGAGTGCATGCATCAGCAAGGTGCCTGCACACACCAGTAAGGTCCCTGCACACACCAGCAAGGTGCCTGCACACACGCATCACTGCATGCATAGAGACTGACTTGCCCATGTGCCCGAGGTAGTACACCTGTGCAGGACCACAGGCTGGATTATTCTGGAATTGAAATGCTTCCTGCAAGTACAGACGAGAGTGCCTAAGGAAGCAAGGAGCAAGCAGCATACAAAGAAAATTGTTCCTTAGTTCTAAGTTACAATTACAAGGGATTATATATACAGAGGTTATGGAAGAGCAAACAGTGATTTAAGGCTAAAAGCTGCAAACAAAGGCTGTTTTCTGTATTACTATAGAAACAGAATATCAGCATGTTAATTGGAGAACAGGGGCCTTTTGTTAAAAGGAATTTCTGGGAATAAAACCAGTGGTCATTTAGAAAACATTAGTATTACATCTAGTTTCCCAGCTAAACTGAAAACATTAATCATATTCACTTTTTTCATGATGCTTAATTGAGAAAAATAAATCAGCATAGATTTGTTTTGGTCAGTATAAGGCAGCACTGAACTGAAATTCTTAGTGAATGAAGCACATGGAAAAGAATGATAACTTAGGTTTCTTCTAATTAGAGTTTCCTCTTACAGAACACAGGAGATGTATTAAATAGTAGTGAAAAGCCCAATTTTGTAAATTGTTCATTTGTTATACAAGAGTACAGGAAAAAAACATGCAATTTTATTATCACACCAGCAAACATCAAACTGCATGGATGTTTGCAGCATCATAAGTAAATTCACGAACTGAAGCATGCTTGTGACCAATACTAGCAGCACTTCTTGCTCTATTGAATCTATTTCTTCCAAAGATGGTCTGTAATTTGAATGGTGATTTATCGATAGTCTGACCCACTGGAAACGGGAAAGTAGAAAGAGCAATTCCATAATCTTGCAATTATTTTGCACTTATGTATGAGAAAAGGCTAAAGCAGCATGCTATGAAAGTGTGGTAGTTGCTCCAGGAAATTGAAGGGCATAAGAAGATAATTGGTCTTCTCAGTCAATGGACAGGTAATGAGCTGAGCCCTACAGGGGAAATGCTTCAGTGCTTTGGAAAAATTCAAGACAGATGATGGACAGGCAGTCTATGGGGAAGGCAGCATCTGCTAAATGATTAATCCCTTAGGTATCAAGTGCCATCCAAAAAGCCTTAAAACTGAAGAGGTTCACTAACCAGACATATTTTTGCACTACCGAAAGAATAAAAGCAATAGTGGGAGAGGTTAATTCAAAAACAAAACAACATAGAGAAGGTCTGAGGAAAGACTGCTGGAGGAAGAAGAAAGGGCTGTTTCATCCAGAATAATGACCAGGATGGAATAAACATTACATTTTGTCTTCAAATGCACAAAACAGAGTTCTTAGATTATGATCATATAATTATTGAATAATTTAGATTGGAAGGGACATCCAGAGCTGTGACTGTTCAACTCCTGCTCAGGTTTTGGTTTAGTGTACAGCTCATAATAAGGTCTGATACTTGCTGTGATCTTGTGCTCCAAAGAGCCAACCAAACTGAAAACATTAATCTCTTCCACATATTTCGTGATGGTCAACTGAGAAAAAAAACCCAAACAAACACGTAGATTTGTTTTAGTCAGTATAAGGCAGCACTGAACTGAAATCCAAAAAGCTTTCTAAATTTGAGGGTCTTATGAGCTCCTTATATGTCTTATGAGTCCCTTTTGTAACTCACTAGCAGAGAATCAAGGGAGAGTGTGATGGGTATCATGAAAAAAACACTTTGATGAGAAGTACTATGGGCATTTATTTTAATGTTACATACACAAAGAGGGCATGACTGCATCTCCTTCAGGTATCACTCAAGAGACATTTCATTTGGGTAAGGTTATTCCAAATTAAGAACCAGTCACTGATACAAAGTAAATTTCAGCCCTATAGATCCATCCATTCATTTTCACAAGGCTTAATCTTCTTCACAGTTCTGACCTGCCAAGAAAATGGGTTGAGCTACTTATATACAGTGCAGCCCTTTTAGGAGTGAACTCACTTCCTATCTAGGATGATGTTACCCTCCTCATCTTTGATTCAAACTCATGCAGTGGAGTAGTTGGTTTCCTGTCTGCCATTGCAATACAGTTTTTACAGTGCTATCTGGGTATTCCTGCCTCTTGAATTGCACAGTGTGAATCTCCTTTTGGTCATTACTGAATTCCCCTATCTTATCTCCATTCCTGAAAGAAATAGCAATGAATGAAGTGATGAGAAGGATCTGTCTGTTAGTAATCTGTCTCTATGAGCTGTCTAATGTGACACAATGAAAGTGGAAAATAATGTCAAGCGGAAAATTCGTCAGTTTCACCTCAGAATTTACATGGGATGGCATTAGAGATCTGATCTCACAATAAGATTTAAATACAAAGGTACTTCTGTACATAGTGTTGGCCAGCAGGACTAGGGAAGTGATCGTCCCTCTGTACCTGGCACTGGTGAGGCCACACCTTGAACACCATATGCAGTTTTGGGCACCTCACTACAAGAAAGATATTGAGGTGCTGGAGCATGTCCAAAGAAGGGCAACGAAACTGATGAAGGGTCTGGAGCACAAGTCATAGAAGGAGCAGTTGAGGGAACTGGGATTGTTTAGCCTGGAGAAAAGGAGGTTCAGGGGAGATCTTATTGCTCTCTACAACTACCTGAAAGGAGGTTGTAGGAAGGTGGAGGCTGGTCTTTTCTCCCAAGTGAGAAGTGACAGGACAAGAGGAAACAGCCTCAAGCTGTGCCAGGGGAGGTTTAAGTTGGATATTAGGAAAAATTTCTTCACTGAAAGTGTTGTCAAGCCCTGGCACAGGCTGGCCAGGGAAGTGGTGGAGTCACCATCCCTGAAGGGACTTAGAATACCTGTAGATGTGGTGCTTAGGGATATGGTTTAGTGGTATTTAGGTTAATGGTTGGACTCAATGATCTTTAAGGTCTTTTCCAACCTAAACGATACTATGATTCTACAAATCTATAGTATAATACCTAATGGATGGTGAAGATCTGCATTTTACATGACTTCTTCATGCAAAGATTTCAAGGCATTTTGCAAGCAGGAAATCCACTTTACATCAGAATCCTCCCTAAGCCTGGAAGAGGCATGTGTAAGAAAGTCCTGTTGTTGTTTTTCCTCGTTTTCCATGGAGGAATAGAGAAATAATACATGAAATGCCTTGCACAAGATCAGACAGGGAACAAAAAAACTAGGATGAGAGCTCAGGAGTCCTCATCCTGAGTCGTTTAGTGTTCACATTGTTAATACAGACAAATGGTGATCTCCCAGAAATCCTGGCCAGTGTAAAGTTACATGGAACTAAATGATGACTATTTTGCTGTCACTTTGCTAGTGATAAACAGTCACCTACTAATCAAGGTAGAAGTGAACAATTTTCTGTGCCTCAATATAGGAAAACACTCATTATCTTACAAATACTTTCTCCTTTCATCTGAAAATTTTCCCAGCCATGGAGAATTCAACCACAGTTTTAAGTGTCAGTATCATTGCACCTGTGTCCAATGCCTGGTTCCTGTCATTAACACAGGACTTACTTTTCTGCTTTTACTACTGTACCATCTGGGAAAAAAGTTTCCTTGAATCCACCACTATAAATGCATTTCACTGTGTGATCTGGGAACGCAATTTCTTGTGTGCCATCAGGATAATGTTTTTCTGTGGAAAAGAAGATGTAAAAACTCTTTCTAGCATTCTCTCATATTGCTTTACACAGAACTAGATCATATTTTTTTGGACTTTGTAGTGGGGATGGTGATGAGAAGAATATATATATCACACCCAGCAACAGCTATGCAGAAGTTTAAATGAACTTGTACTTTTGATGTCTTCTACCTACTTTTTCAGATTCAGCCTCAGTTTTCTCTCTGATATGTACTTATGTCATGTCCGTATAGCCAGTCTGATTATGTGGCCCATTTCAACACCTGCAAGAAAACCAGGGCCTTAGGACCTTGCAAAATAACATGCTTGAAACCACAAAAACAATGTAGTCTTTAGCAACGTAGTCCAAGAAATGACAAGTCTGAACTGGTATAGAATTATAAGGCAAGCCAAAAACCAACAAGGCGAAAAGTGCAAAGATAAGGAAGACTTCAATCTTCCTCCCAGAGACCACTGGAGGACGATAAGAGCCCACTACCACGCGGATGTGCGCATGCGATAATGGGAGGAGAGTTATGATAATGGTTTCTTAGAATTCTACTGAATATGCAGTAGGTTTATGGGAAATGCAATGCATATGCATGTAATCTCTCTAGAAGAAATGATTGTTTCTGAACCCCGGTGCTCGTGTTAGGAGGAGAAAATCCCCACGCGCCCGGCACCGCAATAAAGAATGCCTGCTTAATAACTCTGGTTATTTAGTTTTCACTCCATCAATGGAAATAATATCCAGTGTACTGCTAAATAAATTAAAGATTCAGATAGTCAGATAATCATAATTAGAAGAACTGCATTTACATCCCGTTAGTATCTTTGCTTTGTAGGAAGAATTTGAGCAGTAAAATAAAGGAACATACTGGAAGTGAAATGCAAAGACAATGCAAAATGAGAAGAAAAATGCGCAGTCTGCTGGAGTCAAAATCAGACAATATTTTCATAACAGAAACCTTCCTGCACTTACAGTTCACAGTTTTGAGCTTTTGCAAACCTATCTGATTATTAGGAAACCACAGCACCTCCAGGCCATCTGGATAAGCAGTGTGGGTTGTCTGTGCATCTGCATAATACTACATCTGGAAGGAGACTGAAGTACTTGCAGCATGTTCACAGTATTTGCATAAGCAGATTCAACCATAACAATGTGTCTAAAAATAAACCATCTTAAAAAAGTCATTTGAAGGTAATTTTCTGTATCTGACATCCATAAAAGTAGCTACGTTTGCATTGCTGTTCCTTCCTTTCCCTCACCCCTTTCCTCATGGCTGCATCTAGATGGTGCTTTTATCTCTGTAGCATACAAGAGAATGCACACCTGAAAGTCACCTTTCCACCTCTTTCTTCAGCTCCTACCCGTGCACTTTTAATTTAAAATAGTCCCACTTCTGCCAATGCCTCACTTGTTTCACCTTTAGCTCACATTAAGTATTTATATTTACATAATGCCAAGAGGGAAGAACCCCTGTGCTACCTACCCTACAAATGTATAAAAAAGAGTCCTTGCTTCAAGTAGCTGTCGCTGCTCTATTTCTTCTTTCAGTCTCCATTAAACTGCTTGGACAGCTACCCCATTCATTCTTTCTTTAACTGTTATCCTTCATCTCTTTCCGCTTTTGTCCTTGTAGATGAAGCAGTTAGCTCAGGGTTGTTAAACCAAAACCCTTCCTCATCAATTTCTTCTGGAACTGAAAGATCAAGATAAATGATAGGACCTTGTTGAAAAATCACTTCATCATTTTATCTTCCTTATAGAAAAAAAAAAATAAAATTATACACCACTCTCTAATCTGGCATGATCTTCTTTACATCTCCAGTGAAAAAGCTAATCGTTGTCATCCTTTGAGCGGCATTGATATCCTTTTTAGTACCATTGTGGAAAGTGATGATTTGATATCCATCAGTAAGCACCTCTTCTACTTTCAAACACATAGAGCATCTGATGTAAATACAGTCAAAGGAAATGAGTAACACTGCACTGCCTTCCAAAGAAACTGGAGTTTGAATTAAGTCATGCTATGCCTTTGTATTTCAAAAGCTATCTATGCACTACATGTACATTATTTTTTCCTCATTTGTGTGTAAAAGAGGACAAAAGTAGGAATACCTCCCAATCAAAAAGAGAAAAAAAGAAAACAAAAAGGGAAAGAAATAGAAAATGGAAAAGAAAAAGGAAATGAAAAAAAAAAAAAAAAAGAAAGAAAAGAGAAAGAGAAAGAGAAAGAGAAAGAGAAAGAGAAAGAGAAAGAGAAAGAGAAAGAGAAAGAGAAAGAGAAAGAGAGAAAGAGGAATAAATATGGTTGGGGGCAGAGAAATGCTGTATTTCCCCAAACAGGCAAATTGTAATGATTACTGAGGACAAGAACTCTTAGCTTTTAGAAATAATTTTATTTAAACATTACTAGTTAGTAATGGAAAGATGTTCTTACACCTACTTATGACAAAGGCATTGCTTCAAGAAGTCCACATTGTTTAGAGTTACTATCTCTTTCTAAAGGCATCAATCCTCATTTTGATCTCTCTCTCTCATTGCACAAGAAAGTCCAGCCCACCACCCAATTTTATGAATAAAATACAGTGGTAAAACTGTCAGAGTGAACTTTTTTCACAAGTATTTTTCTTTTGAGGATCAGAACAACAGATGTTGTATTTGCTGCTTCTATAAAAGGAAATTATGATTGGTAGAAGCTTTCACAGAGCCTATCTTGGCATTAGCTATAAAAGAATTGACATCTCAATCCAGTGTTCCCTGAACAACTGTTATATTGCAAAAGCCATTTCTGTGACTGCTCACGCTTTCGTTAATCAATACCGGCTTTGGAAGGGTGAGAAGAGAAACCCAGAATTGAACACAGAAACTGAATTACTGTCTTAACTTTATCTAGCCAAAAACCATATCCAGAATTGACAAATCAGTCAATATCAAGGGAATGTTTTAACAGGATAAGCCTGCTTGGAGCAGTATAATTGAAGAGATATGTGAGACTGAGTTCAGATCTGGCCTACATGAGCATCGACAGTGTTGAAAAGAGTGCTTGTCTATCATCAGTGAAACTAGCACCAGCCTACTTGGTCACCCTATCGACAAGCTTTCCCGACAGCAATGCACCAGGTTTGAAGTGCATAGACTCATCTACAGAATCAGCCTTTCAAAACCATTCCTGAGATGCTGTGCAGGAATGAATTATCCAGTTTTGTGGCAAGGTGTGCAGGGACACAAAGGGAAGCCAGCAGGAACTGCCTGTTCATTCCCCTCCTGGAAGACAGGGAATTTCAGGAAAGGGATGAAACTAGCTGCCAAGCTGAGCTATGGGCCCTCAAGACAAGGGGCAGCTGAAACCAATCTCTAGATGCAGCTGGGGAATTGCTGGGGATTTTGACAGGTGGCTTGAGCAAACTGCACAGCCTGCATTGAGCCCAACTCCACTGATGCTACTTCGGGTGTAGTCAGCTGTGTATAATGAAAGACTTCTCCCACAAGCAGTGTCCAGCTGGCACAGCTCACTGCCATTAGATTCACTTCCAAGGAAAGAAAAAAATGGCCTTTAATCTTGCACTGCAAAGCACCATAACCGTATAATTCCTCCCAGTTCGCACGTGAGGTAGCTGAAACTAAAAAGACTTGGTGAAGGGCATAGAGAAAATCCATGTCGGAGATAAGAAAATAATTTGGCTACTTGATTTCCAGCCCATCAGGTATACATGTTTCCTACCATTCATGTGTGAACTTTACACTTCAGCTCTCCTTTAAGGAACAGACACTTAATTGGAGACATGATTATCTATAGCTACTTGAAACAGTGATTCCCATTGATACTGCACTGCTGTCGGTGATCTCTTCAAGTATTTTTGCATCCTACTTTATCTCACCTTTCCATCAGAATAATGTATTTTTTCCTGCACCTCTTCCTCACTTTTTCCTCTTTGTTGATGTAACATTGACCTTCTAGATAATATTGATTTTGGAGGCTATATTATGAAAACATCACAGTCAGTGTTTTTATAAACAGAAATGTCTTTAAAATACTTTGTTTCATTTTAATCAACTGTGCAAACCCCATATTTACTTTCACAAAGACAGAGGAAAGCTGCCCTCCTTTCTGGTACTGCCTTGCATTTGTAATTAATTTTGATCTTTTAGTCAGATCAAGAAATGTTGCACATCAACTCCAGCTAACTTCAGTTCTCAAAGCAAAAGATAGCACAGAGAATGTCCAAAAATGAGTGCATTCTGGTGAAAATACACTATAGGAAATGGAGGCAATAAACACAAGAACAAAGAACAGAACTATCTCTGATATTGGATTACTGATTTGCAAAGAAAGGTACCCATATTTGCTAGATCCACTCTTCCAAGACAAATTACATGGTCCTTAGCTGTAGGTAATGCTATGGCTATTCAGGATGTTACACATCCAATTTACTGTCATGAGTGCTCCTTGCACTGTCTGGCAGCATGAAGGAGCCTTAAGATACTGTCATCTGGCACACAGCATCCAGAACAGTTACTAACTAATGTTAATTACAGTTTGAACATGTGGTGTATTTTAAATTGTGGGATCCAGAGGAAAAGGGAGTACTGCTCCCCACAGGGCAATGATATGCTTCACTAAAAAGCTTTAAACACAGCACTTGAAGTTGATCCATCCCTAAAGCTCTATGTCTGCTGCATAGCAGAGGAAATGGGAACGGAAGATTTTCTTTTCCTTAGTGTGTTTTATTTCAGTTCTCAAATGGAAAGAAGACAGTTGCTGATTATATAAGAGACAGAATCATAAGCTGCTCAGATCTTTGCCTCAGCAGCCAGAAAAGTAGGAGAGCTGACCATAGATATGTTGTCATATGCAGTTACAGCACTTCTCTTTGTGTGGTCACAAAAGCCTCTTTTTTTCCTGAGGTTTTATCAATTTTTCTGGTTTTTTTAAGATTAAGAGTTTCTTCTTCCTGAGCCAAAATTAAAATGTTAACTAGCAACATAAATCTATGTCCAACAGTTGTGCAGAAATATCTCGACAAAGAAATCTACCGTATTATTTGTAACCCATTGCAATATTCTTTTAAAGAGTGTACTTTTCATCAGTAGAGGCAAGAAACTAAAGCCCAGAGAGTATTGTTCCCAGCTGAAAGGGATTTAGCATGTTGCATATGAATACTAAGTTCACAGACTCACCAGATTATTTTATAGAGTTACATGGTAAAATACCTTTGTTTCTTCTTTGTTACTGCAGAGAGCAAAGCTGTAAGTGTTGTTGCTGTGGTTTTAGTGACAACATTGCCTGTGAACCAAGAGATGGGGACCAGTGCCTACAAGTCATTTGCAGGCCACTCTCAGCAGGTAGAAAGTTCCCATAAATGTTACCTTTTACATAGGAAGATAAGTAAGGCTCCTTAAAACCAGTGCTCAGCTGTGAGACAGCTTCAGGTGATTTCCAGTCATCTGTTCTTCTCCCAGTGGGAAAGGGTTGATGTACAACTTAAAGGAAAATGGAGAGGCCTTGACATACAGTCATGCTTCACTGAAACATGAGAGCTACCAATGACTGTCCAGATTGCACCTCCCCTTCCGAGGAGTTTAACTGTCTCTGCACTGATGTGGTACAGGTACCTAATCGTTTCAGACTGTTGTGCAGGAAGAGGTGTGGGTGGAAGTGCCGGAAGAAGCCTCAGGCAGGGCCACTCCCCCACCCTGTCCCTTCCCTTGGGAGCTGCATTTCATCAGCTCTTGCTCTTGGTCCATGTTGTTTTGCTTTTCAGCCATGCCTGTACCTGGCCATGATCCAAATCCCAACCCTGGCCATGGGCTGACTTCCTGTTGTGACCTCACACCTGTCTCATCACTATGAGCTTCGACAGCTGGGATTCTGGCCTGACCCTGACTTCCACCCCC
>WUAM01000107.1:9415804-9437089 GCA_024336885.1 Actenoides hombroni | reverse complement strand
ACTCCACCACCTCCCTGGGCAGCCTGTTCCAGTGCCTAACTACCCTCTCAGTGAAGAATTTCCTCCTAATATCTAATTTCCCTGCCTAGCCCCAGTGCTTTCCCAGAATCCCCACCCCCCCCGACACCATCACAGTGCATCCCAGTACACGCACCTTCCAGATGCAGCTCCCTCTGGCAGTGCAGACAGGCTGGGGTTCTCTGCAAGCTACAGTGTGTGAGACTGGACTGGCAAAAATCCTTCACTTCCAAGCCAAGGGTCCCTCCTGACAGCCTGCACTTCTGCCTTCTTTGCCACACTCTGCAATGGAAGCCATCCCAGAATTGTCAGTGTACAGTGTCAATTTTTATGCCATGTATTTGCAAGTTATTACATAGAATTTGCTATTTAATAGCAAGTGCAGTATGAGCCAGCAATGCATTTCTGTGATTTTATTGCAAGGTCTTACTGCTCAATACTTGAGTATTTGTATAAGATTCTTCAGGGAAGGTTTCTAGGCATTGAGCTCTGCAACTAATAGCTGGTTTATGCAGATACCTCCTCACAGCAGAAGTGGTAAACCTTTGGAAACCTCTTGAAAACCAAAATCAACAATTTCACTTTGTTTGCATTAACAGGAAAAGTTTTGTTGCAATTACTCCTCAGAAAACTTCAGCCTCCATGAAAACAGACCAGGGCTCTGAGGGCAACCAGTAAACAAACTGGACCAGGACTGGGTTCAGCTGCAGCTGCTCTTGGCTGTACTTCACCATGGCATGGGGAGCCGCAGCCCCACAGCTGCCTCTGTTGCCATTTCTGACAGCTAATATTCTGTAGTTTCCTGGGTTTCTGTTAATTTTATACATCCTTGAGGTATTTGTTGCACCATAAATTATTTTTTTCAAAATCTCTGCAGCAGGAAACTGGTGCTTCCCAACTGTCCAGCTGCTTTACAGCGTACACTTTCCTATGTACAGCACTAAGGCTGCATCTACCCTGACTGGATCAGCACGTGGCTAAGGACCAGCAATATCCAGTACATAACACACAGGAATGCAAACCAGTCTCTCAGGGTGGTAAATCCTTTCCATCTGCCATAAATTAAGGCTAGACACTTACTTTGGAAGTCACAGTTTACACACAAAAATGCACACACATATACACACACATTTGTTGTATCTATCCATAGCAGCTGGTTCTACTAAAAAAAGAGGTCAGGAAATCTCTGGGTTCGCGGTGGGGGGTGTTGGGTTTGGTGATTTAAGGGGTGATGAGCTATCTTTGCATCTTATTTTTTCATCAAGATCAACTTTTTTCCTGTTTGAGAATCACACTGACGTTTAACATAAATCTTTTCCCAGCTGGGTTACAGTTTGAGGAACCAGAAAAACCTGAATCCAAATTTTCTCAGCGTGTTCACAACTATACATGTTCTACTTGTAAACAGCATGACCAAGACACGTATTGAGCCAAACTGCTTGCAGTGAGGTACGCAGACATCGGTATCTTTCTTAAGTGCTGCTGCAAATCCCCGTTGTTCAAATATCTCACCACAATCCCAAAATCATAGAATTTAGGTTTCTGCATTTTTAAGCCCAGCATGGCCACTTTGAATTCTTTCCACTGACCTCTTGGGGGTTTTTAACTTATACAAAAAACTTAGAAATGCAGCCAGTCAGAGCATGACATTGACCTCAGAAATCACTCTGCAGGGAAAGCTGGTTTTTTTTAACACCAACATCAGGAGTTGTTGCCACCCACATATTCCCTTTGGATTTGGAATTTGCTGAGAGTGGATCTGAAGTCCCGCTCCAGGGTGATCTTAAGTTATAACACCGTATTTGTCAGAGAAACTCTTTATGAACACATTGGTTATGGGTTAAGTTCTGTCATTTCCATTTTCTATCACCTTTGCGAGGTCCCTCATCGAGGTCTCAGGCAACACAAAACCACTGTCCTATCAGGACACCGTTGCCAGTGAGGGGAGAAGTCTCATCCATTTAAGTCCCAAGTCTTGCTCTCACTAAAAAAATAGAGGAGAGTTTGCCAAAGCAAATCTCAGTTACCAGCTTTATGCATTGCAAATTTGAAATCTAGAAGTTTCACTATCTCTACCCACCATTGCTTTTGCAGCTCCTGGCTGGTGACATTTTTCCTCTGCAGTTATTGCCCAAGCTTGGTGCGGTGCTTTGCCAAGGGTTTCTAAAATGACCACGTTTTTCTGTATTAAGGACTTAGCCAGTCCTGCTCCAAGATTTGCTGTTTGCACTACAGTTTAACTTTGTAAGACACTTGGAACTCGAATAAAAGACTGTGGCTTCCAGAGTTACTATTTTGAAATTCAAATCCAGTAATCCAAACTAAAAATTGAGATCAATTTATAACTATTAAAGGATAGCTTTTGATACTTGTCACATACATACAGCTTCTGTTAAAGCTGGTAATAATTCTGCTGCCATCATTAATAAGAACTTCCTAATTCACTTGGTAACTACTGTACAAGCTTGATTTTTCAGAATTACACAACCAAACCTCAAGATCTGGGGTTTGCAGCATCAATGTTCACACAGTGTTTTCAACGTGTAAAAAAATACCCACCAACTGCTCCTGTATAATTTTGGTTTGTCACGCTACACGTGTTAAGGGTTAATATATGAATTAACCCAATTAACCCAGTAAGAGTTACTTATCATTCCTCTCCCTAAAGAAATACTGTAGAATAGCTCCCATTGGACATGGGGAAAAGGATTTGTTTGTGAAGAACAGAAGAACAGTTTGCATTTACCAAGTTGCCAAATCTTTCCATCAGCAGGAAGCAGCACGTTGACTTTATTAGCGAAGGGGACAGAGAATGCAAGCAAGAAGCCTGAGACAGGGGATATTATCCACTTATCAGCTGCAGCTGTAACTGGAACACTATTTTCCACCTTTTTCTGATTAGTTTTAAATCACTGCTCCATATTCAGCTGCAGCCCAACAGTCCAGCTATGTGCACGTCCATATGCTGGGATGATGCAGGCAAGCGAAAGAAGCTGCATTTCTCCCACAAGAAGTTTGCATATAACCCACAAACGTCACATTTGCCACGTTAAAATTAAAGCCAGCAACACTGTGAGACAAAGAAACGCCAGCGTGGTTTGTGATAGCCATGATTTGCAGGGCACGTGAGAGGACACGGAGAAAGCAGAGGAAAGCAGAGCAGTAGGTGGCTGTACTCATCTGCTGACAAGACAGTTCCCCCTAGTGCCAGCCACACGCTGCTATTTCTAGGTGCAATTGCTGATTAATTTTTCTAGCACATAAAAATGGCCTGAAACTGTGACCTGCAGCTTCAATTAATTTTCTGGGCTCAAACCAGGCAGGAGCAAACAAGAAGGAAATGTCCAAGAGGAACCTGGAGCACGTTGTTGCATCACCTTTGTCCACAGCCCTTTGCCATCCCTTTTGCCCTGGGCAACAGTGACCCCAGTTTGGCCATAGCAGGAGCACATGGCAATAGGGAGGACTTCCCACTGGAAGGGCCTCAAGCAAGAGCACCTAAAAACACTCAGGGATGGGGAACTGGGTAAGCAGGAATCACTTTTTCACCACCTCCTAGGGACATCTCCCTAGACACCCTGGTACAGATGAAGAAACATCACCAGAAACTTCACTTCTTTGCCCTAGAAAGAAGGTGAGGAGGCTCAAAGCTGGGTTTGTCTGATTTGTAAATGGCACTATTAGAGCTGACTAAAATTTGACTAGGTCAATACCCCCGACTGGCTTCAGAGCCCATCTCCAGTGAGTCTTTGCTTTATTACAGTCCCTCTTCCCCTTGGGGTCCTACCTTAGGAAATAGGTACCCTCGTATTGCTGTCAGCGTGTTTTTTCTAAGTGAGCCCTCCTTTGAATCATTAAAGCTCACCATCACTTGTCTCATGTCCAGTTCCTTCTTGGTCCCGTTGCTGGTCCCTGCTCTTCAGATCCTCCTGGTAGCTCAAGTTTTGCGAAGCTATGGTACAAGGGACTGACAAACTAGAAGATACCACAGAGACAACACTGAACACACAAGCCAAAGTGTACAGATCAAGTCAGACTCAGAAGAGACAAGTGTAGGCCATGGCGTACATCCTTCTACACAAGGCTAACAGCACCTGGAGCCAACTATTTCCAGGGTGACCATCACCTTTCACTATCCCCGTGAAAAGTGGGTGGACCTTACTCATGCAGGACACTGTTCTAAGCTCACTCCATCATTTCTCCTGCCCATCTTTCAAGTGACACTTTGTTGACATTTCCACCAGTGGGTGGCATTATTGCCACGAAGGACTTAAGTCCCATAGAGTTTAAAGGAGGACACCCCGGTTCAGCAACCACAGTCACTGATTAACAAGTACAGAGTGCTGAACATGTAGTTACGAAAAAGTAAGAAAAAATTAGTCACTACAAACTACTACTGAAAGAAACATCAATTTCTTCAAGGTTTCTTCTTATTTGCTTGTTACGGAGCAAATGAGAGCCTATGGATGTTAAATTTATTACAAGCAGTTTCACCACCGATTCATAAAACACATCAGAATATTTTGTGAACCACAAAGATGAGAGATGTTTGAATGAAACCCTTTTATTGTTGCTATCACAATAGCCCCAAGCTGTTTCCCCTGCTGTTAAAAGTGAGCCGAGTATTGTACAAGTTTGCTGTACAGCTTGTTGTGAAGAGGATGGGCAGTGAAACAGCTTTTACCATGTGATGACAGAGTACCAGGGCCTTAGCAAACAGAGAAAAGACGATTAGTAATTGATAAGAGCAAGTATTGGTTCTTTCTCAGTCTTGATCATCTGCAAATACTTTGCTTTGTCTAACTAGCTTCCTTTATGTTACAGCTGCTATGGGAGGAACATGGTGGAATAGACTGTAAAGATGGGTTTTTTGTAGATGCTTAGGACAAGGCCAGTTATTAAGCTTTTTAAAACTACCAACAACTACAGTGTTTGAGACTTACCACAGAATGGTTTGTGTTGGAAGGGACCTGTCAAGCTCATCTAGTCCAACCCCTCTGCAGTGAGCAGGGACATCTGCAACTAGAGCAGGCTGCTCGGAGCCCTGGCCAACCCAACCTGGAATGTTTTTGCATCAGTGATTTTTTTTTTTTTTTTTTTTTTTTCTTTTTTCTAAGTAAAATTCAGTGTACTAAATTACTGTTTCTGTCATGTTTGAGGTTTGAAGTTTCACTTCTTTTTTATGAAAGTTCTGAATATAGAAGCTCTGCAAGCACAGCATGCGAAAAAAGAGCATACAAGGCTGAGGAAAACGATGGCCAACGCCATTCACAGAATCACCAGTAGCTAGAAACAGAAGGCATACAACTGGACCACTGGAAAGAAAAAAAAAAAAGTAGGGAGTTGCAACTTAACAGTGATGAACAAGGAAAATATGTTTTGGGTTTAATTCTCTTGCTTGTCTGCACCAACAGCAGTTCCAAAGAGAATCTGTACATTCAAAAAGATGGAGGTAAATTGTGAATTAATCACCTGGGACAACGGCGTAGACAGCGTCTGTCTCCAAAACTAGGAAATTAATTCATTCTCCTTTTTTAACTGTGTCATATTGCTGCAGTTTCAGCCACACACGGGAAATTTGGAACACATTGGCAGTTATGAGGAAAGGAACTGCACAATGAAGAGGTGGCACAAACACTTGGCTAATGAGCAGGGATGGGAACTACAGCTAGGCAAACCACAGTTCAAATTCACTTGAATTGCAAAAGAAGAACTGCACAAGGCCTGACCATGCAAGAAGGGGTTGGCCATGGGATGGAGAGGACAGTCTGAGAAAGGTAATTGTTTGTCCAGCTGCAACTTCAGCAGCCTGGATCCTGTAGGGATCCACACTCTCAGTCCATAGTTGGCTGTCTTCAGTTATCATCATCTGCCTCTTTCCTGAGGCAGTCTCTTCTGTAAGAGGACTTCTCCAGTGAACACTTCTGTGTTGTCTGTCCACAGCCAGCACTGGTATCAGAGGGAATGGATGGTGCACTGGCAGATCAGTGGTATCTCACAGCCTAGATAACAGGTTAGATAAACATCTATCTCCAGTCCTTCCTCGGGTGAGACCTTTATGCAGCCTGTAAAATAGCACATTGATGATAAAACTTTCCATAGAAGGTGGGAGTAACTGAAATAACCTTTTAGTAAGAAGCAAGATTTTAATGGTTTGGGTTGTTCTGCTTCTTGCTTTTAAGTTCCCTTCCGTTGGTTTTAATGTGTCCCCCACTCGCCATCCCATATAAAAGGTTAATTTCCTCACAATTAAGCTAACCAGATTTGGTTCACCGCTCTGCACTCTTGTGATTTATTTGGCCAGTGCCAAATACCTGATGCCATCTAACAAAGGGGTAAGAAGACTTTTCTTCTCTTCCCCCGCGAACCTGTTAGCTTCACAGCAACATCCTCTACATCTTACTGTGATCCCTTCCCTCTTTACTCTAAACCTCATGATCTGTTGCCATTCCCTTGTTAGTCCCTGCCATGTGGTTCTTCTCCAAGTAGGAGCTGAAAAAAGACATACTGCCACCTTAGAAGGGGACTTTAGAGCTCCCCTACTAGGGACTAAGCTATATTTAGTCCCTTTCCCTCTTCTTGCTCTCCAAGCCACTGCAGGGAGTTCACTCACTTTTCATCCATTTTCTGCATCATTTTATTTGCTCAGATTTAGGTTTTTTGGTCTGTTTTCTTGAACTCTCAGACATGTTTTTAGCTTTATTTCTTGGAGTTCATGCACCTAAGTTTTCATCACCAGGGCGTTGGACGAGATGATCTCCAGAGGTCCCTTCCAACCTCTACCTTTCTGTGACTTGTGCTAAATGGGCATTGATAAGGCTGCAGACTTGGTCCCTGCTGAGGGTATGACTGAAAGATCAGAAGCATATCTGAAGTGTGGCATATGCGGTAAGGACAGGTCATCAGACCTCGAAAGCTTGCTGATGATAGGAAATCATCTCTTAACCAAGAAGGGTTCTTACAGGGTAGAAGAGAGATTGTATCTAGATTCAATTCTATTCACTACACCAGAAAATCAAGAAAAATCATTACTGATGAAATTCAAAGGAGATATCTAGTTTGACAGAGCAGAAAAGAATAAGTGGGACAAGATAAGCACGCAGATCCATGATGGTTTACTGAGGCAAAACTGTTACTGCCAAGACTAAGAAAGAATAATGCCTTCAGATCAAGAGATGTGTTTTTTGCTCAAAAGCAGGTGCTTAAAGCAAGACTTTTGTCATTGTTACTGTGGAGGAAGAGCTGAACCTGTGCCCCTGGTACAACATGTCAAGGAAAACATTAATGAGGTCCTTACACAGACAAAAGAGCAGCAAGAGAAACAGCTGCCAGTTTCTGTGAGCAGAGCTGATGAAACCGGTACCCCATCTGATGTTCACATGTTCAAAGGGCTGCTAGTAAACTAAGGATGTACACAATCAGCAGGGCAACAGCCTGCACTGAAGGAACACCTTCCAGTGACAGACTGAAAAATCTCCACAGATGCAGCCTGTGAAACACGACTGAGAAGCTGCTTCCCCTATAATTGTTTTATTCTGGCACAACATGAAGCCAAAACATGAACCCTACCTCATGCTGTCTTCACACCAAGGTTTTCTGGAAGAAATACCTCAGCTAAACATCCTCTGTGCTCTCTTGTCCTGTCTCTGGATCCCCCAAAAGACAAATAGAGCCAACCACATTCACAGAAGCAGCTAGGCTTCCTGCTGGGACAAGAACAACGGTAAACCTCAGCACACTCTGCCCTTGCACCATATACATGTGCATGCACCCACCTTATTTATTCAGTATTTTAACCACTATTACCATCTGGTCAGTGGTAGAAGGTAGATTTGCCGTATGTAAAACCTGCTACAAGAGACATGAAGCAAAGAGGTAGTGTGAATTAACGTGCATTGATAAGAAATGAAGGCAAGCAGGAGTTTGGAAGATCAAATGACAATTAATAAAAGAAGCCTTCCCAACACTAAATCTTCACAGCTCTTTTCTTCTACAATTACACAGTGTAACTTGCAAAATTAGTTACCAGGCAGGAAGAGACTAGAAAGTGCTTGTCAGATTAGTTTCCTATTAGTTACCTGGCAGAAAGAGATGAGAAACACAGACTGGTAGGGGTTAGAAGGGACCTCTAAAGATCATTTCACCCAACCCCTCTGCTCCAGTACAGTCACCCAGAGCAGGGTGCCCAGGATCACACTGTCCAGGTGGGTTTGGAATCTCTCCAGAGGAGGAGACTCCACAACCTCTCTGGGCAGCCTGGTCAAGGGCTCCAACACACCTCCCACATCCCCCAAGTGCCTTCCTCCTCCCTGCTCGCTACAGATGATTTTTGAATTTTTTTTTCCTCAGATTAAGAAGCCTTTCACAACCCATAAGAGAGAACAAGGTTTACACTGAATGAAAGCTGCTTAGGGACATCTATTTTAACAATTCTTGGGAGGATGAAACTGCTTTGACTTACGTGTGAAGCTCTCTGTGGAAGCTCTGCATTTCCTGAAACGTGTTGAAATTTATTTCTGATTTTAAGGGACCATCTCTGATGAGCACAGAGGAGAGAAGCACTTGTGATACAATCTGTAAGGAAGTACGAAGTTTCCGTTAAGAGTCACAGCTACCTAGTGACAGCTGCTTTCTGCAGCTGCTGGATAGCGCTGCACAGGCAGCACCTCCCTGGCACAGCTACCTGGCCAGAAGCAAGTGATTCTGCACCCTCAGAGCAAAGGAGCTTCTTCACATTGTCTGAAAGGAAAAAAAAAAAAAAAAGGAGGAAAACAGGTAAAATTTACAAAATGCAGCTGCATATCATGTGTGTGACTAATGCTTTTTTGTTTACCTTTTGTTGCTGCTCAGGTAATTTTTAAAGCTGTTTTGGAAACTCCTGCATCATCTGAAGTGGGTGTTTGTGTGTTCTGTGAGCATGTGTTTTTCATATTTCAGGTATGTCCAGGGGTAGTTGTTGCGAAGCTGTCATCTCTAGACCGCTCAGCCTTGTCCCTGTGAGCTGTAATGCAGATTAAATTCACCTCCGTGTAAATGCAACAGGACTGTAGGCTGGAGAGGTGTCCTCCTGGAACTACACAAAGCAGGGGTCACATTGAGAGTCTATGTTTGTTGTCGTGCAGCAGCAACATAGAGTGCAAAGGAATAAAATGATATTACTTTTCTTTTGCTTTTTAATCATAAAAATAAAGGGGGAGAACATAACTCAGGTTTCAAAAAAATTCTGGTATGTTAGGCTAAAAAGTGACACTTGCTATGATGTGAATAACACAGAGAAATACAATATTTGCACTGTGCCCAAGTTACTTACCTGGAAGTAACATCACTTAAAACTAACTGTTTCTGCCTGTTGGAAAAGACCATATATGCAAAAGTGACAAATTCCTGTTAATCATTTAGCCACTGAAGACAGCACTTACTGAAAGTTCCTGGCAGCTTTCAGTAAGCATCATTTCTTTAGAAAGAAGAGTCAGCTGTGTCTTTATTACTGTCTTCTTTGCCTGTCTGGAAAGGTGAGTGAGATCCTGAACTGCAATGAATAGCAGCTTGGCTTTTTTATTTTATTCCACCCAGGATTTTTCCCTCTCTGATGTGATATCTGTGGTCCATGCTTTGCATTCCTCTCTGCCATTTGAACCGTGTTCTGCGTGCTTGACCCCCAAGCTGCACAGTGGGGCAAGGACTAAGCACATGTGAAGGACAGGACATTTTAGGGTGCACATGCATCCCATAATGCTTAAATGCTGTCTGAGAACCTATAATGAGAAGTGTGCTGGAGCTGCGAGTCAGTCATTGCCAGTGATTCAGCCTGGTGGAGAAACCAGTCTCCATGCTCTGAAAGCCACTGATATTTTTATGTTCTTTCCTTCTCAGGATCTGGGGGAAAAACCATGAGTTCTTCAAGCACAGAGTCCTCCGAGGTCGAAATCTCAACCTTCTACGACTACTACGATAATTATAGCGATGCTCCAAAACCATGCAGCAAGGAAAGCGTCAAGAGGTTTGCAGCCTCCTTCCTGCCTGTTCTGTATACCCTCGTATTCCTGGTGGGGCTCACGGGAAATGTTCTGGTCATAGTGGTCCTCCTCAAGTACAAGAGGCTGAAGAGCATGACTGATGTGTACCTGCTCAACCTCGCCATCTCAGATCTGCTCTTTGTTTTCTCCTTGCCGTTCTGGTCTTATTTCACAGCAGACCAATGGGTTTTTGGAACTCCCTGGTGTAAAATAATTTCATGGATCTACCTGGTTGGGTTTTACAGTGGGATTTTTTTTATTATGCTTATGAGCATAGACAGATACCTGGCAATTGTTCGTGCAGTGTTTTCCTTGAAAGCAAGGACTGCCTTCCATGGCTTGATTACCAGCCTTGTGGTGTGGCTAGTAGCTCTTTCAGCCTCAGTTCCAGAACTCGTATTTAGGGAATCTTTTAATGAACATAATTATACTACCTGCAAGTCAAGATATCCAGGCAATTTCACAAGATGGAAGCTTTTTTCCACTTTGGAAATCAACCTTTTTGGTCTTGTAATCCCTTTTATAGTTATGACATTTTGCTATTCCATGATCATTAAAACATTAATTCATTGTAGAAATGAGAAAAAGAATAAGGCCGTAAGGATGATCTTTGCTGTCATGATCGTGTTTTTCTTCTTTTGGACCCCCTACAACATTGTTATTTTCCTACAGCTGCTGGAAATTACAGGAGTCCTTAGAAACTGCCAAGTGAGCAGGAATCTGGACTATGCTTTCCAGGTAACAGAAATCCTCGGCCTTTTCCACTGTTGCCTCAATCCAGTCATCTACTTCTTCATGGGGGAGAAGTTTAAGAAGTACGTGAAGATGCTTTTTAAGAACTGGCGGTTACCTGGAGAGGTTTGCAAGTGGTGTGGAGTTCACATCACTTACCACACTGAATCCACCAGCTCGTTCCACACGCAGTCGACAGGAGACCAAGACGCTCTGTAACGTGTCTCAGACCAGCCGCTGAGCTCACCAGCAAGCAAACTGACAGAAGCAGGGACCTTGAAGAGCTAAGCAAAGGCACACGCCTCTAACTCTAAGCTAGCGCCGGATAATTATGTACTTCAGCTTTGATTCCTGCCTGTAGATTTTCCCAGCATTCTGAAAGAAGGTGCCCTAGATGTGAAATGCAGGAGGTGGATGCCTGCGTTTTACCTGCTGTGATGACAAATCGCTGCTTGGAGGCACTGGCAGCCCCAGCTCTCCTCTGCAAAGCGCTGTGCTGCTGCTTCACCAGCATCAAGACAAAGGTCGGGCTGCATAGGGGGGGGGGGTGGGGGGGCAGGGGCGGCAGTGGGGAGAGAGAGATGCTTATAGAAAATGTATTATTCAAGAAGGATAGTTATTACCACATATATTTTTATTCTACACTTGATCTGTGTAGGATTCATTCATTCCGACTCTTCGCACGTTATTAACAGTACCTGCTGCTGTTTCATCTCAGAGAGAGGATAAACCCTCTGTCATTAAGAAAAAGGACCAAATGTATTCTTTGTGTGTACAAAGATGGAAAGAAAATGCATTACATTGTGTTATAGCCACATTTGCTTAGATATCCACCTTGCCAGACGTTCCCCTGTGTAGGTGTATATACAGGCATTTTGAATTACTTTGTCACTGTAATTCAGGACAGCAATTCTGGGTTTTAACATAGGAAATTATTAAAATATTTTTGAATAGAAGTGTTTTAAGAAAACCTGATTTTCCAGCATGCGTGAATAAATTTGAATCATCTTGGTTAAAAGCATCTCTTTCAGAGCAAATGCTCTTTGTTCCAAAAGCTCCCCGAGACTCAATTTTCATCCACTAGAGATGTATCTGGCAAACCAAAAAAAGTAAAAACAGAGATTGTGTAGAAACAAGGTCACAACTTCAGAACCGCATAAAGAATCCCAGCATTTGATAACAGCAAAATGCAAAGAGTGTGATGCCCCAGTAGCCACTCACCCGATACTAATCGGAGATGTGGAACAGGAAGGAAACTCACACAGCAGTGTTTAGATTTTGGCACAAAAATAATTTTAAAGGAGGTAAAAATCAGTAAGGTAGTAGCAGACAAAGCACGAGTTGAAAAATACATACTGGAAGATATTCCAGGTGTGTCTTTTTGCTGGAGGACAACCATTCAGCAGGAAGACTTTGGTACTGACAGCTTATGAAGAATAAAAATGCCTGCTCAGCCTTCAGGTGTGGCTCCAAAGAGCAGACAAGACAAAATGTATCAGGAAAAGGCTGGAGAAGAAGTGTTGAAATATTGTAGTACCATTATTCTTGTCACATTAAATAAGAACCATAAGTGGAAGCTCACCTCCCAGTGACCTCTCTCCTGATAGAAGACTGAAAAAGCAGCACACTTACACACTCAGGCACACACCCTTTCCATCATAATTAATTTGAGGAATGCATTACCATTAGCAGCTCATTGAGACTGAAAAGCAAGGATCTGCATTAATATAGGTAATTGATCTGGACAGACTGGAAAGTTGGGCAGATGAGGAACCTAATGAATTTCAACAAGGGCAAGCATAGCATCCTGCACCTGGAGAGGAATAACCCCCTGCACCAGTACAGGTGAGGGGATGACCTGCTGAAAAACAGCTCTGCAGAGAAGGACCTATGACTGGTGGCAGACAAAAAGTTCACCATGAGCCAGCAACATGCCCTTGTGGTCAAGAAGGCCAATGGTGTCCTGGGGTGCACTAAGAAGAGTGTGGCCAGCAGGACAAGGAACCTTCTCCTCTCCCTCTACTCTACCCAAGTAAGGTCACATCTCAAGTATTGTGTCCAGCTTTGGCCTCCCCTGTTCAAGAGAGTCCAGTGAAGGGCTACAAAGATGCTAAGGGGACAAGAGCATCCCTGTGATGAAGAAAAGGCTGAAAGACTTGGGGCTGTTTAGCTGGAGAAGACAGAGGGGATCTGATCAATGCTGATCAACAGCTAAAGTGCAGGTGTCAAGAGGACAGGGTCAGACTCTTTTCAGTGGTGCCCAGTGACAGGACAAGGGGAAACAGGAACAAACTGGAACCCAGGAGGTTTTGTCTGAACATGAGGAAAAATTTCTTTTCTGTGAGGGTACCAGAGCCTGGCCCAGGCTGCCCAGAGGTTGTGGAGTCTTCTTCTCTGGAAAGATTCCAAATCCACTTGGATGATGCAACCCTGGGCACCCTGCTCTGGGTGACCCTGCTGGAGCAGGGTGGTGTTGGACCAGTTGATCTGCAGAAGTTCCTTCCAACCCCCACCATGCTGGGATTCTGTGATAATGACAATAGCTCTGAAAGACACTACTTGCACTCCAAAAATTGTTCACCCCCACCCACCCAAAAAGAGACTATAAATTCTTACTACTCAGAAGTTCAGAAGCCACTGAGTACATCAGTTTGGGAAAAAACCAAAAATGCTACAAGGGGTGGGTTAACCCATCGATTAACTATTTTGAAAAGGAAGACAATTCGCAAGTGTCAGGCGCTTCAAAGTCTCACAGATGTCACTGAACCCAATAACATGTCCCTCCCAAGCCAGCATAGCACAGTGTCCTCACAGATATGATCCTGATGTGAGCTGCTGAGCTATTTGTCAGCCAAGTGATCAGACTAACCTGGAAGCCAGACAGTGCACTGCAGCTATTTTATTCTTGGTTCTACTCTGTGGTCCTTCTAGTCAGTAAGGGTAAATGGGTCCTTTTGAGAAACTTTGCTCTCCAGACCAGGGGAACAGCTGCCTATGCTGTCCTGGCCAAAACAATGGTCAGACAGCAAAAAGCAAGCCCTAGGGTCTTGACAAACTTGAGATCAGAGAGGTCCAGGGCGAGGAGCAACGCTGAGGAACAGCACTGAGACAGCCAGCAGCTCGCAAGCTGGTCCAGATCTTGGGCACACACCCTGAGGTGGGGGAGGACATCAAATCTGCTCATGTGTGGAATTCACAGGCCGCACCCAGCAGTGCTGCCACAAACGGAGCTTACGTAAAGCCCCTTTTCCACACTCAACTCAAAGGTCCTTCTCATGGCCACTCAGCTTTGCGCACCACAGCCTGCGCACGTGTGCACTGTCGGGGCAGAGGGTGCCTGGTACAGCCAGAGCTCCCCGAGTGAACATTGTCCTTGATTCTGTGCCCAAAAAACCTCTTCCAGTCATCCCAGTAATACAGCGACCCAATGCGTGTGCTGGATGAGTAACTGAGCTGAACACTGTGCTCTGCTGAACTGGGTGCAAAGGAGGGAGCTCACCTTTCAGTGATGGGCTCAAGAATCCAGATCCTGGAACCAGAGCTCATCAAACCTGTGTGGCTTCCTCATCCTCTCACCTGGAACAAATCTTTCTCCCCCATGCACTAAGATGCAGCAGCTCTCTTCTGAGAGAGGGCTTTGAAATCTTCCAGGAAAGGGCAAGACACTAGGTATTAACACAGACAAAAATAAAGAAGAGAATTTCAAAACGTCAGTTGCCCAAAGGTGTCATTTTAGCTGAAGAAGAGTTTCCAAGCAGTCAATGATGGTATGTACAGACCGACTGAACCATGAAAGAGAATGGATATAGACCTCTGAGTGAAGCAAAGCTGACTCATTACTCAACCCGTGTTTTTACAGCAGGGTTCCTCAGAAGGCCAGCCATCATCCTCTCTGTGGTTGCGCTAAGCCACCAAAGAAGGGTAGATGAGGGGAAGAAAAATCAGCTTCATTACATTAAATATAAATAATAGAAGGCAAAACCAAGTCAGTTGGTTTGTTTTCATACGGCGCTTAGGCCACCACAGTCACTCCCTAAACACAGAGCTGAATTATGCACTTAGCTTTCACTCTGAAAGATGGCTTCATCCCACTGAATTGTGCAGCAGCACAGCTGGCAGCCTCTTCACAGTCTGCAAGCAAGGGAGGAATTGAGATAATTGCTAATTGCCCAGGCAAGAAGTCCTCATCCAGATCCAGATTCTGCGAGGAAGACCATGGGTTCATGTGAAGGTTATCTGGAGGTAAGTGGGTGAAGATGGCCAGCTAATGCCATCTTCCAAGAAGAAGTTCTTTGCTGGTACAGAGGCTGTTGTTGTCTGTCTTAACACACCAGAAAGCAAAGATTCCTCTTCACAGGTGACTGAAGGGGGAGTGGGGGTGGGGAGAGGATGTCATCCTCTGTGTGAAAACAGCCCATCATACTCCTTTAGTTTTTCTGCTGTTAGTTGGGTGGATTTTTGTTTGGTTTTTTTTTAATTTTATTTCAAGTCATCTTGGAAGGGTTGAATTTTCTCTGGGGTTTATTTTGTTTCAGAGCATGCATGCAGCATGTGCAGCTCAGCAACCGCACACTGCCAGCTTTTGTGACTTCAGGTGTTGCAAAAGAAAAACTACTAAGGCCCTACTAAAGTTTTAAAATTCCAAGGAGGCATTTGTTTCCTTGCTTTTGGTTTTAACGCCTACAGTAAGTAACCAAGAATCTGATACGCAAGAATCTCATTTGCTCCCACAGACATAAAACCCTCATAAAAGGCACTCTGGGCACTGCTAGCAACCTATAAGACAACAAAGACTGATCGACATGAGAAGATCCACTCTTCTACTGAAAAGGGGCCAGTAGAATTTGATCAGATTTTGATCAGGCACAAATTGGAATCCAAGGAGGTTCCATCTGAACAGAATGAAAAACTTCTTCATGTGAGGGTGCCAGAGCCTGGCCCAGGTTGTCCAGAGAGGTTGTTGGAGTCTCCTTCTCTGGAGAGATTCCAAACCCACCTGGACACAATCCTGAGCAACCTTCTCTGGGTGGCCCTGCTTTAAGGGTACCTCCTTTAAGTAACTCCGCAGAAGTATAGTGGTTTGGGCAGGCAGGCAGAAGAGAAGGTCCATCTCTGACTTTTAACCTGTTTCATGACACAAATAGAAGGAGCAGTACCAGCTAGTAGTAACACAAAAGCACCTTAATCAAAGTGAAGAAATACCACAACAGATCTCTGTACTTGCTCATAACCGGTAAACTGAAATTTGACCACAAGTAAGACCATGACCGCAGACTGAGCGACTTGCCTCTTCTGCCACCAAACTATGTGGGAAAGGTGTCAAAGATGTAGAGAAGAATGAGAAGGATGACTTTTTCCTGTTGCTTATGCCCTTACTGTTCATTGACAAGCACCGGGAATGGAAAGAAAAGAAGATTCGTTGATCACATAACAACAACATTGTCTGCAGGTGCCCTGCAGACAAAGTGCTGAGAAGCTGCAGAGTACAGGGCTGCCCTTGCTATGAAAAACCTTGTTTACATTTTCTCAAAGAGCAAAACTCGTAGCACAAGGTGCCACACAAACCCAGAACGCTCCAGAGAAGAGGCAGAAGTGTTTATAGAAGAAAAGAAAAAGGAAGCCTGGATTGAGGCTGTTTTCTCCTAAAGTTCTGCTTCACCAACCCATCCTTCTGTAATGCAGGTCAGTATTCACTTCCTTTCCTCAGAAGTATTAGGGAACCCCCAAAATCCCCCCCCATGGGGAGGCCAGCTCCCATCTGCTCCCACTCTGGCTTTCCGCATGAACATGTGTCCTGCAACCTCCTCTTCCTCAGTCACAAAGATCTGTTCATCTCCTCCCCAGCTTCATCTCATGTTGTCCACATGCAGCAGTCACCCAAGTCAGAAGCCCATCTCGTGACTACACGGGTAGAACATTTTGCATTTGAAATGTCATTTTCATTAAAAAATCTCAATGCAAAGAAAATATTTTTGGTGGCATCTGCTTTGGCTAAAGCTCAGCGTCTTTTAACCTGATGCTGCTTCTCACATTTCAGAACAAAACTATTTTAGACCAAGCACAGCCTGTTTTTCAACTTTACTGAAAAATATTTTGTTGTTTCTGCTCTGAAGTCTTACTAGAATTTGATTCTGATGAGGGGAAATTTCAGAAAGTCCTTGTAATCAGAAATTGTAGAAAGAACTCATGGATTTGACTTAACATACTATTTTTTTTCATAAGTTTTAATAGAACAAATCCATCACATTGCTCACTCTGTAGCTTATCCCACATACACACAGGAATGTGCCAGAATTTAGAAAAAAAGCTAGCAGTAGAAGTAAAATTTCAGTAAAGGGTTGAATGTTAGTGTAGATTACCAGACAGAAAAGGGGGTTTTGCTTGTGTTTTATTTTTTTCATTTACTGACCTCGTTAATGAGAATTTGTCTAGCAAATGAATTTTTGTTGCTTCCATAGTGTAAGAAAACGACAGCATTTATCAACTACCAAAATGAGACTACGCAAATAAAATTTAAACCATCAAACATGAAATTAGCATATCAAAGGTCACCTCTGAATTGATAATTATATAACAATGTGGCACACTGAAAGCAAGGTCAGCACTAGATATCCAAGATTCTGTAGAATTTTTTTGGTATGATTTTTCATTTCATTTCTGGAACGGGTTTGTACAGATGCAGGGCAAATACTAAGCCTTTATTATTATAAAGACAAAAATCTATGTATCCATTGCTAGAGTTACTGCCTTGTCTCAAGACATCAAGAACCACATACACTCTCTTACTCACAGCCCCGAAAGACTCCTCTCCTTCCACTGAAGCTGAAAACAACTTCATAATGTATTATTAAAAAAGCCTTTGGTTTTGAGCAATTTCTTAACATTTCTCAGTTGACGGGTGATTGTTGTCCTGAATCACAAAGGTTTGCAGACAAAGCCCCTACCCCTTTTAGACTTGCTTGCCTGATTTACCTCGCAGTTTGACATTTGTAATCAGCAGGGGGTTTCACCAATTTGCATGAACACGCTAAAACAGGTAGCACGGAAAAAAAAAAAGTACTTCGTAAGAACAGGAACATTCTTTCCAAGTCAAACCAGTGTCACATTTTCGCATTAAAAGGCACACAGCCAGAAAATAAGCAAGTACTGCCCCAAAACAAAACGCACTACAGAGCACAGCCCAAGGTTGTTGAAAGAGAACCCATGCTTATAAACAATCTCAATCACCCTACACCGCTTGGCATCGGAGTGTGAGAGCTTCAGAGTTTGGGGTAGGGGGGGGAGGTCTGCAAACTGAGTCATGGCAAGCAGGTAGCTGAATCAGCAGTCAAAGCTGAGTCTCTTGTACTGAAAAGAGTTTAAAAACACAGTGCAATTCCAGCTCAACTTACTAAGAAATCAAACACCACCTGAACGTTTCGGGTGCTGAAGCTCAGAAAGACATGATGAGATACGCTCACCTTCCAAAGAGGATACGGGGCCTTAGTCAAAGTCAGTACCATTACTCTTACATGAAAAAATATGCTTTTATTAAATAAATTTTAAAAAACAACCAAAAACCAAACACAAAGGCAACAAATAGTAGGAGCTCAGACTATGTATTTTTGAAGTCCTCAGCCTCTGAGACAGGGGCAGTAGCAGCAGAGCAGAGCTTTGACCAACTCATCACAGAGAGAAAAAATGGTGGGAATCCCTGAATGTTCTTTCACCCACCTTGAAGGACAACTACAACAGCATGGTTGAATTTCTGAAGAAGGTACTTGTTCACCAGAAACTGTAGTGAAACCCAAGCAGGCATCATCTAGCCTTATTATTTTGTGAGCAACTGAAAACACGTGATGCATATCGAGGACTGTCAGGGAAAAAAAGCACAGTTTCTACCGTGAATTGCAAGGATAAAAGGAAAGACTAGATGGTGATAAGCAGTTGGGGAGCAAGTACCAACAGAACTATGGGTATCACAACCTTGTGGTTCGGCAGATTTTTGTTAGAATTAAGATATATTTTCCTCACCCTGCACATCCAGCCAGAGGAGCTGAATCTTCACCTCAGTTCACCTCCTTTCCTTCATGAAAATTTTCCACTTGTGGCTGTGAATGTCTGAAAACTAGAAAGGCTCAGCACCACTCACCTTTGCCAGTTCAGCAAGATGTGAGGCCACAGCCTGTAGCTGGTTGGTGGTAGCTAAGGGCACCAAAAGGGGAATGATTCCCCTGCTCCCACCCCACTGTCAACCTGCTTGGGTTGGAAAACAGAAGAAAAAAAATTTAAAAACAACCAACCAAAAAACCAACATCACAAAAAACCCACCAACAAACAACTCACTATTTACCTGACACATTGTGCTTTACTCTTCGTCTTCACAAGGTTTTACACTGTACCTGCAGGAACAGGAGAAACCAACTTCATGCAAGTCAAGTTATGCTCCAACTAATCTCATTTCAATATCTTAGCACAGACTGGGTTTTTCAGATCTATTTAAACAAAGAAAAATAATAAAAAAAATAAATCGAGCAACAAAACCCAACCCAACACAAAACTTTCTGGCAATTTTAGCATAGCTGGCTTCTATTCTTACATCTGAATTACTGGCACCTTCGTTCAAAGTTCTCTTTATTTCCTAGGATGGGCAAACAAGCTTAATTTTGGTGTAGTGGGGCATGTCCCCTTTTTTTCCAATAAAAGACATTAACAAGTGTCCAAAATTTGGCTAATAATAAACTACCAACTATGCTGGCAGTTAAAATTAGAAAGGATCCACAGAAGCTCGAGGTTTTCTTCAAAACCTCTGAAGCCTTTGAGTTGAAGCAAACAGACATGTGAGGTTAGACTTGAAAAAGTTGAAAAAAAAAAGCGCTACTTCAGCAGATACCAAGCAGCAGCAATCTTTTTCTACTTTGACACAAGCTAGGTAGACTACTTTAAATTAGTCACGTCTGCCAGTATCTATGATTGGCTGCAGTCAAAAGACTGACACTGTTTTAACTTCAGCTTTTGAAGTAGGTACTGCTCTGGATCAAAGGACCAAGAGAGCAACATAGGAATGCATGGCAGCAGAAGTCACCGCTTCGACAAAATTTGACAGGAAATCATGCTAACCCCTCACAAGTTTAGTAAAAAAGGTTCTCAGGTTCTTCAGCACACCAGATCTACCTATTCATGATTAGTGCAAACCACATCCTAAAAATGAAGGTGTGTGTTTGTGTCTAAAAAGCTAGAAAGCTCAAAGGAAGATACATAAGAGTACGCATCGGATCCAGACCCATCTCTCCGAGCCTAAAGTCTTCCAGGAAGCCTTGCTGGTACAGAAGAGGATTTCAACATCCAGAAATTAAATTGTTGCTGTGAAAACAGCAACCAATGTTTTCAGTGAACAGAAGAAAGCTTACATCCTCAGCAACAGAGGACATGAGGAAGGTCAAGAGTAAGCTATCAGTTTCTCCTCCTCAAGACTCCTACTTATGCTTCAGAAGGTCCCTTCATCCATAGTGCAGGAACACATCCAGATCCTGCAGGTACCACACACAAACAACAGCCCTTCACCTCCCAAAGCAAATGATTTGGAGAGTGCTGTTGAAGAAGTCCACAGCCAGGGAAGACTTCTGGCTAAATTTAGACTGAAGATCCAAAAAGACTGTTCACACTGTACACATGACCAAGATTTGTAGGGCTTGTGAAAAGGAACCTCTGAATAGGATCTGGAAGAAAGGAGAAAGGTATAACTAAGGTGGAAGAAAAGGCATCTTCATCCAGATGGCAAAGAAATGACAGATAGGTGGAAGGGGTGGAGATCAACTTCACTTCAAGTGGTCAAATACACATTGAATGAAATGTTTTGAGTTTCTCCACACAGAAGACTTACCCAGTGCAAGAACAAGCAAGACTTAAGGAAGAATGAAAGAGGAAACAGAATAATAATTTCTTCACTCTAGCATCTGAGGAGGATGACCCTCAGTTGCTAGGCATTTCCCTATGCTGTGCTCTGCCCCACAACCACAGACAATGCTGAAAATGTTAACAGTAGGTACAGAAGCAGGAAGTCCTTCAGAAACACCAGGTTTAATAAAACAGTACATACACTTAAAATAAGGAAAATTAACAGAAAAATCCTTCCAAAAGAGATACTGGCTGCTTTTTCCTCTTGGATTTGCATCAGTGTTCAACAGATCCACTCCACTTAACAAAGGCCCTTTCTGTTGGGAGTTCCAAACTCAATTCCCAATTCCATCACAGTCTTCCCCCCACTCTTGTCTATCAAAAAAAAATTTAAAAGGCCAAGTTAGTCATGCAGCTGTAAGCACATTACCAAAGTGCAAGATAATGATCTTATCATGATGCTTGCACAGAGTCTGCTGTGAACATGTGCTGGGGAGTTTCATGAGCAAAACTGTGCTTCCCATGAAAACATTACAGAGCTTGAAGCATAACCTTCTTAAGACCGTGACTTTGAAGTGATATATATACACACACCCCCACACACACCCCCACACACACCCCCCCCCCCACCCCCCCCCCACCC
>WUAM01000107.1:9397834-9415363 GCA_024336885.1 Actenoides hombroni | reverse complement strand
AGGGGAGTTGTTGACCCCCGGGCGGCACCCCCCCCTCTTGACCCCCGGGTGTGGCGGGGGGGAGGGAGGTAGAAGAAAGAGAGGGGGGTTAAAGCGGGGGAGGGGGGGGGGGGGGGGGGGGAAAAGGTGTGCAAGATCTGTTTTGACTTCTCTAACTTATTCTGTTTAATTGGCAATAAACAGATTTCCCCAGTCAGTTGTTTTGCCCGTAATTGGTGAGTGACCTCTCCCTGTCCTTATCATAACCCACAAGCCTTTGATTCTATTTGCTCTCCCCCTGTCCAGTAGAGGAGTGATAGAGAGGTTTTGGTGGGCACCTGGCAGACAGCCAACCCACCACAGTATACATACACACACAAATAGAACCCCAGGACTCACAAGCTTCAAAAGTAGAACCAAGATCTCGACCGATTTTCAACACATTTCTAGAGTTTATCCAAACAGCTTTGTACATTTTTAAATGTTAGCTACTGCTTCAACTCAACCTGAAAGTCTTGTAGGCAGCACTTCAGCCAACAATGTAAGTGAACCATCAAAAAAAAATTTGTAAGATGTCTGCCAGTTTTTAATTCCACATTGGCTTCGGTGACTGGAAAAACTCAAATCAAAACTACTGATTAGTTCTATTTTGAGGTAAAGTTACAGCTGCATAATACTCATCCTTCAGCTCTTTCTAACCCACTATTTTCTTCTGAACCTGTGGAAAAGAGGAAAAGCAACCACAATCCAGTAACTCAGTGGATTTTACTTACCTTAAAGTCATTATTGTATCTACCAAAATTGACTCGACCCATATTCTCTACCAAAACATCCAGATTTGCTCCAGCTTTCCCAGTTATATTTATCGTAAGTGATTTGTCCCGTTCAAGGACACCTTGAGGGACCTATACAAATTACACCAAGAGGAAGAAAACAATAAGTACTGAAAAACAACAAAACTCTGTTATTTATCTCTTCAACTTGTATGAAGAAAAGAGAGGACAGAGGAAACAAAGTAAAAAAATTTTCCTTTCCTCCTCTGGAACGTGAGGAGGAACACAAAAAGCAGCTATGTGAATATTCACATTTCAGTACATCAACTGGATGTTCTCCAAGGCAGTATTTGTCTCACTGACATCACCTCTTTCCTTGATTGATTTCAACTAACTCAACTGTTACAATCTTAGTGGGTTTCGATGAACCCTATTCACAAAAAAGCAAGTTCTCCAATTTAGTCTAGTGACTGAACAGATTTTGGCAATATCAGTGATTAAAAGGGGCTTCATGTTCCAATTAACCTATTGAGTTTTGTTTATTCCCATTCTCACAACATAAGGAGAAAAGAGGTTGATGTGGACACAAAGGTGATGAGAGTCAGCACAGGTCAAAGATTAATTTAAAAATAGGCTATTACAATCTGTGAGGGGAAAAAAAAGAGGCAGACAGTATCCCTGACTTTCATGACAGCCACTCACAGCCAGAATTAGTATCAGCAAACAATGTTTACCCCATCAACGGAGACATAGGCACGGTCATGGACTCCATTGGAAGGTGAAGACAGTTGGGTGGGCTCCGTACAGTTCTTCGGAAGCTTAGTTCTGTACAGTACAAACCCAAAATACTAAGAAAGGAAAAAACTCAAATTAATGAACCAATTCCATAGTTTCAATTCAGGTACTGAATTAGAAATATCCCACATTCCTGCCCAGATGCTCAGATTAAAACATTAACTTTCGTTCACATCAGATACCAGCTTCAGATGAGAGTTCACTTTGACCTTTAAGTGACGAGTATAAATTCCACAGCTTAAATGATTCATCAGAACATTTATGTAACTTGAAAAGATAATGGTCTTGGCTATGAATGCATTTCCTTAATAAAAAGAAAGCAGATAATGATCAAGAGTATTATTTATTCATTAAATTCAATGAAAAGATAGCTGGAAAATCCCTTTATAACTGACTTTATACAACAAACTTGAAAGTGCACTTGTCACCTGGTGCCCATAAATTGGTATTTTCATCAAGTTGGTATTATCTATTTTAAACACTACCTGATTAACATCAGAAACATATCGGAGTATTTTTCACTAAGTTCCCCACTAGGAAAGAAATTATAAGTCTGAGTCATTAGATTTGTTCTCATCAGTGAAGCACAAATTAAAAACAAATCAAAAAACACATTGCCTCTTTCACTTTTAGGCCACAAACCCATCTGTCTTCTAGACTTGGATTAGAACCTAATGCTAGCAGGAAGAAGTGAGAGTAAACCATTTCCATTCTGCTGTGATTATTATATATGTATTACATTCACAACAAGGTGCCAGAAAAGGGGGGAAGCAAGGGAGGGAAAGAAAAAAATAAATAATCAGAAATCTGCTAGGAAGCTCCACCGGCTGCCCTCTTCTCTCAGTTTTCCTACGCAGAATGCAAAGGATGGGAAGACCAGAGGATGAGAGAAAAGCCTGCTAGAACTTACTTCCAGCCACAACATACTACCCTGCAGCTTCTCTCAACTCTGTATTAGTGACTTGGAGAGAAAAAATCTGAGCTTTGAAGCCCTACTTGAGTAATGTCTTATCCCAAGCAGCTGCTGAACTGCTCCCCACCTCCTCTCCCTCCTCCCCCAGCTACTACCTCTCTGAATAGTTTTAGCTGCAGGCAGTTAGCACCCATGCTCCAGTCTGTTGAATTTGGCACAGAAGCAGCCAAGGAGTCCTGTAACCTTAATGAAAAGACAAGAGTCCCTCTGCAGCAAGTGAAAGACCTTTGACTGAGGGAAGATATTGAAAGTCACGAAAATTGACAGGGAAACTGATGTAGAGACTCAGAGACAGAGCACAGGGGAGAGGGGGGAGTGTCTCAGCCACTGCTCACTTTAAAAGCAGGCAGAGAGAAGAAAACCTTTTCTTAAAAAAAACAACAGGAAAATTATGAAGATAGATACATTTTAAAAGTCTCTTAAGAATCTGAAAAAATCAATACTTCTGAGGAGAGAGAGATAAAGATAAAATCCCAGACAGCATAGAAATGGAAAGAGGAAAACCTCAGGTGCAGAACAGGAGCACTGCAGACTATCACAAGGTCTCCAGTGAAAAAACATCCTAGACATTTACTATTACTTCAGTGCTGAGATGAGGTGTAAGACACTGGAAATCAGAGAGTTGTTCAAATAAACTTCACAAAATTACCACAAAAAGCCTACTGAAGGCATCCTCACCTGCTTTAGCTGAACAAAGGTTAATGGGTAAGTGCTTTCCACTGGTCCAGCAGGTGACAGCCTGTCAAGAACCTCCATCACAGTGCCCACCTGCAGCAAATGATAAACAGATATAAGAAGGTCAATTTTTCTATTTTTAATGAGCACTAACCCTTGAGTTTCTCACAATAGTTCTACAAATGCCCACAGCTGCTCTAGACAGTTAATAAAAATAACTATTATCTAAATTTTGATCAATTATACTTAGAACCAAGTTAGAGAAAATGCCACTGATTGCCAGTGAGTTAACTCCAAAATCATTCTGAGCTTAGTAGGGATACAATTTGGTTCCATCAAGAGTTATCCAATATGAAGTTATTCTATTTGTTTCAAATTATTTTAGAAACCATACAATAAGGTGCACTGAACCTGGTCCCAGCAGAGGCTTCACAGAGTTGGGAGGACAGCTTTGGCTGGGACTGTACAAATCTCTGTGGTTTAAGACTCATCCTGTGTTGCAAGGTAATCAGAGTAGGATAAACTGCTGCTGAAGTTAAGCTGCAGATTTTACAGCATAAAACCCAGCTTTCTTCCCAGAAAACAGTCCTAGAGGCTTTCAGTGCAGATGGCAGTGGCAGGAACCTCACATCTGGCAGTTTAGATATGCCATTCGGATTCCTAAAAGTGCTATAGGGAGAGTAAAACACCTCCTTGCAAATAAGCATGAAGTGTAGAAGGTGAGAAGGTGCAGGAACAGGGCTCCCAGTGCAAGGGCCAGGCCAAAACTGCGATTATTTCTGCAAGTTTAGCCATCTGACTCCTCCTTTGTAAGGCAGGTGTCTGGGCCAGACACACTGCAGTGTTCATTTCTTGAAGGCATGAAAGAGAAAGTTCATCATTCTAGTGAAATCGGACAGCCTGAGACCCACGAACCACGAGAAGATGGAACAATCAAAATCTTGACTGCCAGGTTCCCATATGCTAGCAACCTCTGATAGCAGCAGAAGTGGTGGGTGTACTGATAATGGTATATAATTAGTCACTACCAGACATAAACCAGTTCAGGAAAACCTCACATGGCAACCCCTTCCCTAAAAGGTCTGAAGATACTCAAAGGATGTTGAAAATGATACAGATCTTTTTGAGCCTCACTGGTGAATCACTTTTAGACAAGAAGTATTTCTGCCCACCACTTGAGTGGGATGACTTGAAAACATCTGCAAAGCCTTACCACTACTGAATTTTGCAATGCTGCAGCCTGTAACAGATCAGATACACAGCTGACTGAAAAGGGGGCTACCAAATTAAAAGGAGAAAAGTACAAAAATCAAAGCATTATGCACTACAGTATCCAGAACACCAACTGTAGCAATCCTACACCTCAAAACAACCTGTTTGTGCCCAGCAGAATGAATATGCCAGGTTCATATCTTGTCTCTTCTATGTCCTTATACCCTCTCTACACTCACTGCAGGAATCTAGCTCTCAACTCTCTGAAAGAAGGTTGGAGACAGGTGGGGTCAGTCTCTTCTCCCAAGGAAGGACAAGACGAAGTGGCCTCAAGTTGTGCCAGGAGATGTTTAGGTTGGACGTGAGGAAAAATTTATCTCCAAAAGGGTTGTCAAAACCTGGCCGAAGTTGCCCAGGGCAGCGGTGGAGTCCCCATCCCTGGAGGGGTTTCAAAGCCGTGGAGATGTGGTGCTGAAGGACATGGTTTAGTGGGGACCTGGCAGTGCTGGGTTAATGGTTGGACTCGATCTTAAAGGTCTTTTCCAACCAAAATGATTCTATGATTCTCAACTGTATTTCACAGATAATTGTCAGTGGTTCCAAAACAGTGGTGCTATGGACAAACTCCAGGTACTCACATGTGCTGCCCAGTTACACCACTGTTGTCAGACAGGATATAGCAAGGCTGGGTTTTGCATGCTAGGTTCTGCATGCTTCTCCCTTGACAGGAAACCAATTCATTTGTTCTCTTTAGCCACAGATTCACAAGCCTTGTAAGATATTTCATTATAAGACTTTTAAATTTATTAAAAACATTCCATGTTCAAAGTTTAAACACCAAGTTGTATTTAAAAGGTATGTATATGCTCGCTGCTGCTTCTCCTTCAGAGGCATCACCAGCTACAACAACAGTCTTTGCTCACAGCTCTCAAGTTTGTGTTCCCCCAGCTACATCACTCATGAGTTATCTTAGACTACTATGGTTCTGTTAATACATGAATTTTCATTTAGTAAAACTTTGGGCACATACTGCATATCGTAAAAATTGTCTTTTTATACCCAGATAAACATTTTTTTCATTTTCCAGGCATGTTTCCTAACTCCCAAGTTCTGCTCTCTTCTTCAAAGTTTGCTTTCAAGGTTTTCCTCTATTTTGTACACTATCTAGGACTGCCACGATACCCTCGAACATTTTCTGCAAAAAGCAAACAAATCATTATGGAAAGATACACAGTGCAATACAGATGTTAATTTACCTTCTCCATGCGAACCTTCCCATATGCAAATTTGGGTGTTGTTGGAGGGATAAGACCTTCTGGTAACTTCTTATACTAGAAACAGAAGAAGGAAAAACTCACGCACATGAAACAAATACAATCATGCTTTAACTGAACTCTAATTCATATCTTCAAAAACCAGAACTTTTAGCTAAAAGCAGATAATTTTGCTGTGCTAAAGGATTACAGCTGCATCTGGTTTAAGATGAAGGTTTCTTAAAAAAAACTTGATCACATATATACAGTAAACAACTTTTACTAATTATTCAACTGAACAGTAAACAGCATAGGGAAAAAAGGAGCTGCCAAAGTATCCTAGTGCCCTTAGAGCCCTCTTGTGGCTACCACTTGCATTGCTGTCTTCTACAGCCTGTCTACACTGCTCTCCCCAGTCCAGGGGAGCCTGAGGGAACCTTTCCTAGTCTGTAGGGCAGTATTTCCACCTGACCTTTCCTTAGCAGCACTTCCATATGCTAAATACCGATATGGTCAAGCCATCTAAGTCTACATGTTAATATATACGCACAAAAGTTTCGCTTTGTTTTGTTTAGTTGGTCTATTTGTGTCGGTGGTTTATTTTGTTTGTCCAGTTCTTTTGGGTTTGTTTGGTTGGTTGTTTTGATTTTTTAAATCAGACCACAGCAGTATAAAACTCCCAGCAACCTCCCATCAAATCTCAACTATGGACTAATTAAAGCCTGATTTATATTTCCAGTAGCAAGTTCATGTCTTCCTCTCTGCGCTTGAAAACAACAACAACACAAAACAAAACCAACCCCCAACAATATTCAGGCTCAAAGAAAAAAAAAACTTATATTCACCCAAGAGAGGTCAGAATTAGGGAATTTCAGTCCAAATAGTAAAAGTTATAGAATCCTGCTTAAGAATTGCTGTCAGCAATTAAGAGACAAAGACTTCTTCGTTACATTTATTAACTCAAGGAAACAGTAAAAGATTTAACATGTTAGCCTTGTAGCACAGCTAAGACGTTGAAGGCAGTCAGTTACAGGCAACTTAACTTTCATCAGCTCCACCTCAAAATTCAACTGAGTAGATAGACTGTTATGGGTTTAGAACCTACAGCAGAAGACAGGTAAACTTCACTGAGATCCTATGGATATGGAAGATAAGAGACAAAGAAACCACACCAAAAAAAGCTTTACCGTGACCCAACACACCTTGGGTCATACTGACATTTCAGATCTTATCAAGGTTCTCACTGCACCAGAACACTACTTACATTTCAGATAGGGATCTTGCCTTGAAGAAAACAACTCAAAAACAGGAAGTCTAGGAATTTTTCTGGTGAGAAAAGCTGTGTCAAAAGAAGTTTCCCTTTAAAGGCTATCAAAACTATCCCATCAACGGAAGGCTTAAGGATAGTGGAGAAATTGAAGAAAGTGATCCACAACAGGCCACAGGTACTGAGATGAAGGCATGCTCAACCCTAGAGAAAGTGTAATATACTTTTGGGAGATCTACTCTCATCAAAATTACGCCTTCTTATCAGTAAGAAAGTTGTTGGCATGCAACAGGAGAGCGAGTGCAAGCCTCAGGATTCCCACGGAATCTGGTTTTAAGCCTGAGGGGAAAAGCCTCCAACTCAAGGTTCTTCAAAATCCAGATACAGGTTCTTATACCAACACAAGGAAGAGCTTGCAGCACATCAGGGTGTTTTCAAAGAACACTTCTAAACACGTTCTGGGGACACTCACCATACCAATGACTTCCCTCAAGGCGAAATACTTTTCTGTCAGATCCCCAGCTTCGCTCAGGGGAGCATCATAGTCGTAACTAGTGGGCTGTGCCATATAGGGCATATTAGCACCTAAGGGGAGTGGGGGAGCAAACCAAAACATTAGAAACAGTGGAAGAGTTGGGTTTTTTCCCCCCCAAAAGTATCAACTTTCAGAATTCTATCCAGTAACAGCCAGACTCTGCAACATTTTTAGATTCAATGTAGGCCTTGGGATTTGGCCCAAACTCTTGCTGTTGGAGGACAGTTTCCTTCTGAGCTCACACTGTTCTATTACACAGTCTTCAGAACTAGTCTGAAGAGAAAAATTTATCAGTTTTCCAACCGTTTCACAGAACTTAATCACACAGATGTGGCCTTTGCAAAGGTAAACACCCTGGGGGTTTAATACAACAGGCTGGAAAGAGAGCAGCTACTGCAGTCATCTTTTGTCATGTGGAAGCGGGCAATGTTTTTTTCCACATCACACATTACTACCCAATTCACAAACAGCTCCCCCTCATCATTAGTATAATTGAAATAATTTCTTACCATTCCAATAGCCAAAGTTAGTCCCACCTATAAACATATACCTAAAAAAAAAAGAAAAATGCCATTCATTTATATCAGGTTTTTCTGAATTGGAGGGAAAAAAAAATCACCTCCCCAAATTAACCTCTACTGAATGCGCACTTACAGGTTAACGTTAGCACCACGTGCCAGGATTTCATTAAGTGTTTTAGCTATAGTTTGTGTGGGCACAACAGTATGACGGTGCCCCCAGTGATCCAACCATCCAGTATAAAACTCTGAATTAACCTGAAATGAGGAAGGGCAAAAGAGGAAGGGAAAACATGAAGAGGGAAGAAGAACAGAATGCAATGTGATTCAAGGTTACCGACTGTAAGAGAGGAAGGAAAAAAGGCATCTTGACTCATATGAGCCATTTCTAGACTACTATAAATACAGCAAACTATACACCAAGTCAGTACTTTCTAGCAGAATACCAGGCAAAGAAATTAAAGGACTATTTCAATAATTTTATACAGACACTTTGAAAATAATTGCTTAAGTACCACAGAGCATGGATTTCCTTGGAACCTGCCAACGTGAACATGTTTCATATGCTTGGTATTCAAATAAGTGATGAAACCAATACATTCTCTGCAGAATAGCACACGTAGATTAGATGTAATGAATAAAACACTCCAAAATACTCAAACTTTATTCTAAACTTAATAGCAGAGAGAACCTTATACCCTCAACAGGCCTTCTCCCTTTGTCAACATGGCTTCCAGTGATATCACATCCCATTGTAGCTTGTGTAAAATCGCCAGAGTAGCTGAAAACAGGAAGCAACTTTTAACCTCACCTTTTAATTTTGCTTTTAACTTCCACCCACACACACCTCACTAACTCATCTAATCATACTTAGCTTCCGTTCCTTTGTAAACATTTGTCTCAGCAAGGAAAAATACTGAAACAAAATCAATACCTTTTGAGACTGAAAAAGTAGTTGCAGAACAGCAGTTAATGTGGATTTGACAAACACACAGAAGCTCCTTTATTCAGCTTTTCTGACTGACTTGGAAATTATGTCCATAAATATGTCCCTAAAACTGTTCAACTCACCATTGTCAACTCCTCTCATTAACTACTACAAGATTAAGAGCAATACAAGAAATTTAAGTGAACAGACATACCAAAGGGCCAACAGGTTCACTGCTCCTTTGAGCTAAGAATGCTGCTGTGACGTTGCCACCTACAAGGAGATGGAAATAAAATTGAGCTGCTACATCCATGACTACTTTGGTCTTTCATTTTACTGAAATAGGTGTCTTGTCATCCTTCTAACACTTAGCAAAAAGCCAGATGAAAACATTCCTTCAGAAAACACGGGAATCAGTATCTTTGATTCCAGTGTTTAAGTTGCAGAACTTACTTAAAAGATATAGGTATACATATGCATATGCATCTTTGCTTTTGAGATACACCTTCTGAAACCCCAGTTTTTCATCAGGAATGATACTTGGCACCAAAAAGTCTGAGATGTATCAGAGTCGCTACATATACATATACTCAAAGGAGTTTAAAATTCCAATCTATTTATAAGATGACAGATTTCTGCTAAGCACACATTTTTGACTATAGAGGGAATAATGAATGAAAGAGACCTCATGTAAAAAGAAGAAAAATACAGCAAGATGTATGTTGGAATTTGTTTCTCGTGTCTTAAGCCTATTTTGTCAAATCCATAAACATTTACATCATTAACTCTCCAATCAAAAGAGCACTTTCTGAACACACTGTGGTTGCTTTGCCATACTCCAGGCCTGCCACAGCAAACTGTGACAGCGTGCACAGATCTAATGATCTTCAGTAAATAAGATCTTCAGTATTTATTTTTTTTCTTTTTAAGCCAATGGTTACTAGAAATGAACTACAAGGGTTGGATTCTGGGACAGAGGACATTAAACGAAACCAAAGCAAAAAAAGTCCAACAAAATGTTTAAAAAAAAAATCAATGGAACCAATGCCAACTATTACTGTTAATTTTTAGGAGATACACACTGTGAGCAGTGTAAACTGTTTATTCATGATTTCATGATGTGAGGAAGGAACTGATTCTCTAACTGGGTACTTGTGGATGATTCCTGTACATTTAAAGAGTACACCAAATAAATGTCTGTTACCCGATTTAACCAAGGCAGTCAGGTCTGCCACGCAGTCAAGTCAGTTTTTCCTGCCACAAATACAGACAAAACAGATTTTTTTGGTAACAAGCAGCAGATTCCAACCTGGAGCAAAATCCACTGTTGCATAAAGACCCTGAAGAGCTCCACATTTCAAGTGAAATTGGCTTGCACCATCAGTTGTGAACAGCACCACCTCATCCCCAAGATGTTGGCGAAAGAGCTTCAGAAGGGAACGCAGATAGTCATAGTCACAAGCGAAGTAGCTCCCGTACTCATTCTCTACCTGCACAGTAAGAGCAAGTCAGTACAGCAGTAGCCAGTCTCAGTCTGCATTTGATACCAAAAATGGAAAGCCCAAATTCAACCCTCCTCTTCCTTTGATGGCAATGCTGAAAAATGTCATTTTAACTTTAGACCTGAAGAGTAAGAGAAGGCAACACTTGTAGGCATTCATTCCTCTCACTTGTATCTTAAAGTGGAGCAATCGTTGTACGGAGGCAAGTCATTTTCTACAAAAACACACCACAAAAATCTCAAGATACTTAGCAAGTCATCAAAACACAGTCTCTATTATAATAAACAGAGAGCTACGCCCCACCTCCCAAGCATAACAGTAAAATTACAGAAAAGGGTGTGATATAATCAAAACTGCAGCAAAGTTGGAATTTCAGAACGGCAACATCTACAAGGGGCTCACATGAAGAGCAAAGCCCTGCAACAGACTCCAAGGACTAGGGGGAGAAGGACAACCCTGCTACTACTGAGATGTACGTATCTTGCCCCTATCCCGAAAGGATTGGCTTTCCAGCTCCAGATCCAATGCCACACACACCTGAAGGTCATTTCTGAAAATCCTGTGATAAGCATCTTATTTCTGCCAAGGAATAATTTTGGCTGGTGCTTTTGCTCAGTAGACGTAATACATTGCTAGAGAACAATGAGCTTAGGCATCCTCTCCCATGCCATACTCTTCTATCACATCCTATGCTAACCAGGGAGTTTAACAGGTAGTAAAACAAAGTTTTTGATATGGTCAACACTAAGAATATGGAACGATCACCACTACACATCTAGGAGTTTAAAGAGAAGCTACTCTCCATAAACACACATGTCCTGAAACATTTACAGCTTAAGTTAGGTGCTAAGAACTACAAAGTCTAAATTTTGAGGTCCTTTTTGTCACGAGTTTTAGGCTTACTCCATATTGGTTTTGCTTCTACCTGCAGCTATCCTCATTCCCCTTTTGCCTGTCAGAGGGTTTCCAGCAATTGTAATTGGCTTTATGGGAGAATTGGCATGAAACTCAGATGTAAAAAGCTCCACCAGTTTCCTCTATTGCTTCCTATAGTTGTGTGGAACAACTTAGAGCAGACAAGTATTGGAATACTGGAAACAGGACATTCAGTTCTTCAGGATAAGGGAGTTCATCAGAATCTTACAGCTAACCTGAAACTGTTAAGAAACATCTGACATGACCACCCAACACCCATGGAGTGTATGCAAGAGCAATATAACCATCCATGCTGCTTGGGTTCGTTTGATTTTTCAGGAATTTACCTGCACCATGATGACTGGACCTCCATTTTCATAGAGGTGAGGCCTCATCTTCGGCAAAAGGACATTCATCCATTTCTCTACTGCTGCCAGGTAATCTGTGATACACAAAGTAAAAACCTTTCACAACTTTTCTGCTGTTTTATAGCATTTCTTTTTAATTATGTACAGGTAGTTTTAACCTAGTGTTCCAAATACTTAGAACAGCATTTAATGAACTGTTCAGCTCTTATACTTGTTCATAAATGTTAACTTCCAGTACAATTTACTAAAAAATAAAACATTTAAATACTGCTGAACTTTGAAAATCATCAGGGAGACTTCAATATATCTCACAGGTTGTCCTAATACATTTCATCAGGAAAACAAATTCAAATGTTGCTCTGTGTACCACTGTTTTCAATAGATAATTTATCCTCCAGTGAGCAGAACTGAAGTCAGATAGAATGCTAGTCCTTTTTGATGCCTCTACCTGAATCAGAAGACCTGAGGACAATAGATTTCTTCTCCAACAGCCATGCAGGAAGACCTCCCTGGGAAAAGAAGGGGCATCACTTCAGTGGCCATTTTTAAGAAATGTAAGAATTCAGCCTTTTGGCAAAACATACTGAGACCTGAAGATTGTTTTTTCTACAAGTAGTAATTCCCAGTGGAAAAAAAAAGAAAAAGAAAAAAACAAAATATGAAGTTTGTGTTGGAAGAAGTCACTTAAAATGCATGGATTTTAATATGCTAAAACAAGAGTCTTGTCCAAGGACAGACCAAGTATTTTAGTCTACTTTAAGACAGAAATACTTGCATTAGATTTACCCTAGAAATGAGATAACTGTTACAAAAGGCTGTACCATGTCCCATTCTGCACAGATGTAAGGTCCAGCTCTCAGGATAACCAGCAAACCAGTGTCGTTAGCAAGCTCCAGGAAATGCTCTAAATCTTTGTCACCAGAAAAATCATACACGCCTGGTGTGGGTTCATGGTAGTTCCACGGCACATACCTACAGAGAGAGAACATCACCTTTCTTTAGTGCTAAAGACATGCTCAAGCACCTCAATGTCCTTCTTGGAGTGAAGGGCCCAAAACTGAAACCAGCACTCAAGGCGTAGCCTCACCAGTGCTGAGTACACAGGTACAACCACTTCCTTGCTCCTGCTGACCACACTTTGATACAAGCCAGGATGCTGTTGACCTTCTTGGCCACCTGGTCTCTCACATATTGGCTTACCACAGTATCACCACAGAACATCTCACAAAAGGAAAAAACCAAACCATACACTTGGTTGCAAGACAACTAGAACACGTCAGCTCCCAACAAGTATGCGTAGTGTTGTAGAACATGGCCTGTGCTTGACAACTACGAGTTTGGGCTTGGGATAGTATTAAGTGGCAGTCATAGCACACAGATATTACAATTAAGGATGAGTAGAGCCTAAGTAAGGATTTAAGAGAAGGGGAAAACTCATTCTCCATGTGTACCCTTTTTTGCATATCAATTTTTAATCCCTCTAAGAGAACCATTGCCACTGTTCCAGACAGAACAAGCTCGAGAAGAATTCATAAAACCAAAACTGAGGTCAGTCAAGCAAAGATCCTCTCAGGCAACACTTTTCTTATTGTCTGGGTTTGTTTATATGTTCTAGAGTTAATTTTGTAAGAACTACCCAAGAGGGAAAGCAAGTGCAGAAAATACTGTTTTCAATAAGCAAAACAGGAACTCTCCCCTGAGAACGCTGATGAAATGGCCATAGACAGATGTACACATGAACATCAAATATAAAAATTACAAACTCTCAGCAACATTAGTAGGTATTATAACTACCTTAACATATAGGACAATTCTCTCTGTAATACCAGGGTGGGGTTTCTTCATAGCATAAAATTAAACAGCTTCCATAAATAACAGAGCAGTATTTTATATATGCTAGTTAAATTACACTTTTATGAGTTTAGAAAAAGGAAATAGTGATTATTTAATTAATAGATACCGTGAACAGCAGCTCTTTCATAAAAAGAGTTCCTACAAGTTTACAGTTTTCTGCTCAAGTTAAAAACCAAAATGCTCAACACTGTTTAACTTTGTGTAAGCCTGTAAAAGTAACTGCTGTCTTCTACAAAGCTTCTTCACTGCTCTGAAAATACTATAAATATTTAGCCCCATCTAGTGGTTAATTGTTTATTTCCGCCGTGATGACAAAAAAGCCAACCAAAAAAACCAGAAAACAGAACAAGCCACTAATTTTCAGTTCTTTCCAAATGTCTTCGACAACACTCATTTCTAGCTGAGAGACAGTTTAAGGACTGAAAACAAGGACAGTTGCTCTTATGTGACCAGATGTGTCTTCATGCTACCTGCTGAGGTCAGGGGTGGAGCCATGATCTTCTGGGATGCCACATCAACCACATCACCAAATTTTAACCAGCTCCAGGGAAGGTTTAGACCTTGATATTTTAAGCTTTAATGTAAAATTGAGCTTCTTGTCATCTCTTTTATCATATCCTGTTATTGCTTAAGATGTTTCCAGAGGCAGATGGTTATATACATGCACCAGCTTGACCTATTGAAGGTTCTCCAGTGAGCTGCTGACTCAGTCATGAGCTGAACAATGCACCAAGGCATATCAGTTTTTTTGGAAACGAGGCTGCAGAGAACAGGAAGGAGAGCAGGTTTGGCTTTCATTGCCCACAAGGTACTTAAGAGGACAATCCTGTAATAAAAGGATTCTGTTTCCCTTGAATTAGTAAGCCAGCCTCACTGGAAGCACCTTGAAAAGAACAAGGAAGGTTCCCATATTTCAAATTCTAGCAAGACCCTTCCCTTATCTCCTGGGAAAAAACTCCAAACAGCAAAATTACAGTCTTAAGAGGTGGCCCCAACAATGGGAGTTCAACTACCACCTTCTGCCAGAGGGCCTGGCAGCATTGCTGCCCATTTCAGAAGGGCTTGACACAACTGATATCTCAGTCCCTTGCTAATAGTTTTACTGATCCAGCAAAGCATAGGCAGAAGAACAGAAAACAAAAACTTAACTAAATCATCTAGACCAATTACCATTTTAACCAAAACAGTACAAAATAACCATAGTTGTTTGGGCTAGCAAAAATGAAAATAAAGAAAAAAACCCTTGTTAATAGGAGATTACACAGGAATAAGGAAGTAATGGATAAAAAGCAACTCATCCCTGTAGAAGTTTTGCCATTAAACAGCAGTGATAGGGAGAATGAGAAAGGAAAAGATCCTATCTCAAAATCCCAGTGATGCAGCAGAGACATGAACAAGCTATTTAAAAAAAAAAGGAAGGAACTGGTTGAAAAAAAGCTGGAAACGAACAGAGGGCACCAAATACATATAGGTGGTGGAAGGAGGAAGAAAATAAATCAGAGAAGGCAGGGAAGTATGAGACACTATGGCTCATAGGAGTCAGAGAGCTGTTATCAGGACCCAGACTGATCTTCAAACCAGACATCAAAAGGTATAATTTTCAGGTTCATTTGAGATTATTTTGATTGCAGAAAAACATAATTACATGGGCAATTCCAGCAACTCTGTTATTTAACTCCATTGTTCTTCTGTGATGTGAGGGAACACAGAACTTGTTTGATTAGAAAACAACAAAAACCACCTAAAAAAATAGACTTTAAATAGCTTTAAATATTACTGCAGCCTTTGCCAGTATTTTCAAGGCATGAAACAACCCAGGCTGTATTAAAGAGGTTATTGTTCCCTCTCACCTCATCTGCCTTCTGACCAGAGATTACGATGCCCCTGCAGAGCACACACAACTCGTCTGTAGTTGCCAAAGTTCACAGTCCAACAGCCTATTTCAAGTCACGTTTGCACTCTGGGTTGCGAAGCACAAGGTGTTGCCTGTCAGCAGGGAATTGGCTGTTAAACTATAACCTGTCCAGTTGTCCTAGTCTGTGCTGTTGGAGGTCATTCTGTACCGTGCTTGACTCATCCAGAGCTTTCTTACCTATTACTTAAAAATTAATTCACCGAGTAACAATGGTAGCAATTCCACTTAAGTACTACTCACACATGTCCCATGACTACAAATCACTTTGAAGGTCAAGAGCTACTTACGTTTGAATGGCATCAAGTCCTGCCATCCTCATCTTCAACAAGCGGTCCTTCCAGTAATAACGGGGCACCCGGGAGTAGTGAATGCTACCTGAGATGTAACGGAAAGGTCTCCCATCCTTGACAAAGCAGTTGCAGTCATAATCAATCCCAAAACTCCTCTGGGGTATATTCTGTGTACAAAAAGAAATGCAACAAAAAACCCAATATAATCTTTTTCTGCCTTGAAAGACGGAGAAAAGTCTAAATAACATCTGTGTGTTGTCCACAACAGAAGTGGCAGTGCTGGGTTTATGATTGGACTTGATGATCTTAAAGGTCTCTTCTAACCAAAATGATTCTAAGGTACAATGGTGTAAATAACTGATGGAGAACGGCTCTCCACTAGCTTAGCACACCAAAGGACTACAATCCAACCCCACCTGGCTCCAACATCATTTCAGGGAGTTGTCAAGAACAAGGTGGTCTCCCCTGAGCCTCCTTTTCTCCAGGATGAACAACTCCAGGTCCCTCAGCTGCTCCTCACAAGACTTAATCATCATAAACAGACTTCCCTTCATGACCCATTACTCAACGATCTTTTATTGTCCCTGCATGACTCATTGCTTGCTGACCAGGGCTTGCAATGAAAATAAAACTGTTCTCACCTTGAATTTCTGTGTGGCTCTCTCAATATTTTATGCTCATGGCTGAAAATGTACAGCAGGAATGAATTCCCTGCACCTCCCTAGGAGATGGGGCAGTGGGTCTGCTAGTTTGGCAAGCAGCTTCAACAGACACACTAATTGCACACTTGATTACGATCCCAGTTCATTCACACCACATCCTATTAATGCCCACCTGAAAATTCAGCCCCTTAGAGGCAATGGTATAGTGTTGCATCTTCCATGCTCAGAACATACACGGGGAAAAGGAAGAACTGAAGAATTTGTCCTTTCTTAAATCAAGTAAGAACTTGTGTTTACAACATTCGTGCTGTTACAACATTTTGATGTGCATGTCTCTCAACATCACAAAAAAGTGTCAGCTTCAGCACACAAAACTATTTAACAGTGGCAAGAGTCTCTCATTCCCCCAATTTACAAAAGATTCATTTCTTATTTGGAAAGCACACAAGTGTGGATATAAATCCTCAAACCCCTCCACCTTTGAAGATTTCTACCATCTCACATAGACCATCCCAACACTGAAGTATCAAAATAGAGAACCACAAACCACTCATTCTTCTGCTCCTTCCAAAAAAAAAAAAAACCACAATCCCCTTAGGATCCTTTCTTTGCATCACAGCCTCATCTCTTCAGACTGCACTTCTTCCTCCTAATAGGCATTAGGCAAATTTAATAGTGGTCTTACCTTTCCCACCTGCCACTTCACCTCAGTGTGGGTGCAAGATTTTCTAAAACTAGTCAGACTAATTGCCAGCAGCTTTTTATCACTAAATAGAATTAGTGGATTAGACTTACTCAACATGAATAAATATTGGTACAAAACAAAAGGTCATTAGAGGCATCTTTCTTGACAAGCAAATAAAGTTTTATTAAATCCCAACATTTAAAGCATTTGTTATACCACAATTTACATATTTTCAAATCCCTTCTATACTGTGAAAGTTCTATTTATTACATTATATAATCAAAGTGATGAAACTATTCTGGTATTATTCTGACAGTGATTAACTCCCCCTCAGTGAACTGGCCTTTTATAGGAAGAAGGATATATTATTTTAGACTCTCCAGATCAAATACATTCTATACACACCAAAAAATTTACAAAAAATATTTAA
>WUAM01000107.1:9344879-9360636 GCA_024336885.1 Actenoides hombroni | reverse complement strand
AAAGACAGAAAGACAGAAAGACAGAAAGACAGAAAGACAGAAAGACAGAAAGACATGTCCTTTAGCTATGGTCATGTCTCTGTGCCCTCAGGACAGCCACAGCATGGCACGTGTACCTCTGCTTCCAGACCTTACCACAATGCCAATCTCCAGGGTATGTTTTGGGAAATAAATGCATCCTCTCCACAGAAATAGAAAACATAATAAACTGCAAAAAACATGCATTTCCCTATTCTCTGCTTGAGGTTGCTTTGTTGGGTTGAATTTCACTGTTTTCAGCTAGAACACAGTGCCTTTTCATGATGAGAAACTGCAGGAAACACGAACTATACAGAGCCACTTTTTTCCTTAAAAAGCATCTTGATTAAAACTTACAGGCCCTTACCTGGTGTGCACCACGTACATTAAAGCCATTTGCAATGTACTGTTTTCTTAATTTCCACTTAATGTAACCCTGAAATTATTTCCTTCAGTTGTGCCAGTAGCCAAGTTTTGCCACATACTGTAGATTATATGTGCTGATGCATAATATATTTTGTCTTTTAATTTACAAATGTGCCAACTGCGTGGTTGTACACTTCCATCCTGGGTGCCAGAATGGACCCTATCTCTTCTAACTGGATCACAACAGAGAGGAAAGATGATTAAAAAGCTACTTCAAAGAACATTTAAGCACTATATTTAGATGCTGCTAATATGGTAGTTCTTTGACTCCTCATTTGCTCAGGATGAGCAACTGGGACTGTAAAGCAGGAGCAATGCTTTTATGCAAATAAGAGAAAAACCCAATTATTGCTGTTTAGTCTGCTATTCTGCTTGGACAGCTGGGTATTAAAAGTCGTGTTAGTGGAAGGGCATCGGGACCACTTCACATTTCCAGTTGCTCACCCAGCACAGATGCAGAACAAGGGAACCATATCATCTTACCAGCCTCTAAACATAGCACTTCGATGGTCATTGAGAAGTGGCTTCATGACCATCTCTTCTCTGATGTCAGCTGGTGTATCCTCTGTCAACAGGGATATAAATTCTCTGTTAAGTCCCATCGCTAACCTTCATGATAAGAAAGCTACTGTCTTGCCTCAAAGCTCTTAAAAAGCAGTGTGTGTGATGACTTCTGGAGTACTTAATGAAATAATCATTCTCTTCTCTCTCTTATGGCCCCAAAATATCTGTCAATTGTAAATCAGTTTTCTTTTAATTAAATTCCATTGTTTTGTTATTTTTCACTGAATTCTTACATTTTAAAAAATAATGAACCATAATATCACACATTTCTGTCTTCCTGTAAAGCCTCCTTTCTTAAAGCATTGTGATCAGGAGGACTGAATATACAATTATTAATTGAACACATATTGTATTTTCTGTCACAGATCCTTTAAGTGTTTGAAAAATGTGAATCAAAGGGAGCCCCTCAGCTTGAAATCCACATTTACTTCATTTAAAGAATCATAATCCATGATATTACATCTGCCCCCAAGTTCCAGTGGGGATGTTTGTGATTTTACAGCCACACTTTCCTATTTCTTTTACAAATATTTTTCTCTCCCCTGTGGCTGTGTGAAAGGCTCAGGCAAAACAGGGGAAATAGACTATTTATCCAGGGAAAACACTGAAACACACACAACTTAAATGGCCTGATTCTTCCCCTTCCTTCCTTTGGTGTAACACATTTTAACTAACCTCAGCAGAGGAAAAAGTAGTGTCCATTTGGTGCAGATTACAGGAGATTCAGACCCACTGGGTTATCCGATGCAGATGCTCTTTTTTTCCTTATCTCCCTCCCTCCACGCTCCTCCTCTGCTCCCTGCAGCATTTCACTTCATCATCTCAACTGCCGAAATACTTCAGAAAGATGTTGGAATTTCAAATTTTTTTTGTGTTTATCTCTAGGCTATTTGGATGCTTTTGAACATCTGGTTCCCTGGTGCACAGACGTGACTTGTTTCTCCTAAGAACAAGTTTGACCTTTTCTCATGATTATGCACTGCCTGGTGGTATATATTCATGAGTAAAAATAATTCCTTGCGAGCCCCTGGGGCGATAAGGAACATATAGGTTCTGAAATGCATATGCTAGCACCAGTCTATATAGATATCTCAGTTATCCAGCAGCTGCCCGTTCCTTGGTTTAAAATTTATCTATTTGGCCACAATTACCATCCTGAAGGTGTGATAGCTCTCTGAAAAAAACCAGTAAGATGCTCTGACGACTGTTCTTAAAAAATGGAAACAAGAAAGCAGAATTCAGATTGCGTCCACATCTGAACTCAAGGTACCATTGAGCTTATGTTTAAACAAGGGGAAAGTTCAAAGCTTATTACAGAATTTAACTAACATAGGTGGATTTTCTTGAAGATTTACATGAAGGAATTGTCACTATTATAATTTCCCAGAGCTTTTACATTTTGTTTTTCTTTCTTTTTTTTTTTTTTTTTTTTTTAACAAAAGCACGATTCCTCGAGTCCAGTTATTTGGTAAGAAAATCCACTTTCATTCCTTTTAATGGAGTAAATAGCTGGGTAGCTACTGTTGTGTTTGTAGACAAAAATTCTGAAAGCACGGTGCAAGACATAAATTGCGTGCCTTTTTATTGGGGCAAATTAAAAAATAATACATTGTTGTTTAACTTTTCCATCTCACTGCTTAGCTCTAACCCAAACTGTCTTTCTGTCACAGATGACTCCTGTGGCACAGGGAGCACTCATAACTTACAAATGTCTTTAATTTTCCTACCCTACCAAAAGGAAGCAGCATTTATGATATATGTAAGTTCAAAAGTGCTAAAGCAACTAGTAGGAAAGGGCTCAGATCAGCCAAACTAGCTTCTTACAAGTGGACAAAGTCTGGGGCTTAAAAGATGGACAGCTATTGTATTACCCATTTTCATGCCAAATAAAGATCCAAGAATGCCTAACATATGGTCAGCTCAATCCAACCTAGAAAATATAAAGCAGCAGGGGGTCTGCTGTGCCCTAGAGAGGTGTTGACCCCTGTCTGCATGGGGCCACAGTACCACCACGGCACCTTCTCTTTCTGGAAGGAGAATGGTGGAGTCCCCATCCCTGGAGGTGTTTAAAAGCTGTGGACATGTGATGAGGGTCATGGTTGAACGGTGACCTGGCAGTGCCAGGTTAACAGTTGGATTTGATGATCTTAACAGTCTTTTCAAACCTAAACCATTCTATGATCCTATACTATCTCGGGGACCTCAGCATGTAGCATCTCATGAAGCTGTCCTGATTGACAGTTGGTTGAATATGAGCCAGCAGTGTGCCCAGGTAGCCAAGAAGGCCAATGGCTTCCTGGCTTGTATCAGAAATTGTGTGACCAGCAGGAAATAATCCTGCCCCTGTACTCGGCACTGGTGAGGCCCCGTCTTGAGTACTGTGTTCAGTTTTGGGCACCTCAATAGAGAAAGGACATTGAGGTGCTGGAGCAGGTCCAAAGGAGGGCAACAAGGCTGGTGAAGGGTTTGGAAAACATACCCTATGAGGAGCAACTGAGGGAGCTGGGGCTGTTTAGTCTGGGGAAGAGGAGGCTGAGGGGAGACCTTATTGCTCTCTACAACTACCTGAAAGGAGGTTGTAGCAAGAGTGGACTTGGTCTCTTCCCACTGTGACAGGTGACAGGACAAGGGGAAATGGCCTCAAGTTGTGCCAGGGTAGGTTTAGGTTGGATATCAGGAAAAACTTCTTTCCAGAAAGGGTTGTTCAGCACTGGAACAGGCTCCCCAAGGAAGTGGTTGAGTCACCATCCCCAAATGTGTTCAAAAATCATTTGGATGTGGTGCTCGGGGACATGGTTTAGTGGTGGGTTGTTAGGGTAGTAGGGTTAGGTTGAGGTTGGACTTGATGATCTTGAAGGTTTTCTCCAACCTGAGCAATTCTGTGAAGCTGGAAGGCTGGTGAGTGGATGCTAAAGCCATAGGCAGCCTCAGCATGTCTACGGCAAGCAGAGACGTTATTGGTGTGCGTGCCTACAAAATAACACTGCCTTTTCTCTGTACTTGCTCTAGGTTCCCAAAGGTGAGAACAAACACAGAGTTTTCATTCCAGTAGCCTGCGCTGGAGCAACTCTGTGGCTTCGTGTGAAAATAAACACAGCAGAAGATGTACAAAACCTGCATTGTATACTCTATCTGGTAAACAATGTCTTTGGCTCAGGAATGCTGCCTGGGCATGGGTTTTGAACTGTGCAGAAAAAAATACCTCTGGTATTTCTTGTAACATCTGTAGTAATCCCTTTCCCTGAGTAAACAAAGTACGTACGTTGCAAATTCACAAACCTCATCCACTACCAGAATGAGCACATACAAGATTACAAACAGTTGATTTCCAGAAAGGGTCTGATTCTGTTATCAACTATGCAGGTGAAGGATCTTCCCAAAGGCTAATTTCCAGTAATTAAATATTACGTTCAGTGGGTCTAGACCTTTAAAGGTCCATTCCAACCGAAAGCATTCTATGATTCTACTAAAGAAAAATGGTATCATGGGGGGAAAAAGAAGAAAGATGGTGGCCTGGAAGGCAGGAGGTGAATGATAATCCTGGGATAAGACTCAGTGAACCCCTGAAATGGAGTTAGTGGATATAGGAAAAATAAATACGGCGTAAAAATTCCAGTGTTTTATTTTGAATGGCTCCTGCTACCCAGAAAGAAACCTTATGCTCATAGAAGTATGAGTAAATTATCCTCTCCTGTAGTTTAATGGAGATGTCTACCAATGGGGCAGCTAAGTCACTGACACCCTAGTCACCAAGACCTTCACCATGACTGCACACACTCAGGTGACACCCCTGGAAGCCTGAAATCACCCCAGTCAGGCTAATGGAAGACACTGACCTCCTGGTGCTGGGTTAGCTTACCTTTGACACAGGCCTGAACCTGGCCGTACCACTCCCCGCAGGTGTCACAGAGCAGCGTGAACGCCGTCTCCTTGTTGCCCATGACGTACCCCTGGGCACAAACGTACAGCAGCTCGTCCCCCATCTCAAAGCCAGTGTGGCCGTGCAGGATGGTGTGGGGGAAGGATGGCGGGTCCCCACAGGGCTTGTCTAAAAGTAAAAACAAAATGAGATTGTAGACACCTTGCGATAGTCTTTAGATGCAGCGCGAAGAGTTACCCCGAGGACAAACAGACGCACGTCCACAGAACTCATACATCTCATTTGATTCGTGCCCGTATCCTCCTTCATGACTGTTTTCAGCTCTAATTGGGAAGGTATATACTGAGCTGTAACTGTGACATTACTGATGTGTAGCAGTGATGCATCTAGAGGGGCTTTGCTTCCAGCAGGTCAGCCCAGGGTGTCAAGATACAGCTGTCTTCTCTGCCTGCTTCTACAAAGGTTAACAAAGGCTCACGTAGGTTGGAGCTGGAAAGCAAAAGCTTGGGCACAGTCATTTTTCTTAACTGCTGAAAAGCCTGTGGAACTGTTCAAGACTGGCGCTTCAATGTCTGCTACGCTGGAGAAAGAAGTCAGAGGCTGAGCAATGACCCATTCCACATTCACAGAAAGAAAAGGTCCAGATGGACACCAGTCATCTTTCTGACTCTCTCTAATCTTCTAGTCTTTCTCAAAATCAACAGTTTCGTCCCAGATACTCAGATTTCCCCTATTTTAGGTTAGAGACACCCTAAAATAAATGGTGACTCGTGCTTTTCGACATAACAACATAGCTCTGCTCCCTGTGAGAATCTGAAGAGCTAAATTTATCAGGATATAAAAACCTAACAAGATGTTTGATAATATTTCTGCTGGCAGCACTAAAAGCCAGGAAGCAAAAATTACTATAAACAATAACAAAACTGATTTGAGTTGTCTGTTGCATGAAAGAAGCAGAGACAAAGCAGACAGACAACCACCAACACCAATGTAAACTGAACTTTAACTCTCTTTTTCAGGTTTGAACAATCTTGGCTATTGTCAACAAAGTGGGTCCAGACCTAGAGAACTTCTAGGCATTGTGGTTTCACTTCCTTCAAAGGTCTTCCTCTCTCCAAAGTGCTCTTCAAGAGGAATTTGATATGACCCCTTTTCCTCCAGATTTTTTACAGTTTCTTTTGGAATTGACAACTCTTGGTTACAGAAAATGAAACATCCAACTGACCTATAATGCAAGAACGCAATTTTATCAAGAAACCCAATGGACTCTGGGACAGAGCGTGTAGGGTATGTACAAATAAAGACTTCCATATTCTTTCTCAAATCTGGGATTTTCTTCCAGGGGGATTCTAGAGCCCTTACTGACTGCAGAAAGAAAACCAAATGTTCCAGTTGCCAAAGTAACTGATGATTCAAAACCTGCTTTTGTCCTGATACAGAATAACCACAAATAAAAAGGTAATCGCTCAGGAGTTCTGGTAATTACATGGGATAAGGGAAACATAGAGATAGGTCTGTGTTCCAGTGCTGATCTTCAATTTGCCTTGGTACAAAATCTGAATTCCTTAGTTGGCTCAGCAAAGATTATGATCCTTGGAAAGACTTCTGCTTGAAAGCTGAAAAAGTGACCCCCAAGACTATGCTCCTAAACAAGCTGGAGGAGACACGTCTTCCAAGAGCACTTTTCTGCTTTTCTGGAGTCTCCTTTAGGACAGCATCAGCACAAGGTCTCACAAACAACATTTCCATTGACATCAGTTCATGTCCCAGGTTTTCAATGGGCAATAGTTTTGACAGAAAAGCTTTTTTCAATCTACTTTCTGCAAAAGCTCAGGCTTTCCTGCTTTTGCCCCAGGGACATTCTGGGAGATCCTTCTGAGTCGTGGCTGCAGCTTTTCCCATCATCTACCCACTTCTGAGCCAGGTACAGGTAAATACATGTTTATTTAGAAATATGATGTATTTGCATTGCCAGTTGTTCACCTTGTAGTGTAACTAAAATCCTACAATAAACATCCACCCTCTGTGCAACTTCTTTCAGACCAGGCTTTTAGAAATTGCCTGATGGACATGGCTGACCACTTCTCCAATGGGTATGCTGAAAAACATCTGCCACTAATTTAAGGGACACGCTACTGAAGTCAAAGCTTTGAAGTCTATTCTCTGTACTGCACACACACATATATACTGTCTAACACCTTCAGAAGCTAGCGGGAGCTATGCACACACACACTGACAGAAAAAACAAGCTCTTGAGGCTGCACAAAGCTCAGTTTATGTACAGTCTCATGGAGGCTTGGCATCTGAGGAAGTGAGGAGCAGTTAGCAGCTAATGCCTTTCCTGTGAACTGGTTGGATGAATAGAGATTGATGTAGATGAAAGGAATAAAAAAATATTTTATTGCCTCCTAGGCAGGCTACAGACCCTTGCATTTCATGGATGTTATTTATGCAGCTACTTCCATCAGTACAAATGGGAGCTGTGTCTCTTCTCTGAGGGAAGGACCGATCCCAAGGCTTTACAGGACAGTTACATGTCAGAGGGTATTCTTAATCTACAAAGCCCTGCTTCTTCATCCTGTGGCCAGAAACAGCAGTAAAGTAACACTTACATTAGTTAAATATGGCAAACACATTCAAAAAGCACATTATAACCTTCCAGGAAAGAAGAAAGCTGAAGGGAGCTTACTGTAAAATTTGGCAAGAAATGTGGTAATGGAGAATTATGAGATCCCGAAAGAGAGATCTGGCTGATGTATGAACAGAAAGAAAAACAGAGATTTTAAAGATGTTCGTGGATGAATATTGTATGGGGAGCTTCTGACTCCCTCATATGAGACTTTGTAAGGTCATGTCTTCGCTGCAGAGCACACAGAGTGACAAGCATGGACAAGGACAAGTGAAAGCTGATGCTCTGCAAAGACATACTCACATTCCTACATCCATTTTGCTGCTGTCCTCTCCTGGGTGAGACAGACAGGAATTTCCCAAGTTGCAGCATCTTATGGCTCCTTGTTCTGCTGCAGTCTCAGTTGCTATGGCAATTACTACTCAGCCTTTTGCCAAACCTGTTCTTTCTGGTACATGTATGGAAGCAACACTGGCACAGCAGCTCAAACTGAGCCACTCCTTGGGACAGGCTTCAGGATTTTGTCTGCAAGCATTGTACAAGGACCTGACAAAGTGTGGGCTTGTTTGGAACAACAGCCCATGCTCAGCACTGGCATTCAGGCCATATTCTTGCTGCAAGAGAGGAGGCAGGATCTGGGCCATGAAGCGTGACAGAGGGTGTGTTTGCTGCAGCTTGTCATGTAGAGGAACAGTGCTGCTCTTTGTTAAGGCAACCACAGGGATTGCCTGGAGTGGTGACACTCCTAGATGAGAACTAGGCTCCTCCCGTGCTGAACTCTTCATCTGGAGCACTGCTTTTGCCCTCATCTATCCTCCAGTAAGCCAGCATATTTTCTTAGCACTTGCTAAAAAATGAGCCCAGTATAAGAGTCTGATAATCTTGATACTCGGGCTCCATCCAGCAGATCCCATGCTCTGCCTGCTTGTGTGCAAGATCACATCTCAAACCTGGAATCTGGTTCAAGACATTGTAACCCTTCCTGAGTTTGCCACACATTGTCAGTAAGGTCACACACCTAATGAGGCTCCATATATTGATAGCTGACCTCCAGCAAGCAAGGCTGGACTGAGGTACACAGAAAGACAGCACTTCATGGCTATAAGGCAATGAAGAACATCCTCACGTCAGCAGTAATTTGGCACAGACTGGCTGCTAGAACTAAAGTCACCACCACAGTCAATGAAGAACTCAGTATACATGGGTAGCAATCCAAATAGACTCAACATCTGACAACTGAATGGGGACAGTTAGCACAGCAAAGATCTAGGCGTTGAGCACAGATAAGTTAGGTCTAGTGAGGACTCTGGTTACAGACTAGACCAGAGAATAGGCAACTATTTTTCACAAGGGACTAAATGAAGCCACCTCTTGTTAATCAAATTAGCACATTCCGCCACGTTTGGCTTTTAGGAATGATGGCCCCTCTGAAGGGCAACTTTAAACCCAAACCATGTGTGGAAAAAAGTTTGTGACAGATCATTTCTGGCAAAGAGCTGACACAAGTCACTTTAAGAACACAGCACGTCTCTTCCCCAATCAAGATTCCTCCAGAAGCATCATCTTGATTTAAACTATAAGCATCCCAACAATTTGTAAAGATTTTTTGAGGTGTCTTGATAAAACACTGTCTGCAGACAGGACAGCCTAAAATCAATGCAAAAAAACCAAACCCATCAACATAGAAAAGATGCTGACTTCAACTTCCATGCCTACTGGCAGAACTGGGAATCTACTGAGATACAATTATCTACAATTGCTACCTTAACTGTGCAGCATGCTCTGAAAGCTGACACATCTTCTTTGACATAACACAGCCCCTGTTGCAACCGCCCAATTCAGCAGAGTTTTTCCAGAGAGACCACTGGAATTTATAGGATGTCATCTCATCATTAAGAAATTGGAAAACGCAACTCTTAATGCTCAGCCCTGCAAAAGGGGAGTGTGGATGTTTCTTTTTCTTCTTGATTGCAGAGACACTAAAGTACATGGAATTTTTCTTTTTGGATACAAATACTGAGTGCAGGGTACAAAGAACTAAAACTCAATCATAGCCAATGTAAGTGCTGCTTGTAAGCTACCAGTGTTAGGGTGCCAATACCTCTTTCATCAGCTAGGGCTTGTAAGAATTTATTTGTTGAAATGACATCAGCAGGTAGCTGGAAATTCACTGTCAGCTATATGCAAAGCTCTGGCAAAGAAAGCTGTAGCAATGAAAAAAAGGAAAAATTTAATCTCCACAGCACAGCAAACACAAAGAAATGGTTCAAATATGACACAGAGCGAATCACAGTTTGATTGCTCTTGTAAACTACGTTTAATGTATTTGCTGTAAAGAACACACCAATTGGGTTTTTTCATACTGCTGAAAAAGGTAAACTGAAATCTGTAGGTAAGCCATCAAGCTTTGATGGGCATCTGGAGCCAGCAGTCATGTTGAACTCACATTTACACTGTATGCTACTACATGTTGCTGCCTGTTCAGTTTTTCCGTGGTGGCAGCAAATCAAAGCCTTACAGAATAGAATTCGTGCCTGTTGCCTGTAAATATCAGTGGGTCACCAAAAGAACAAACCAGTAAAACTTGGGAGCTATTAACAGAGACATCTTTCCTTTGTTGCTTTAAAAAAAAAAAAAAATACAAGCAAGGGAACAGAGAGGATTATATATGTACAAAATCAAATGGTATGTAATCCTACAGAAAAATAAGACTGGTAGGAAAAAATTCCAGCTTTCTCTTTTTCTCACTTTATCTCTTTCATGCTTTGAGGCATTTTCCTGTAAGCTTTGATAGGGAATAAATACACACTCTGCGGACTTACATGTGATTCTTCATTATCAGAATAAGCAGAATCCAATGTATTTTTAGGTAATTTTTGGCACTTGGTGCTAGGAGAGAAACTCTGATCTCAGCAGCTCCTGAGCTGGTACAGAGGTGTCTTCCTGACTTTAATGGCTGCATAAAACATTTGTTTAAGAGAAACTGAGAGAATACGTTTATCTGTACTGTGAAAACTGCAGCTATACTCACAGCATTCACAAAACATCACAGCTACATCTTTCCCTGTCAAATGTAACTCTTAGTACCAATTCCCTGTAAAACATAATTGTTAGTAGCAGAGATCCAGAACAAAATCCATTTCAGAATGCATTACTGTATTATAATGGAAATGGTATCACTTAGAAGCAATGTCCCCTTTTCTAAAAGGAAAAAAAAAATACCCAGGAGGTTTCAAGTAAGAAACAATTCATCAATCCTAACTCAGATGCAACACGTGCATGTCAAGGCTCTTGCCTTTCTGGAGCTTGCTCTTTTGATACCACCTACAGTCAAGGCTCTGCCACCTGACTTCACTTAAGCCTTTCTGTTCAAACATCGACTGCATCCACAATTTATTATTTTTTTCCTTTCCAACAAGCATTGTCAGACTATGTTCTTATCTTCATCTTTACTACCCTTTTACCACCAACAGTAACCAACTGTAGAAGACAAACATGGTTCTTTCCCCAAGAGCCAGCATCTATGTGAAAACTCAGCCACAGAAGGTAGAGAGATACAGGGGAGCACAAGGGCACAATGGAGCAACAGTGGCCAGGGCAATGATTTCAGTGTCCCACAGCTGAACCACCCACTGCAAGGCTTTTCTTGAGGGGAGGATGATGACAAAAGAGAGATTTGAAGGATGACAATGACAGAGTTTTGCAGATGTTTACAGGGAGCTGCTCCTAGATGTGAGGAGCAGCATGGAAGAAAGCACAAAGGTGCTTGTGTGACAGCATTAGCAACTGGGTGACAGAGCCGGCATCGCTCATAGCAGCACGAAGCCTGGAGTTGATATCATGAGGGTTACTTGAGACAATGGTCAGTCAACCTCTGTGATCTTTGAATGACAGTTGCACAGCAAATGTGCACCACCTCTGCCACATTCCACTTCAACCATATTTTCATTTCCACTGCTTTGCTTGGAAATGAGATGTGAAACCGCCTCAGACATCAATAATCTGTTTCACAGGTGCCCAAATTTCTTGACACCATCCTGCCTACCAGTAACTATTTAATTTTTGCCTTCAGAATCCATCTTTGCTTGTGGGCTCCAGCCTTTGAATATTAAAAAGTTTAAGCATCAATTTAACTTGGAAATAATAAATTTTTCAGAATCATCCATGATATATCCAGAGTCCTTAGTGGACTGGTCTATGCTTGTTAGAGAAATAAACCAAACCACAACAAAAATAAAACGAAGGAAATGAAGTTATTTGCATACAAATGTTGTATACTGATAAATACACAACCGGGTGGTGTTTTGTGGTTGGAAGCAGCTTTGAGTTACCTTCAGTTCGAGTGCTGAGTATGGGAGATGCTTCAGGCATCTCAGTTATACTGGTGCCAGATATATTCTTATATCCATAAAGTATGTTCTGTGAACACCAAAATGGGTTCTTGCAGATCAGTAGTGCTGTTTGGACTTGCTAAACTGCAGCAAAGACAAAAGATAATGCAATTTATTGCCTGCAACCTATGTCTTTGCAGCCGTTCACTCATGTAGCAGGAGATAACTATGAAGATTGCTATTCCTTAACATTCCCTCTTTGCCACTCGGTACAGAAAAACTGAAGGCAAAACCGTTAATGTTGCAAGACAGGGATGACTGTGCATTATTTCAATAGTATATCAGTGCTGACCTTCATCCTTTACACAAAAAGCATCATATTGGTCATTCACAAAGGGATCGGTTTCAATTTTAACATCAATGGCTTTCACGCTCTGCTGTTTGCTGCCCGTCTTTCTGCATATAATTGTCCTAAAATAAAGAAGAAGAAGAAAAAAATAATCAGAACTCTTCTGGAGTTGTACATGCAGGTGAAATTTGGAGATCTTTTATCACAGTTGTCAGGCTTCAGCCTCAGTTTAGCTGTTTAAGACTCAGCACACAAGGCATTAATGTGGGAAGAGCTACGAAAAAAGCCAGGGGAGAATAGAAGTAATTAAAAAATGTTTGCTGTAGATCAAATCAAGGCATAGGAAGCAATAAAGAATGTTTATCTTATTATATTCTATAATATTTCCAAACATCAGACCAAGTCCCATTGTATTTGATGCCACATTCTGCTCTCACATTCCAGCAATACAGATATACACCAATGGCACCTGGATAAAAATGAATAGAAAAATCCAGATTTGGTCTGAAAGATTATAAATCATTAGCACTTTACATTAAAAGACCATTAAGGTTGCACATTTAACTGCTCAAATGGTAACGTAGGTGAGCTCATAAAATTCATCTGGAGTTCTTGGAAGAAAAATGGATATTTTATTTATTTATTTTTTAAAAAGAGCAATTCCACACCTTTCTGTGCACGCCATTTCTTCTGGTTTGGTACTCAGCAGTACCTAATCCAGCCTGTTGCCCTTCATAGGCTTGAACAAAGGTAATAAATCCGTATTTGGCTTTATAACTCTGTAGATGCTGAACATGAAGGAAGAGATTACTAATTATCTCTTCTCTCAGCTGTCCTGGCTGCTTAAAACTAACAAATAGAAGACAGTTTGTTGTAGAAAACACTGGTTTTACTGTTATGCTGAAGGTCACAAAGGCTGCGAAAGTGAATTCAGCCCAAATTTTTGCAGCTGGATATTAATAGTGTGGGGTTTATTTTTTGCAGACAGCGGGTTTGTAGGACGGTTGCACGGTCAGCTCTTCTAGGGAAAGCAAGACAAAACGCTTTCCGCAGAGGAATGCGTCCAGTGGAGGAGATTTATCATTTGGCATTGTGCAGTGGTTGAACTAATTTTGCTGTCAGTCTCACACTTAATTTGGGGACTAAAATAAATGTTGACTAACCGCCCATTCGCTGAGCGTGGAAAAGATCCAGTGGACAGCCAGTATTTGATTGTGCACTTAAACACTAGATAACAATGGATTTGCAGAAGTGGGATGCATTTGGACTGTACAGACCATCTTCCTGCTGGCATGTGTTAGCTTTTGAGCTGTTAAATGTGTAACTTTAATGTTCTTCTATTGTAAACAAGCAAAAGCAACATGAAATAAGCCATATGGTGGTGGTCACACATATATACTAGAATGGGTCCTACCACACTTCTGCTCTGGAAAACATCCCCTCATCCCCTACTTAAAGCCCCTTTACAATTTCAAATTAAGTATGTTTCTTTTGTAAGGAAAACAACCCTTGAATTTTTCAGGGTTCTCAAGGGATAATATTGCCTATACAAATAGCAAAATTTTAAGAGACTTTAAGGGATGTTAAGATGTTTTAAATGTAGTTCTCAGTAAACTTCTTTCCTATGTGAAGTTTAAAAATTGCTCTTCCTATCTCTTTTTTTCCCTACAACAGACTAGACCCTGGTTAACCTTCTACTCAGGACTTGAATGTGGATTTTCATCATATTAAAATTGATCTGATTAAAACTGCAAAAATGCTAATGTAATTCTTCTGCCATGAAGGAAATCATGCCTTGCACACATACAAAAAATAGAAGAAAAAAAAAAACTAATCTATTTAATCTATTCCAATCCTCCTTTGCTGTCAGTAGTTTCCCACCATGAGCTCAATCCTACAAGACTTAAACATCCCCAGTAAGCTGTTATTACCACAGCTGGAGGGATCTTCAAGAGTGCTCAGAATTTCTCTGCAGTGGGTCTAACGATTAGACCTGCAATGCTTTTGGTATAGAAATAGTCAGTAGGAATCCAAGTATGACTAAAAATATATAACAATAGTCTCTTTTCTCTGAGTTCTTTATGTTTCCCTAAATCCTAAAATTCCAGGGTTTCATCTATAATTATTAATTTAATACATAGGTACCTTTTTGTCTCAGTTCTAAAAGGTAGAGTTTGATGCTTTTGACTTTGTTACATTGTTCGTTTGAAGACTGAAAAATGGCTAGCCATTCAGAATTCAACATATTTTAATATTTCTTCAGCAGCAGCATTGACATGTGAAAATAAGAAACAAAAAATGGTGCACTTTTCCTACTCACTCCAGCAACCTGCTGAGAGGTTGTGGAAATGTGTTGCCTAGTTTGTTTCTTGACTATTTTGAATAGTTGCACTGGGACATGCATCGTGGTGGGGAGAATGCCACAAACTTTACACTTTTTTTAGGGATACATCCATCTACCCAGCCATTTAGAAGACTGCAGTCATGCAGGGAACTTCAATTCTATTCACTGCTATTTTAGTCTAATAACTGAACTTAGACTTGATCATCACTTAGCATACATTGTAATCTGGTGCTTAGAGCAGGGTAATGCATGATTTGTACCTTGCATTTAAGAAATAGATGCAATTTTATTTTTCTTTCTGTGGAGATCTCTTAAGAAAGTAGAAGAAACATACTGAGTTGATACTGCAGATCATCCATAATAATCCTCTAGATTTAAAACACATCTACTCGAAACACCCATACATCCCTGAAAATTACTCTTACCTGGCCATGACCCCACAACCACAGCACAAAAAAAAATAAATAAATCACATCCTATTCCTACAGACAGTGTAAGTATTACCAGTAAGGTAAGAATATCATTGGGAAAGAAAGGGGTTTAGTGGGAAAGCAGAAATTTTAGTGGTGTTGAGAACAGTCCCTGCTCTCTGATGGAAAGTGGAACAGTGCCTTATGGTGTCTCCCCATACTGAGAATATTCTCAGTCCACTGCTACCTAGCCTAGAAGGACAACCTGCTTCAGGATGCCTCTTCTCAAGTGAGAAAGTAAGAGACCACAGAGACTCTGCCCTATGCTGAACCTCATCTTAACTGCTGCTATACGATACGATTCATCCAACTATGAACAATTAACCATCCTTCCTCTGCACCTACCCTGAGAGATCAGAGGTTGGCCAAGCCGATCATTGTTTTCCTGTGCCATGACACAGACACTGCATTTATGGGGGGCACACACACATGAAGAGAAAATCGAATATACAGCACGATAAGATATGAACCAGACTTCCTAGAAGCCTTCCACTTTTGCACTGGTGAAATTTTTTCTAATGTATTATATAACCAATGAGTAATTGGTTTATCTTTCACTTCTCCTAATTATAATAATAGCAGAAAAGCTGGCATTATTAGTATTTATTCCACAATCCCACAATATGCAATTATGTAATGTGTACTATTAAATACACCATAATGATATACTCAAGCCATAGTAAGGATACCTAGTTTTATATATTGTACATATATATGCATAACAAAATTATATATGATAAACACAT
>WUAM01000107.1:9334724-9344861 GCA_024336885.1 Actenoides hombroni | reverse complement strand
TTCTTTAGAGTAGTTTGTACTGGTACTTCTACTTTCTAAGATTTTATACATTCTAAATTTATAAAGGTTTCTTTTCTAAAATTATTCCTAATTTTGTAATACTTGAGCATTTTTCAGTGAACCCAAGTTGAAACATATGGAGTTAACAGCTAAGTTTATACGACATAGCGTGATCCATCAGCACAGAAACCAGTAGGTGGGACTGGGATGTTTTGTAGTCACTGCTTTATCTGCCAGCTGATTGTAAGTTTTGTCATCTTCATCAATAAATTCACTGAACTGAGTCAGAATGGTCTTATGATATTTATTCATAGCAATATGAACTTGCATACGAACATACTCAGTTCAGAAGAACATCATCAGCAATGTGTTAGCTGAGGCGCTGTGAAAGTCTGGTTCATAACCTAATTAACTATAACAAACCCTCCCCTAATTAGAAAGTTAAAAACCTTCATCACTTCTCCTAGTCAAGATAAATCTTTAACATCCTGTGCTGATTTTTTTTTTCATGGGTCAGGTTTACCGCTTGTGTTTCAGTAACTAGGTGAAAGAAAAAAAAAATAAAATAAAAAAATCAGTAGTCTGGAAGCTAAACTAGAGAATTTTTATTCTTAGTCTTTCCCTTCTGTAGTTTGGGAAACTGCAAATTATAAAGCTGGCTCTGATGAGGAATAAAATCAAAATGACATGTTCACGATTACCGAAGGGAAGAAAATTTCCTTGAAAAGTCATGAAGGGGAGCACAGGTGGGCTTTGGAAAGTCTGTTGACTGGGAACCATAGAGGCTAATTTTGGCTGGATGCGACCCAAAGAAAGCAGCTACTAAGTGTGACATGAAGACATTCCAACAGCAATACTGCCACTGGAAATGTCAAAAGGAGGTCTTACCGAGGCAGAACCAATATCCTTTAGATTCTTAAAAATATACACCAAAATGCAGCCTTTTGTGCTTAAAATTGTACATACGACTACTGAAATAGTAAGGCCTCTGTTCATTAAATAAATATGGCCCATTCATGCAGATTTTCATACTGTAGCCTAGTATGAAAGATTTTATAGAGCTATTTTACTATAATAGCACTATGTACACATAATTTGAGCATTCTTAGCGCACATGGGGGCGAAATGTGTTGCTTCCTGGCTTGGACGAGTTGGGTGCTCAAAGACATGTCAAGAGTCACTAAAAAATGGGGTTTACCCAATTTCATTTTATGGGCTCCAGTTTAATCCAGGGCTTTCATAACAGATGTTATTGATTAGCTACCAAAGGGTTTAAAAAAAAAACCCTGCAAAAATATTTGTTGAATGCTATTGATTTATGAAGAATTTCAATTATCAGAGAAAAGGCTTTCAGGATAGGACAAAACCATACAGAAATACTTAAAAAAAAATAAAAAGGGGGTGGGGGGAGCAAAATACATTATATTCTTTTGAAAATTAGAAAATCAACCTCATGAAAAGTGGCAAGTTAAAGCCCTGGTATTAGTCACTCTTGTGCATTTGCTAAGAGTAAGCATATCCCCTTTTTGTATTTCCTTTGCTAGGCTAAACAAACTGATCACCTTTAATCACTTCTGATCATGTGAGGAGCTTTCTTGGACTGATCCTGGTCTGAACTCATCCCTCCTGAGCTTGGATGCCAAGAATTACACTGCCCTGTTGTTGTCCTAGAAAATACATTGAATATGCTTTTCCTGAAGAAGTATATTTTCTACAAAAGCTCTTCAATTACTGGGCTGTATGTCTTAAAAGAACCATGGCTGTCATATTTTATCCATGCTGTCTTCCCTGCTTGTGCTGAGAAAAGATTCTCATTCCCCCCAGAGCTGATGTAAAGTGACTCATGTCCACATAGCTCAGTGATATCATTCCTTGGAGTAAACTGGCTGTGTCCAGACATTGAATTCATGTCTCTTGACTGAGCTTCACGTAGAAATCCCTATTCCTGAAACACAATTATTGTGTTTTTCCCCTCTATTAGGCTTTCTGAGATGACTGACAAGAAACAATGAGAAGACAAAGTCATCTTCTAGCAGAGCATGACACCAGTGGTGAGCTGTGGGGCTAGAGCATGTGACGTGAAGGCATTTCGGAGTGCAAGACCTCCTCAGACAGCTTCATAAGCAATTTTAGCATTTTGAAGTGGACCACGTCCTGTCAGCTGTGTCTGGATTTTTCTCTTGAGGAGAATTAATTGCCCTACCTCACACACATGTCTGGAAGCAAATTCACATGTATTGTCATCAGACAGCAGAGCACAGCCTTGAAATAAACCAGAGAGCTCATCAAACTCATGCATCATTAGGGCTATTTCTTTGCAAATAAGCAACTGGGTCTGTTACAGAATGTACACCTGGGGAGATTTCACAGGGCCCACAAGTCCAAGGGTTTACACACCCAGATGAGAGGACTTGCAAGGGTTAGCAACTGATCCTTCTTTCATTCCTTTGATATTGCTTTTTTTTTTTTTTCTTTCCCAAGAAATGTGCTGTTATAACCCTACTGCCAGGTGCTGGGCAAGTACAATGCAATGGGCTGAAAAAGAAGTAGGTAGTCTCGTGAAATGTCATTTCTGAGTCTTATTATGACATTTCCCACTGGTGTCATCTGCAGTGAGGGCCCCATTGTGTTTGACACTGTAGAAGCATTCAATAGGAGTCAGTGCAAAACCCGAAGAGCTAACAAAAGGAAGGAAAAACAGAGATGAAGTAATTTTCCTAGCAGCAAACATCTGGTCTGTGGTCAGCCAGGAAAAGAACCCCAGTCTTCTGACTCCCACAGCAAGGCTTATTCTAGCTGACTCTGCTTGCTCACTCAAGCTATCCCCTCCAAAATAAACCCTCCAGGGACTGGGTAGGAACCAGCTCTGGGCAATTTAATGCAAAGTAACAGGTTGACAACCCTGCAGGAGGTCTACCATAGAACAGAAAGTCTATGCAGAGGTTCAAAGTCCTTTTAGAAGGGATAGATGGCTTCATTCTTTTGTAGACAAATAAGGAAGGGGATAGGACAACTTCAGCCTTTCAGTGCCAAAAAAAGTGATGGAAATGAGTAAATTTGCTATGAATATCTCAATACAAGCTGTTGAGGATGTTTACAGTTTCTAAAATAAATAGCTGCTTTCTAAGATCCTGCGCATAAGGGTGATCATAAGAAAAGTTGTGTCGTGTTCACTTTCCAAATTATAAAAACCCCAGAAACGAACAGAAGATCCTATAGGACACACTGCCCAGCACTGGAGGACTTGACACAAGGTTTGCCAGTATGACATCTGGATTCAGAAGATAGCAGGGAGAGCCCTTCAGAGGACTCTGCCACCTTTTTTTCATTTATATTCTGGCAGATCACTTGCTGGTTTTACTGACTCACTTGTCTGACATGCAAATAAGTCATAGGAGTGTCATTTTTAGTATAAATAGCTATTAGGGCTCATCTGACAAATGAGACCTGTCTAACGACATTTCATTTCCTGAACTGTAACAATGTGCAACGCTTTATAAGTTACACATGGCAGGACCGACTTGTAAATGGTTTACTTCTGGGCTGCTGGAAGAAGTTACCTCTTATCCTCTCAGCCCTAACTACTTGTCAGAGGCTGTTCTCTAAAATCTCCCAAGCCCTTGGACCTGATGGTTACATGCCTGTGCAAACAGCCCTGAGCTCTGAATTGGGTTGATCTGAACAACTCAAAGTGGAAGAAAAAAACCCCATCCCCTTATGCCTGTGAAGGAGGCTCTGTCCCAAGCTGCTCAAACCACAAAACCACCCAGTTTATTGTCTCTTCAGATTTGCTGGCAGGGATCTATTTGTTTAAGCAATTTACATCCTACTTCAGTTGAAGGGAATCGTATTAAGAAAGGCGGAGAGAATTGGGATTGTTCAGCCTGGAGAAGGCTCTGGAGAGACCTTACTGAGGCCTTTCACTACTTAAAGGGCCCTGTCAGAAAGATGGGGACAGACTTTTTAGCAGGGCCTCTTGAGACAGGACAAGGGGTGAAGGTTTTAAACTAAAAGAGCAGAGATTCAGACTGGAGAGAAGGAAGAAAGTTTTACAGTGAGGGAGGTGAGACACTGGCCCCAGTTGCCCAGAAGATGGTAGAAGCCCCATCCCTAGAACCATTCCCAGTCAGGTTGGCCAGAGCTCTGAGCAACCTGCTCTAGTTTCAGATGCCCCTGGTCCCTGCAGGAGGGTTGAACTAGATGACCTTTGTTGTCCCTTCCCACCCCAAGCATTCTATTATTTTGTATTTGTCAGGATCTACTGACAAAGTTTGCAGAGATTCAAGTGGGTTATAGAGCATGATGTGACCATTTCCACCAGCAGATTGGTGTCTTCTTCCACCAGCATCACTCTCTGGAGAACGATGGTTTTTAAGACCCTAACAAGTAGCTGGTTGCTCACCCTGTTCACTTCTGACTTAAAATAGGTGAGAGACAAGCACTTCTACCAGCACAGCTGAGGAGGCAACAGTCACTGCAGAGGGTCAGTAAGAAGTAGGTTGGGAGTGGGCTGAGTAGCCATAACCTCATTACAATGGGACATTCCCTGTTGCAATCTCAATATCAGTAACACAAGGTGTGCCCCGTGAAGAATCCTTTATTTTGAACATAATTATCCATACCACTGGAACCTTCTAGGTGTGCTGTGAAGTGGGCTTTCCCCGCTATGAATTACATCAGCAGAGTGAGGATTGAAGTTTTCCTATTTACCAGTTATCTTTTAGCCTTGCTCTCATTTTTCCAGTTATCAAGTAAATGCCCGTAGTAGTACAGAATCACAGAATGGTGGGGGTTGGAAGGGACCTCTGGAGGTCATCTAGTCTAATTGTGAAACTCAGCACATCAAGTGACAATATCAGCTCACCAGTGAGCTTTCTCAACAAACTACCTGCTGCATGTGCATTATCATATCTGTGTACATCTAAAGTCATACCTACTTGAATGTGCATATTGTCTGTTCAGACATGAGTAAATACCTGAGACAGACACATGGTTTCCATGATGTCAGCAAACTGAGGTGCTCACAAAGCAGAGAATAATGGGGTCAGTGGGAGCACTGACACTGACTCCAGTACTGTGTCCTTGGCCTACGAGCGCTTTAGGGCTCAGCTCCTTGCTACAGGTCAGGTAAAAAGGAATCACGTTCACATAATTCAGAAGGAAACAGGAAGAAGTAGTCACTTCAGATCTGCAAAATATCTTATCTGTATAAAATTGCCGCCATTCATACATCTCAAGAAGTGTTATGGTGTTGTCCTTACCCAGTGGAGCCACCAGCGAGCCATCCCACAGTGCAGCCAGCAAAAGAACAGTCCAGAACAGCCCTTTTCAGTTCTTCCACAGTTGCTAAGCGAGCACTCAGGTCAGCACAAGCTTTCTCAGCTTCAGCTAAATCCAGACCCTGAGAGTTGTTCTTGGACTCAAGTGCAAACACTTTCCCTGCAGCACCAAGAAAAGACATGTCACCATCACAGCACTGGACTCATTACATATTCAACAAAAATATTCCAAAATATTACCAAATAAATTCTTCTTGCTTTTACTAAGTTCATTTTAATGAGCAACCTGCTTCTTGGAATCAATAAACTTATGAACAGTAGAAGCACCTTTGGTGTAGCTTTTGCATGGCTAAGCCCCTAATTCATTCCTAGCCCATATGAGAAGCTTCTCTTGCTTCTATAGGTCTGTGCTTAAGATCTGGAGAGAAAAAGCACAACACGCTCTCATACACACACATATCGTCACAGTCAGAACTTTTCCTGTAAGCTACAACACTGGAATTCATTACTAAGCATTTTACAGTCATAAATATAACAACTACATCTATCAAATCTAAAAGCCAGTGTTACAACCCAGTCTTCCATGTCAGAAATAGATTTATACTTAAATATATACTCTAAATTCAGAATGATGTACTTCTATGAAAACTCATGCCTAAACATCCCTACAAAGCCATTCTGTTTTCACATCTTTCTGGAAAGACAGCAAGAACTTTTATCTCAGTTGAAGGCTTCTTTGAATGACCACAAGAACATATTTAGCATAACAATTTCTTGTGTTATTTTTATGTTCAGTTCCGTTTATTTTACTTTCATTTATCTAACACTGTCAAAATTGTAAGGGTGAAAGTTAGAGGTTTTGGCAACTGGGAACGGGGCAGTTGGGGTTTTGGCAATGAAGCTTGAAATGTTCCTGAGTTAAGGAATAAACACATTAGCAGGATGTCTCCAGAAAAAGAAATAAACGATGAGAAAATTTACAGTCCTGACATTTAAATCACCATAAGAATCTTCCTTCTGAAGGTAACATCCCTCAGGGTACCTTCTAAGTTTCAAAGGTACAGACTGAGGTTGCTTGAAGGTGCAGGAAGACAACTGTTAAGGCCTGTTCATTCTGAGAATACCTGGAAATAATTACCATGTCTTATTTCAAAAGCAGATTAGTGGTAGTGGTTATATGATTGTTTAACTTCCAGCACATCCCAAGTGTTCACTAGGTAGCTGCCCTTCACACTCAAGAGAATATACTGACTAGTATCAGGAATCCTGATAAGATTGCTACTTTGGTGGGAATGCCACATGCACACAGTAAGAAGTTGCCCTGACTTGGGAAAATAGTCATTTCACTAAGTGGAACAAGTGACAATGACAAGGAGCAGGAATTCAGGAGTACCCAGAGTGATTTTCTCAGGCAGTTAACAGTAGCTGACCAAGGAATGCAACCTAGAAGGACAAATCAGAGTCCTAAGCACTAGACTACGTTGTCTCTCGATTCTCAACTATGATCAACACCACAAACTGTAATTAGAACAGGGGAGTTGATACACAGCAAGAGAAAAAGCAAGCTTCTCCAGTCCTAAGTACCAAAACATCAGGTTTCCTTGCAAAATGTCCAAAGTAATGCACATGAGATTAACGTAGGCTGCTGTTTCCAAAGCAGTGAGCACACGTAGTGAAGCACGCATGGTGATGCTATAAACAGAAAGATGATGATTTCAAGCAACCATTCCTAAGTTGCATAACAGCTTCTGTGGGTAAAAGTGAGCAGGGATTAAGTATAACGCTTTAGAGAAGCTTTGTCCCAAATAAAAACTTGTCCACATTCTACATTTCCCCATTTGACTGTCAGGATTAAGATGCATCAAAGACACATAGGGCAAGTTTGTGTAGCACCTGACTTAAATCATCCATGTAGAGCTAACACAGCAGTAACACTTCCTTTCCAGCTATGAGTATTTCAGTTAGAAGACTTAAAGAAAGGATAATCGTTAAGGATCAAGTTCCATCTAGATATAATTAGAAGAAATTAAGTTCAGCATTTAGTCTTCTTACCAATCAGTAACAATTACATTTCTAAAGGAACTTAGCCAAGACTGAGGCTGAGACAGATTCCATTAACTACTGGGAAGTGTTTGGTAGTACTTAATATAAATTACCTTTTTTACTAGAAACTACAAAGATGCCGATTCAAAACAGAGTCTTGTCATTCGAAACGGTATCTGGGATGTCCAAATTATGTAGATAGATTTCAGGGTAAGCTAGGAAGGACTTACTGGTTGGGAAAATTACAGTGAACAGCTTTATAGGAAATTCTGGTTAGCCAGAAGTGGATAAAGACAGATGAGCTGCTTACCAGACCAACCTGGGAATCTTCTCCAAAGCTTCAGAAGCTCTATGGCTAACTGCCCAGTTTTTTTAAAAGATGCCCTCTGGTTTTGCCCGATTTCTTAATTAGAAAATATAATAGCAAGAAAGGTGCACTTACTGGGTGCTTGACCAATGGAATAATTGGATCCCCAGTAACCTGAGCTATGTCACATTACTGAGGGGCATTTACAGGAAAAAAAAGACCAACACAGGAGACGTGCTAGATTGTAAAACTACAAAAACCTATCAAACAGGAAATCCCCTTAAATAAAAAGGCTATAACACTGAAATTGAATTCTGCTCCCTACAGTGGCTAACATGCTTGAGATATTAATGTATTGATTTTTTTTTCTTGCTTTTTAACACAAAAGTGTTGTTAGTTTTCAAGCTGGGGACCTAATGGTCCTGGTTAAAATATTTGTAAAATTCTTATCAGTGTCAGCTGTAATAGAAGGTTCTTTAAAAACAGTTTTGTCTTTAAAAACACATCCATAGAAGCAGGGCTTCTAGAATTCATTTTTATCACCTTGTTTAATTCCTTAATAATTAGACTGTAGATTTCCCCCAGTAATTCCACCATAAAGTCCAAAAATTCATGGTTGAACTAGACCATGTCTTTTCAAAAGGCATCCAGTCATGATTCAATGACTCCAAGTAATGGAGAATTTACAGTACACTTTATAGTAAACCGTTCCAATGCTTCATTACTCCACCTTATTTCCAGTTTCAAATTTTGCTAAACTCAGCTTCTAACAACTGGACCTTATTATGCTTTTAAGACTGAAGAGCCATCTATAATCAGATACAGGGAAGTGCAAAAAAGGAACTCTACAAAAATGAAACCAGTCCAAAACCAGTTTCTTTATACTTCTAGGACTCTCAGTGGAATTAGCAGAGTTTTCTTGGTTACCAAGAAGACAGTTTGGCTAATTTATTCTAATACAGGAACAGATACAACAAGAAGTTCTTCTGAGATGTATAGGCACATTTCAAAGCCCACTGGAACGAGTCCAAAGTTCTCCAGATCTTCAGCAGTATTTGCATCATACTTGAAGAAGAAATAAAGCGGCATAGCCAAATATACTTTGAAATAAAAGCATCTCTCACAAATAACATAAAACAAAAGCACTTTAAGAGTGATCTCATGACATGATACTTAACTAGTCCAAAGGATAAAGCTGAATCAGTTTCAACAAAATAAATGTAGTGAAAGATGTGCAATTGTGGAGTCTCATTTATTTTTGCTGAAATGTTAAAAACTTCAAATTGAGGAGAAAGAGAGCAGAGGAAGGGAAGATCACTTCTCTACTTCGAGAGCAATTTCATTTCCACTTCTACGGCTGTGTGTGACAATGGCCTTCATTGTAATAGTAAGGGTGAAGGATTCAGTAAAACTGTACAATTACAGACAGAGATTTGGGTAATTACCAGTTCTGCTTAGGGTTCAGGAATGTAGAGTTTATTCCTGAAAAAAACTACAGTGAATAACGTCTTATTTCATTCAAATTGCTTAAAATATTACATCATCAGAAAAAATACCAAACTTGGGAGGTCACCTTTAAGTTCCTTCTCAGCTACATTGTTTGAGATTAAGTTTTAATTTTACTGCATGCTTTAGCATCAAATAGTCAGAATTGTTTATGCATTTAGTTTTGCAACATACAAGAATGTGTTACTTTTGTAAGTGGGAGCCTGAAATGCTTAGACACCTGCCACTCAAATTCAAGTGTCCAGAGAAAGCAAAAGGGGAAAAAGAAAAAGCATGGTTTTTTTGCTTTTCTTTACAAGCAAAAGATGTAAAGAAAGCCAAAGGAAAGGGTACAGCAGGTTTTCCCCCTACCTTTGACATCAGACACATCTGGTTCTAGGTCAGAAGTACACATATAAATCTCAGATCCCCACCTAATTGCACCTGGCTTTCTGGATTCGGGTTCCTTCCACCTGCAACCTCTGCAGTCACTATCAGACGACTGGCTTGACCAATACAACTTCCATGTAACCCAAATTTAGCCAACAGACCAACTCCATTCCAGAACAATTAGTAATGTTTCACAGTTAGCACATTTTAGTTCAATGGTGTGTTAGGAGACATGAATCACCATAGTTCTCTCCTGAGATACTTTGTCTCAGAGCAAGTACTCTGAGAGCTACAGTTCACGCATATGGATATTTTAGCAGACAAGAGAGGAAGTTGTTCCCCCCCCCCCCAAAAAAAAAGCAGAGGTAACTCCTCTTTGCTTTTTATTTATGAAATAATATAAACAACATTTTAAAATACTTTGGATAGTTATTTTGTGCCTAGTCTGTATATGTATTGTGAAATTAATAACTGCTTTGAGAGCCACCTCTCTTGTAAATGTATCTTGTTTGCAAATACATAAAACACACACACATATATATATCTTGTTTGTAAATATATATATATTGGGAACTCACATAAAAGATTTATAACTTAATAGTATGTGATGTGCATGAAGCCACATCCTAGTTC
>WUAM01000107.1:9316647-9334624 GCA_024336885.1 Actenoides hombroni | reverse complement strand
TGCATGAAGCCACATCCTAGTTCTCCTATTCCAGTGCAAATACAAAGAAATTTAAAAAAACCCAAGCTCAGCATTTGCACTGGAGACCCATCAGGATAACCTCTACCATCCTCCAGTAGCTGCACTAACAGAAGGGGCACATCATGGTACATCAGAGCAGGAACAAAACCCTGAGGAGCCTTCTGTCCATCTGACCCCAACCTTAACAGCTATGAGCAAGCACATTTCAATTGAAAAAAAACCCTGCAAGGTGAAACAAAGCTCTCTTTTATTTTGCCTGTAACCTTGCTCTTTCTGGAGTCTAACAGCGCTACAGCAATGTGCGCTGTGGTAAATACCAGTCAAAAAAAGATCAATTAAGTTTCAAGGCTTTACACCTTCACCAGACCTCAATGGTGTCCTGTTTTATCACCTGCTTGGTCATTATTTTTGAGCAAGATAATAAAGCAGAAGTCTTCCTTAGGGAAATATATTGTGACCAGTTTCAGAGGTTTGCCTATGAGAGAGGGCAGCCTGAATTTCACAGGCTTTTTTACCAGGTGAATTCAAAATCCCTTCAGCAGTTTGCAAAATATTTTCAGGAAAAATATCAAACACACACATACATACGTGCCATCCAGAATGGTCCTTTAGGCGCTGAAGTGACATTTGCTTGTATTAGAGAGTTGCACAATTGCGCTTTCACCTACAACTTACACAAAAGAGAAGGGGGTTTCCTGGCTGGACCAGGCCAGAATCTGTTATAAAAGAAATTATTAAACCTGTTTTGTACTCTGAGAACTTCATTACGTAAGCCTACATGTTCACATAAAGTGTTTTCTTCTCTACTAACATATAAGCCAGATGGTTTATAGGGCAGTGCCACAGTTTGCTTGAGTATTAATATTAGGAGAATATACTGAAGAGCATGTGAATAGAGGACTTGCACATTCTTCACAATGAAGTTAAATGAAAAGGGAAACTGCAGTATTATAATGTTCTACAACTGTAAAATACTTCTGATCTTCTGCCCTTTAATTCTTATAATTGCTTTACCATGTGCGAAGGAAATTTGACAAACTGTTGAATGGCAATTACAATCTGTCAGGAACTCTGCCATAAAATGATCACCAACATTTTTTGTCCCTTTCTCTTAAATGCTGTCTGTTTAGGAACCAAGAAGATGCCATTAATTCTATAGAAATAATACAAATTTTGAGGTGCTTTTGAAAAGACTGGGAAATTCTTCAGATGAAGCATTCTTAGCAAGGGAAATTAATCATTCCTGTCCTGTCCCCTTCTCTCAAATTCTGGAGAGAACCCTCTTTCATGGGCATGCAGTTTGTTTGGTTTTTCCCCCTAATTTCAGAGCCATTTTGCTAGGTAAGAAGTATTTCCTAAAATCAGGATCAGTTTTGCCTACTGCAACACAGTGCAGTTGCCTGACATTTCTTTTCTTTTATTCTTAATGAAAAGTAATTTTCCTCAAATTTACGAGGCAGGGTTGTGTTGTATAAATGGTGTTTTATACAAAGTGGGAGAAACATGCAGACAAAATTAATTTTCTCCCTTTCCTTTGCTATACTACTTTGTCATCAGCTTAAATTTAGATTAAAGAGGAAAAATACTCTGAGTACAAAAAGAAGAGGATTTTTTATTGCCCTTATAATGTTTAAGATCTGTACTCTGGAATAATGCAACAAACATAGATGGTAAAGGATTAGAAAATAAAAAAAAATAATCCTGAAATGAGGAATAAATCTATGGCAGCTGGGAAGGTGAAAAAAAGGTGGCCATTCACCATTGCTCTCCCAGGAAAAGACTCAGTTGTTTGAAAAAGAAATAGTGTTTTTGCTAAGGCAAGTCAGTCGTCATTACAAGAGGCTTAATCATTAAAAGGGCCATAGGCTACTAAAACCTTTCAAGGGATGCAGGTATTCAGGATTAAAAACAGCGAGTACAAAGTTCTATTTCAGAGCTACTGGAAGCTGATGCTTGAGCCAAATTCACGTCCTGAGCGCATCCCTCAGCGGTGAAGAAGTGCAGATGAAGCTCACGTGCAGGAAGGTGAGCGTGATGGTACCGAACGGAAAAAGTTATACTAGCTGATTCTTCCTTTCATGTTCTGGCTTTGCTTTATTATTCTTATTTGCTCTGGAAAATTTCACTATCCTGTCATTTTGTTGTAATGATCTTAGCCTTCTGGGATTTTATTTCCTTTCTCTGCTTAAACCCAAGATATTTGTAGAGTCTCAAAAAACCTCTGAATCAGACAGTTCCCAACTCAAACTGAGGCACATATTTAAGTTTCTTATTTACAAAAAAAAAAAAAAAAAGGTAGGGTTTTTTTTTTTCCCTGTTGGTGGTGGGGTTTTGTGTGTTTGTTTCGTTTGCTCCAGTAACACATTTCAACATAACAGCTCTCAATCCAGCCACAGCAACCCAGCCCATACTGAACGTGTGACTCACCATCAGCCTGAACAGAGATGATCTGAAGGATGAGGAAGGCAGATCCCACACCCTGGAGAAAGGTAAGAGAGAATCTCCGAGAGCCTGAAGCCATCGCCCTGCTTGCAAAGCCCTAAGTCGCAGGAAATTGGCTGCCGAAGCTTTTTCTCTCTCCTCCTCTTGCACTTTCGCAGCGGGGTCCGTGGTGATGATCTCAAGGAGCGCTTTCCCTCGGCAGGATCCTGCGTCTTGGGTTCGCGCTGAAGGCGGGAGGGGTGGAAAAAGAAGGAGGGAGGGAGAGAGGAATCCTTGGCTTGGCTGGTGTGAAGGGGAGGGGAAGGTGCGGGGGGGAGATGTCCAGCCAGCTGGGGTTGGGTAGAGGCTTTATCCAGCGCAGTCTGCAGGGCAGCGCACGCAGAGAGCCGGTGTGAAAAGTCACATTCCCCCGTCGGTAAAGACCTAACGCATCACGGTGGAAGAAATGTAAAAGCCAGGAGGGAGAGAAAGGCGGGGGGGTGTGGGGGGGACGGGACACGACACGCAACAAGAAGAAATCCCTGGGTGAGAGAAAGGCAGCTAGATAGCTGGTGCTGGGACGCGGTGCGTTTGTGGTCTTAGCTGTGCATCTCCCAAGGGATGGGTTCAGCTGTGGGGAGGGATTTCTCCCTGCGACACAAAATCAGGCAGCAGTACACTGCTGAGGGCTGCAGGTCGGGGGCTGCTGCAGCACGAGCAACAGTCTTCAGGTAAAAGCTGAGGAAAAGTGACAAAGGGCACAGGACTCTGGTGGCCAAGCCTCCCTGAAGATCAAGATTGGGATGGGTTAATCCTGCTAATTCAGATCCTGGGTTTGGGCTGGGCACAAGGAACCAAATGTTGAAGCAGGAGCTGGTCTCCATCAGCACTCCTGGTCCAGATGACTGGTGCTGGTCAGGTTTGGATGCTCTGAAAGCAGCTGATGAAGGGAGTTTCCAGCTCCCACCAGCACTTACAGCACTGACATGTGTCCCTTATTCTCATTCATCCTGTAAACACAACTCAAAAGAAACCCCCACAAGAAGAGGAAACGTACTGGTGGTGATGCCAGGACTTACTTTGCTAAACATATAAACAGAATACTTTGGTGTTGCTGTTGGAACAGAGCAGGACTCAGAAATGTTTTCATATTCCCATCCTATTTTGCTTTTATTTCAGCTTCTTAAAAATTTTTCCCTTACAAACTTGAAGCTGGGTAAAATGTGCTCAGTCTGCTAGAAACTGAGCCATCAGGAACAGAAGTACAGCCCTGACTCTCCTTACTGCCAGAGGCCCTGGTGTCCTACATGGCAGGGTGCTGGTAGGCAATTGCAGGCATCTTCTGATAATGATGAACCTGCTTAGTGTTGGTTTCAGTCTGGCTGAAATGACTCAAGTTCAGGAGCTTCTGGATATGATATCCAAGGAAGAAAATAACATAGTACTGGAAGATTTATAAAAAACTACTTTTGATGAAAAAGCTACTTTTTGGGTGGGTATCAAGTAGAAGGGGGCAGTCTCTTTTCAGTGGTGCCCTATGATAGGACAAGAGGTAATGGTAGCAAGCTGAACCACAGGAAGTTCCACCTCATCATGAGGAAAAATTTCTTCACTGCGAGTGTGACAGAGCCCTGGAACAGGCTGCCCAGAGTGGAGTCTCCTTCTCTAGAGAGTTTTAAGACCCACCTGGATCTGTTCCTGTGTGGCCTGCCCTAGGTGTTCCTGTGCTGGCAGAGGGGTTAGACCCTATGATCTCCAGAGGTCCCTTTCAACCCCTACCATTCTATGATTCTATGAATTTGGGCAGACAATGCTCTGATCCTGTTGACTTGCAAAGAATGGTGGCAGTCTTCCCCATGAATGTACATGCCAAAAGCTTTCAGACAGGTAGCTTTGAATTTTGTGTTTATCCAGAGAAGAGGGATTGCAGCAGGTTTCTTTACATTGTCTTGCCAGCCACAGAAATTAACACACAGCAGGACAGAAAAGGAAACAGAAAATAGTTGGCAGTCTTGGAATCTGCGTTTCTTTGACTAGTGACATAGCTAATGGCATAAAACACAGGTTTAAGCCTGCAATACACCAACAGTCCTACCCCTGTTTTAAAAATCAGTGGACATGAAAAGATGGCAGATGTTGAATCTACTCACTTTTAGAGAAGAGAGCTTCCACAAAACTAAGTAGTAACAGCAAGACACACAAACATTAACAGAGACTTGACAGGACCATAGCCATAGCTCCAAGATACCTTGACACTTGCCTTAGGGGTGATGACTTGGTTGGTCCTTTGCTGTCCCCATGAGTTCGGCCAAAAGTGTTGGAGGAAAGGGCATTATCTTCCAGATTTTCATCTAAACTTCCAAAAGTCTGTTGGATTACTTTTGCTATAATGGGATCATTTCCTTGTGTTGATAATATGTAAAGGCATGTTGCCAGACTGGCTCCTGTCTTGGAAAATCTCTGCTTGTATTCTTGAGTAGAACACCTCACTGATTTTAAACAATTAAAACAGAGCAGAGGATCTGTTTCTTTTTGAAAGCATGAACAGTTCATTCAATGACCTGCATTCTTCTTGTCATCCCATCTCACCTGTAAACTAAGTCTGTAAGTGTGGAAAGATAAGGACCTTACCAGTCATTAACTCCTGGAAGGCTGTCAAACTGTTGTCCTTCCAATCTAATATCCATCAGCAAAATTCCCTGTTCCTAGTGTATTTTGGAAGATTTACATAAAGCTGAGCAGATTAGGTTTTGTACTGAAATGATGTATTGGTTGTTCTGCATTGAAATCAACATCAACCGGGCAAAAATCATGCCTGTATTTTTTGGGCTTCTTGGAACCAAAAATCTCAGCATGAGATCTGGAAGTTAAGATTATTAGAAACAGATACCATCTTCTGCCTAGAACCTCCAGCATTCCTAGCACTACAGCAGCACACTGATCAAACTGCTCAGCGTACAATGTACAACGTGTTATGACACATCACAAAAGATCAATTGTACGTGCAGCTTTACGCAGCTCAGATTGGGCCTTCCTGGAGAGCAGTGAGTGTGCCAAGGGTGGTATGCTATAGAACAGTGCTTCACTATATGCAGACTTTTGCACAGCGAGTAAGACATGTAAAAGTACTGGCCCATAAAGGGGGTACATAGGGATGTACACACACAAAACACTCATGCACTGGTTTGGGCATCTATATACATTTACATCTGAAATATGTCATTCAAGTTAGAGTGGACTTTTAATACTAAATAAATCACCTAAAGGATATATAAGTGAACAAAGACACATTTGAAGACAGAAACATGCGTGTTTACAATAGAGACTGTTGTATTTAGTTTCTTCATTTCTACTACTAGGAATATGTACTTTCTGACACTAAAAAGTTATATACTATAAACATTATAGATGTAAATGCTCTAATTCTGCAAATTCTAACACACTATCGTAAGGATTTATGAGTTAAGGGCCTGGAATCCCAAAGCCATGGGCAAATAGACACTCAGAAACATTTGCTGTCTCAGGCCAAGCTGGGCAGATGTTGGCAGATTCGTTAAAGTGATGCAGCTGGCAAAGAATCTGGTCTTTGAAGAATGCTGGAAAGTCATAGGAAAAGTCACTTTTCATATCAGAATACAGCACAATAGAAATAAAATTTCTGTTCAGAAAAAGATACCTCTCTTCTCAGTCACTAAAGCATGAGATTCCGTTTAACTTGCTTCTCTGCATAATGCAACAGCATCAGATGTTGACAGTCTGCATAATTTAGCTTGAAGAACTGAATTTAAATGGAATATAGGCTTTAGGTTTGCTTATCATCCTAAATTTAATTATACTTTTAGTATATCAGAAGTATACTTTTCTTTATAGATACCTTTGTAGTATTATATCATTATCATGGGGGATGTCATGGAGTTTGCAAATCATAGAACCATAGACTGCTTTGGGTTGGAAGGGACCTTTCAAGGTCATCTAGTCCAACCCCTCTGCAGTTAGCAGGGCCATCTGCAACTAAAGCCAGTTGCTCAGAGCCAACCTGAGGTATGGGGCATCTTAGGGATGATTTGAGCTGCTGCTAGAAACAGGACAACGAATTACGGCCTAGCTTGCTGAGCACCACATAAAGGGATCTGAAATACCTAGGAGACAATACAGCATTTACATACAAGCACTGCAATGACTGACATCTCCTGTAAGATATGGAGCCTGTGTGACTGAAAGGCAGGCGGGAGACCTTGGTAGTACTGTTCACCTAGTGTACTCATGGATAGTACACCTACTGTATACTGGGATCCAAACTTATTCTGCAGCTGTATCCAACCTTCTAACCCCCAAAAGTCAACTGGAAAAGGGAAAGGGAAAAAAAAAAAAAAAAGAAAGATTTCTTTGTTTATAAAACATGAATTATTAAGCAACAGTAACAGAGACAAACATTTTTGGGTGTCTGGCAGTCTGCAAAAGTCAACTAGCTGCAGGGAACTTTATTTTATTTATACAGAATGTTTGCACCTAATTAAATGAAAAAGTAGAAATGTGCAGAACTACCTGAATGTAATTCAGGGAGCTGACAAAATAAAAATAACAAAAAAAAGGGGCATATGTCCCACTGTGGATGTTGTGTCAAACACTGGGACCTGGTGCTGCTGACCCCAGGAACAAATTTGATTCTTACACTTACATCATGTTGTGTGGGGTCAGGCATTGTCATGAGACAGGCCACAACCCTCATCTAAATCATTTCCATGTAAACCGTAAAAACCACACTTCCATTTCTTGAAGACTGAGCAAATTCAAGAACAGAATGAAGAGACCTGGCCATAAAATGGCAGCTGCCATATTAGTGATGTATAAAATTAACTCCATTTTTTTCCTGACAAACAGAGAACTACCAAAACATCTGGCTGGGCTTGGTTGGTGTTATTCGGCTGGGGTGGCAGCGGTGATAATTTTTACTTTCTTTTCCTAAAACCTTGAAGCAGTCTAATGGGTCCAAATTATGTAGCAGTGTAAAACAAAACCAAAATCAAACAAAAACAGAACCAAACAAAAACCCAAACTCAAGTTTTGCCAAGTTCTTTCTCTTTGGTCTCTGCAAGATGATGATTACCAGGGGTTAGCAGGGGGCAGTTGGATTGTGCTATATTGATGGTACTGAGAACATTGTTTCAAAGATGAACTAGCTAAGCAACTTGCAACAGCAGACCTACCTGCCATCAGTTTTTCCGGGAGGAACACCATCTTGCATCTTCTCACTTTCAATGCAAGACTTCAGGTCCTGTCAGGGAAAGCAGATACACAATATTCAAACCGTATTCATACACTCACCAAATACCATCCACAACACCTAAAGGCCACTACACTTAAATTCTTGCAGCAAGTCCCATTGTCAGGGGATGACTAACACTTAAAGAGCTGTTAAAGTACACCTTACAAGCCATAATGACAGCTAGGGCTGGGCAACCACCTTGTTTGTGTGCCAAAAATCAGCAACTGGTCTTAACAGTCTATAGGAGTTAACATCAGCTCTTGCAAACAGGTTTGAGTTAAGGGGGAAACTGTAATTGGTGTATCCACAAATGCAAGGCTACTAACATTGCAACCATCGATTTTTATAACCCAGTACAAAAATAGTGGATTATTAGCCAAAAAAAAAATAAATTACTGAAATTATATAAATATGTTGTTGCATTAAATTTAAGCTGACAACAAAACATGCTCTCAGTAGTGGAAATAGCCAGGATATTTTTTTATATTAAAATATTTATTTAAAAAAAGAAAAGAACTTTTGTACCTCACTTGGTAAAAGAAAAATCAACACCGTGTCCTCAAAGAATTGATCATTTTAGCTCTATGAGTAGAAGGAAATTGGTAATAACTCTGGATTCCTTGGCCAGTCCAGAGGTTGAATGTTGCTACTGAAGAGATGACTGATTTAATTGTTTTTAATATTGTCCTGGTTTGAGCCCAGCCCTAACCCTTGACAAATATATAAATTATATATTTTATTTGCAAGTGAAATCGAACCCTGCCCTGAAGTTTGGAACATCTGCAATTTGCCATTGTACAAAGAAGCTAGGAGAACTGAATCAAAACAGAAGCTTTTTGTGCGTACGTGCATGCGTGCAGGCACACGCACACATGTGGCTGGGTGTGCTCATGCGGGCAGAGGAGTAAAAGGGAGGGAGGCAGAGAAAAGAGGAGAAATATTTTCCTTGCTTCTTTATTTTTGCAACTTGGGACCTGGCAATAGGGGACTTCCAGGCATGGATCTAACGTTGCAGACCTCATTGTATGCCGATACATCCAAAATTAGATTTGTGGCTAAGGCTTCCCACTTGGAAGGCTTTGATATTTTTTCTGTGTGCCTCATGAGCATAGAATACATTTCAGTAGATGTATAAAAAGAGATGCTCTAAAGCATGAAATGAAGCTAGACTTAAAAGCTCAATATTAGCAAAAAATAAAAGTTATGGAGCAGGAAGGTTATTTAGTCATGTAGCTGATAAAATATTTGAACAAATAAACTAGTATTTAATTATACAATAAATATCCTTTAGCTTCAGTGGCTGAGGGATTGCTGACCAAGTTACTTTATTAAAAGCCAGTTTTAAATCAGCAATGAATTATTGATCAATAGATAGCACCTGAAATAAGACCTGCTCATCCTGGCTTCATCTGTGGTCATAGCACATTATCAATCCAGCCGTTCTCTTTATCTGACTGATCTTTCTTGGTCTCTTTGGTGCACAACCAATACTAAGTCAAGCAGTCTTAAGGGAGGAGAGATGAGTGCCCAAAAGCTTTGCACGTGAATCCAAGTGCAAATACTCTGTGCCTCTGAATGCAATAAAGTGAGATTTTATTTTTAAAGTGTTTCAGCTGTCACCTTCTTTACTGGTTGGAGTTGTACCACAACAGTAATTTCAGCTTCAATCTCATTTAAGTCCCAGTATCATTGTTTCTACAGTTATCCTTAGACTTGTCTAGTTTTGCATTCAGCCTTCAGTGAAAAGACTTCTACCCAGGTAGGCTGTACAAGTAACCTTATTTTAATTTGAGCTTTGCATTTTAAATCTGGGGAAAAAGAAATCCTGACATTTACTCTAGATTAAAAATGGCTCATCGGTTACAACAAAGGGAAATCCAGCCTCCTGAGATACATTGCTTACTAGAGAGCAATAAAAAGACAATTCTACATCAAATGAATGGGATAGGAGTGCTACAGGAGACACACTAGCAAACAATACATAGAGGGGTAAAAGGGGAAGAAAACATAAAAAGCAAGGAAAACTGTTCTTGATGAAGAAAGAGTCGGACTTGGGAGTGTCCTGGTGAGGTAGTCCTTCAAGTTTTCTGAAAATCAGTCATCACAAATACTCTGACTAAATAAAACCAGACTGAGACAGCCCACAAAAGAATTACATACCTGCTATAGTCAACAAGCTTTTCAGATTCAGTTCAGTCCTAGGAATTTGAAGAGTTGGCCTCCATCTCAACAGCATTAAAGCCCTCCAAAGTTCAAGTTAACTTCACCCTCTGGAAGACACAAATGTGCAGAACACTGGGAGTGGGTGGCATTTAAAAGCTTGAACACACCTGGTCTCTCTAAGTCCACCTGCTGCTGCCCATTTGCTTTGGCAGAGCTTCAAATCATTAATTACAGACGTAGAGTTAGTTAGAGCCCTGATAGCTTCCTGAGCCCTAAAGGAGCTGCTACACCAAAAGGATAGCTATATGCAGAATAATATTTCCTGTTTGTTTGCTTTTCCTCCTAAATCTGCCTCCTTGTGGTTATTGCCATTCTCCAGCTTCATCTCTGCTTCCATCCTTGTTTTCCCTTCTCTTTTTTTTTTTATTTCAGCTATTAAGTTGCTGCTCCTCCTTTCCTAACTTGCTCTTTTTGTGTTTTTATTCATATTGTCTTGTCCACTTTCTCTGATGGACTACCCCAAACGAATCAAAATATGAGAGGAACAAGATGAAGGGTTGCAGCTCTGGTAAGCTTATTGGACATCTCATGCTATTTGATATGTGAAGCCTTAGCATAGGGCTGAGGCTTGACTTCAGAAACAGTAATCTTTTACCTGGAAAAGAGAAAGCCATTTTCTAGCACACGTGGTTTCTGAGAAAACATTATCTGAGCATACCCTGAAGGCTAAGAAACCAAAGGCAAATAAGAGGAACCTCAAAGTGATTACTTTTAAGCCAGAAGGCAAATAAAAGGGAGCTCCAAATTCATTATTTTTAAGCCACCCTCATCACGTATGATTCTGGAACACGGGGTGCCAATAACACTGCAACACGGATCACGCCAAAGCTCAGCCTGAGCTTCCTCCATACATTTGCTTCCTCTACGACTCTTACCTATTAGTGCTAAATTTTTAAAGACTGACTACAAACTAGCAAACCAGCTGTATGCACCCCAAAAACGGGTGAGAGGAAGCAGCAGGGATTGGAACAGGGAATAGAGGAATTTCATAATTACAGAAGTGCGACGGTGTTCCCTGTTCTCAGTTATTTCCTGCAAGGTATCCAGCACCCTGGTAGGTATCACGGCATTTCTGGTTTGATGAACACAAGTCACACTGGAAATATCACATGACATGCTCCTCTCTATGCAGCTATTACCTTATTTTTCAATCACTTTCAGGGCTGAATCCATTTATTCCACTCTAAGCTGATCTAAAACTAGGAAATCAGAAATTGTGGAGTCTATAAAGGAAATAGCATACAAAGAAGAAAAACAGCTATTTACAATTATAGAGACTGGGGTTTTTCCAAGAAATTCTGATTCTGTGTATTCCTTTGCCCACAGTGTTTCAGTTTCTGTGGCGGATATTTTGATGGATCTGAATTGGAATGACGTTCAACACAGAAGAGGCAGAAACAAGTGCAGGAGCCTTGGCAGGGCTGCTGTTGGCTGCTTGCTGGTGGCGAGGATATGGAGACTAGTCCAAAGTGTAGTTCAGGACATGGTGAGTTAGGGCTTAATGGCTGAGAATGAGCAATGGAAGGGAATCAGCAATTCCTGTCCAAACTGAACCTAACAAAATAGGTTTAGGGGTGTATCACAGAGATGTGTGCCTGCTATAAATATATGTCCAGCAGGTCTAGGGAGGTTCTCCTCCTCCTCTACTCTGCCCTAGCGAGACCACATATATACTGTATCCAGTTTTGGGTTCCCCAATTCACGAGAGACAAGGATCTACTGGAGAGAGTCCAATGGAGAGCTATGATGACTAAGGGACTTGAGCATCTCCCCCATGAAGAAAGACTGAAAGAACAGGGGCTGTTAAGTCTTGAGAGGAGAGGACTGAGAGGGGATCTTATTAAAGTCTACAAATATCTGAGGGGCAGCTGTCAAATAGAAGGAGCCAATCTTCTTTCTGTAGTGCCCAGTAATAGGACAAGGAATAACAGGTATAAACTTGAGCATAGGAGGTTCCACCTCAACATGACAAGGAACTTCTTTACTGTGAGGGTGACAGAGCACTGGAACAGGCTGCCCAGAGAGGCTGTGGACTTTCCTTCTCTGGAGGTTTTTAAAATCTGCCTGGATGCATTCCTGTGTGGCATGCCCTAGGTAATCCTGCTCTGGCAAGGTGGTTAGACTCAATGATCTCTGGAGGTGCCTTCCAACCCCTAACATTCAGTGACTCTATGATTCTGTGTACATCATGAGGAAGCAGACAGTTTCTAAACTCTCAGTGATGCTAGAAGAACATAGGTTCAGGTTCACCTTTCCAGAAGAGCATCAAGCTCTTTCTGCATGTTGACATCAGCCTGTTCCTTCTCCACCTGTCTCCTTCCTGAACCTTCTTGCCATTTTAAAGCTTTCATGTTACTGGTTAACATGATAAAACAGACTGGGAGATAAAAGAGAATCAAAACTTATCCTGGCTCTTTCATGAACTGCATGGGAGATGAGGTGCTTACAGTCAGCAGTAATATCTGAGGCTGAAAGGTGTGCCTAGGTGCTGGCAGAACCTGGCTTTTGAAGCAGCATCTTTTTGCAAGTCAAAGGGTCTCAGAGATACAGCCAAACTGCTTGAAAAATTCCCGACTGTAACGCTCATTTGTCCAGTTCATAAATCTGCCTCTCTATTCTTCAAAGTGCCAAAAGCTATCTAGCCAGACATCCAGCTTTTATAAGACAGTCTAACAAGCTGTCTGGCTCAATTAGTTGAACTCTGATGGTGCTCCAGATTTTCAGTCAGCAGACCACTTTGTAAGGAAAATATCTACTCGCAGACCCTGTTCCCTTCTGGTACTGGTAGCTTAATCTACCGTGTTATAGTTCTAAAATGTTTGGGTTTTTTTTCAATGAACCACAAGAAAAAGCTCTGCAGTCCATACACACACCACAGTTTCAGATCCTTGATTCCTCAGCCTTTTTTTCTTGGCCTTCTTCACTGTAAGTGGTGGAAGTGATACTTTCTATGGTTGTGCATAACATGATGTGAGGAAAAAAAAAAAGCTGCATACTTGGTTATGACTGAGAAATTCTGAGTACAAAAGTACTCTTTGGGATTTCTTCAGCCTGAGCTCACCCTATTCTTGAATAATCCTGTAATGGGTTGCTCTGTATGATCACAGATGTAAATGGCCCCACAGAAGCTGGACTCTATTACCAAGTTAGACTGTCTACGGTTATATCTAATTGCTGTTTCCATTATAACTTCTAGTAAAAAGCCAGTATAGCTTGGATAAATAGAAGCAGTCCTTATAAAAGTACAGTTAGGGCTTTTAATCAATAAAGAGTTCATCACTAAAATGACAAATTTGTTGTGATGCCTCTTCTTAAACAATGACAATATTTAAGGAATTTTTTTCCTAGCTGCCCAATTAACCTAATTTGTCAATTTTTACCATTGTGAGACAGAATACCTACAGAGATTCTCTTTCTCTCCTGGCAGACAAGGGGTAGAGATGGTTTCACCTTCCTGTGTTTCTACTCTTCGCCACTAGTGGCTTCAGCAATGTTCCCACTGGTACTCCCAAGAACCCAGCTGCTTTGGTGATCCCTCACAAGTGGTGTAGGCATCTGTAACGCAGCCGCACAGACGAGACTTTAAGGAAAAGAATCCAAACAGAAACTTGAAAAAACGGGAGACTCAGAGTGAATTGTTCCCCAAGCACAACAAAACTCATCCTATACGAAGCACAAATCAGAGAAGAAAAGCTATTTTTAAACCAGTTGCACTGACTTCAACCTATTTTAGAGCAGGCCTTGTTTTCAGAAAGTTCACAAGTTGATACACTCTTTTTATGAAAGATAATAATCAGGATTATGTGCAAAGATGTTGGCACAGTAACACATACGGTGGAACAATTCTCAAAATACTAGTCATTAGTCTCAATTATGTTTTCTATTTGATTGTTAAAAGCCAGTCCTGTTGACCCAGCAATATACACTTGGCTTTGCAGCCACTGCTGCTGCTTAGTAATGTCTTGGGAAATCCTATGCTTTTGAAACTCTATGCAAATCATCTAAAAGGAGCCAACGTTAACACTTGGGCTGAATTAGAAAATAGGAAAATACACGAAGTAAGTAGTTTAAGGACAAAGTTGTTTCTAGCTAAAATTAAGTACTGATTCACAGTGACATTATGAAAACACTAAACCGTACATTAAAATTCCTAAACATCGCTGCTATTCACAACAGGCCAATGCAAACATTTGTTACTTCTGTGTCTGAGAGTGAATTTGTAAGTTAGGAAAATGATGTCAGTATAAAAGAATTCTAAACTAATTTTATCTGATTGGCAAGTGAGTTCAAGTACTGAGATACTAAATAAATATTTGACAGCCCCATTCCATAGTATAATTTATTTCACATATGCACTAAATTAAAAGGAAAGCTTTTCTAAACTGCGAGCAATTTCCAGGCAAACCACAAATCAGGATGACGGTGATGTCTGCCATTGTGTCATGGTAGAGCACCTCTTTGCAAAGGTCACCAGAGTTTTGAGCAAATAATCAAAACCACAAGGCAGAGATCAGTACAGTAGGTCCACTTTTGTCACATGTGTGACAAGGAGTTTAAATTCCTACTGCTGAGCACTTCTGCTCATGAGAGAGGAGGAAACAATGCTGAATGCCTGACCTGGCAATTGGTCAGCAGGGCTACTATTATGAGTAAGGAGTTCAGAGTTTTCTTAGCAATGGGCATTGCTGGGATAAATCCATTCCAGCATGACAGGGCTGTTGTTGAGCCCCTATTTAAATCCATGTTGTGTCTCAATGAGTGTGTGGAAATGTGTTATTTGTACAACGACCAATACTCACAGGCACACAATGGCAGAGGGAGCGGCACAAAAGGTATACAAGAACTAGCAGATGTGATGCACAAACAGACCCAGAGCTCAGAAATCCTGTCAAAGAGGAAACAAATACAGTGGGCACAGTTTTTTGGTTGTATGCTGAAACGGAAGTTGCAGAGGAGCTACACTTTCAGGTCCTCACAGTTTTGGAAAATGGCAGGTCTGTTCTGCTGTTCCCGCTAAAGCTGAGTTTCTACAAAAAGTTTGGTTCTTTAAGACTCAAGCAAAGAAGGAAGAGTTTCACATCATGTCAAGGATATAGAGCTGCACTTTTAATTCCGTAATAGTGGAGACATATAAACAACCTGGTTTAGACCTTGCTAGGGTCAAAGAACTGGAATTCCCTCAAATTGAGAGACTATTACACAGAATTTTTATTTAAACCCCCAGAGAGACAATAAACACCCTCAATGTTCAGCTGGTTTGTATCCCAGAGGCCTTATTAAGGGCAAGGTTCATAACTAATTAAGAGAAAATATAGGTAACACTTATCTCAAGTGGAAGCCTTACCTATATGCTGTACCATATACTCTTAAAATACTACAGTTTACACATGCTGCTACAATTATTTGGATGTTAACTGCAAAACAAAAAGTATTCAATAATAGTTACACTTACAAAATGATCATCAAAATATCGGTGCTTTTTCCCCATTACAGCAAAAGGAGGAGAGCTGTAGACATCTATTTACTGAAAAAAAGAAAAAAAAGAAGCAAAATGGAAATTAAATCTCGATTTATATGGTGAGATTTAATTCAGAAAAGCAATTTTCTTTTTTTTTTATAGTAGATTTTATGTTTCCCACTTCATTCTCTTTCATAACTTAGAGAAGCCTGGAATATCTACTGATTGATTAGACTACAAATCATGAAACCTTACCTAATATGCCCTTAAAATACTTGAACTATTAAAAGGAAAATGATTCCAGACAGCATTGGAGGTTCTACCTTAATTTTCACTCTTGATCTAACAATTCATATCATATGTGACTATAGATGCCCTTGGCTTCTTGATGTACTTTGGTCATGTCCACAGGGTCCGTTTCTTTCTAGAGAGTGTTAATACAGAAAAATGGCTTTGTTGTGAAGCTCCACTAGCACAATGCAGAGTCTGTGTGGCACTTTGGCATTGTTCTGGATGAAAAGCATTACATGCACGTAAGCTGTGTCATTAAACAAACAATTTGGGAGATTAGAAAGAGGGAAAGAGAGAAAGAAAATAGCGGTTCTGAAAGCAAATAGGAAGTCAACATTTTATCTTCCTCAGCTTCCAGTGCCACATAATTACTCGTATGCAGTAGCTGCTCACTTTACTTACCCCTGCAAAATAAACTCTCTTTGTGTGCATGTATGTTTTGTCACATTTTGGCATTAAATGCAATTCACGGCTATTGAAATACCAGCAAAAAAACCATTTTCTAACAACAGGCAGGAGGAGTCAGACAGTTGACTCACAAGTCAGCAGTTACCCAGTCACCTTGTTTGCAAACTTCAGAGGTCTCCATTTCTTCTTTTGCCGCTTCTCCCGGTTTAAAACTTTCAGCCCAAATGTCCACACACAGATGCTACACATGCGATCTTACGGGCGAGGATGGGGCACAGGCTCAATACATCTGTTAGGTTTGTAGATGCTTAAAAAGCTATCTGAAGACAGGTTTAGGTAATTTCATGTCTATTTTGTAGCCAAAGTTTGGATTATCTGTATTACTTCAAACTACAGGGAAATTAACAACTGTTAAATTGAAGAGTATCTCTGAGAATCTGAACGTGTGGCATACTGAGTGACGACACAATTTTTTAATAACACTGCAATTAAGCAGCTACTGTGAGGCCAAGGTATTATGCCAAATTATGTCAGCCTAAATTGGTGAAATTCAATTAAATATATCACAGCTACACCTGATTCTGACCACACTTGGTTTGAGCTGAAGTGTTACACGGCCTGACATCAGACTAGGTTAAGTGCCAGTCCAGAGCTGACTTATTCTTTGGTTGCTATAAAATTGTCAGAAAACACCTTATTTTTGTCAGAAAAGAAATTGAATAAAGGAAATAAATTTTTGTTACCATAATAACTTGCTGGTTTCATTGTAACACTACTGAAAAATATATTTTTATGAGGTGAAAAATTTTAACAAGGGATCTGAAGGCAATTGCTCTGGTCTTCTTTCTCTGATGTTTCATTACACTGACTTTCTTCCAGCTTGTCCTCCCCCATCACCTCCTGTCATGACCCTAGTGCAGTACAGCGTTGTCCATAAAACTGTACTCCTTTCTTCTCTGGCCCTTTTCTGAGTGTAGGCTTCAACTTCCTGCTGATCTACACAGTGCCTGGAGAACGGGTTTGTTTTGAAATGAGGTCGGTTTACCACCCTGTGTTGTAAATGCCACTCTAAACAGCACAAACACATATGTTGGTTTGGCTTATTCATGCCTTTCAAACCCCCAATGTTATGCTCCAGTAAATTTTACCACAGAACCTTTGCAACAGGCACATTCCACCCACCCGAAGCCTAATCCTCTACAAAAATATGCTCACACAAACTTCTTGCTTCTCACTATCATTTTCTAGGTGGTTTCTGTAACACGGAGTGGTCATTCTTGCTGTCAAGTGTCATTTTCACCTGGAAAGGGTAAAAAGACAAGCAAAGAAAAACAAGTAATTCTGCAAAAATAAAGATGGATAAAACAACTGGAACCAATAATTTTTGTCCGTTAGCGATTTCAAATTCCATGGCATGCAATGACGGTGAGAAATGAAAGATTCCCAGACTCTTCCTCAGTTAAGGAAGAGCAAATGATGGAAATAAAGTGATTGCTGAAGGAAATTATTAAGATAGTCCCTGCCTGGCTGCACAAGGTGCCTGCCTCTTCATTCAGTACAAAGGGAAGGCAGACACCTTGTTTGTAGGCCCAGCACATACAGCACACGTACTTCTACAGCGCACACTACACAAAGGCTGCAGCTCATCTGGGCATCTTGCAGGCCTAGGCTGTCTTACCCCTTCTGAGAAGAAACCCTCTTTGTTTCATCCATCTGCAGGACAGCTGGAACCTTCAAGCTCCAGGACCATGTCAACAGAAGAGGTGAGTTAAAGAGGTAAAGCCAGATTGTTAGGGGTTGGAAGGGACCTCTGGAGTCCATTGAGTCCAACCCCCATTCTCCAGCAGGGTCACCCAGAGCAGGGTGCCCAGGATCATGTCCAGGTGCAT
>WUAM01000107.1:9268740-9311443 GCA_024336885.1 Actenoides hombroni | reverse complement strand
CCCGCCCCCCCCCCACCCCCCGGCCCCCCCCCCCGGGGACCCCCCCCGGGGGGGGCGGGCCGGGGGGAAAGAGGGGGGGAGGGGGGGGGCCTGGCCGCCCAGGGGGGCGGGGCGGGGCGGCCCCCGAGCGCAGGGGCGGTGCCGGTCACGTGGGGCGGCGGCGGCCCCGGCCCCGGCCCCGCCCCGGCAGTGGTAGCGGTGGCGGCGCGCGCAGGCGTTGCACCTGGCGCCCTCTTCGGGGCTCCCCTGTCTCCAGGACGACCGGCCTCGCCGCCGCGCCTCTGCCATGGTGAGACTGCGGCCCGGCCCGGCCCGCCCGGACCCGCCGCTGCGAGCGGCCTTTAACGGGGCCGGCCCGGCCGTTCGGGGGAGCGGCGGCGAGGCGGGGCGGGCAGGTGGCCGGAGCCGGGGCGGGGGGGGAGTAGCGGTGGATCGGGCGGCAGGCGTGGGCCGCTCGGAGGGGAAGGTAGAGGCCCGGGCGGCCAAACGCCTGCGATCGGCGGGCACGCAGGGTGCGGTGCCGGCTGCACGGCGATGTGTTTGCGGGGGGCTGTGGCGGGTTCTGCCGTCCCCTGCCGTAGCGGCGGGGAAGAGAGGAGGTCTGTCTGTCTGTCTGTCCGGGTGCCCAGAGCAGGTTGGGGCTGCGCTGTCCCTCGCTGTAGCCCAGGCGGGGAGAGGGTATGTCAGCGTGTCTGCGGGTGAGGTGTGGCGCGGCGGGTGTCTCGCCTCCCAGCGCAAGGCCGGAGCAGCCATGGTTGGAGGCTGTGCGGAGCGGGGTCAGGGTGTGTCGTCAGGGTCTGCCTCTGGCTGTGCGGAGCGGCTGGGGTCTGACACAGCTGTGTGCCCCCCTCTACAAAGCGGGGAGCAAGCAAACGTGAGGGCAGACGTGAGGTGTTAGAGCACGGGGTGCTGGGGTGCGGTTCCCGTGCTTTCGGGGTGCTTATGCCCGTGCAGTAAACCCGGGTGTGGCCTGGGGTGAGCGTCAGTGGCAGATGGACGGTGGGACGTGAGCGCAGTATTGCATCTGCCAGCCTGCGCGCGTATCTGCTGTGATTTGAGCTTCGGGGGTGTGTGTATCTGTGCTGGAGCAGGGATGTGACTTTGCGTGCAGGGACGTGACACGGCATCATACGGATGTAGTTGTGTCTGTAGAGTGCTGTCTGGCGTGGCTTTGTGTCTCCCTCTGCGTATATATAGATACAGTGAATATGGGGCATGGATATTTTTATAGGCATGTATGCCATGGGTGTGGCAAGTATTATCTCTGCCTTAGTGTGTATGTAGCAGGCACAGGGTATGGTATTTTGTGTGTCTGGATAGAGTGGCAGTTGCTTATACATGTAAGCATGCATAGCTGTGGTGGTCTCATGTATACACACAGATGCCTTTATACGAGATCTGTGGTACGTGTTGGTGGGCATGAGGTTTGTTGTATCTGTGCGTGGAGATGGGAGTGTCACGGAGTGTCTGCGTGCGTGGAGGGCACAGCAAAGGAAGAAGAGTGGTCGAGGTTTGCTCTGTAGGGAGAGTAGGTGGGGATGTGCTGCAGCGAGTGGCAGGGGAGAGGTGCGTTGTGATGCCTGGGAAAGGCCGATGACAAGGCGTGTGAGGGGGAGCGAGTAGGGACAGGCACAGTGTGTTTGGAGGGGTAGCCCTGTGATCCCTGTTTTCAGTTACAACTTCAGTGTCTGATCCTGTGTTGCTTCACAGTGATGGTTTTATACGGGAGGAAGGCACAGTTGCTAGCTAGCCTGTGGGGAAACACTGTGTTTTAAGGCAGAAAATCACTTTATGTGTAGATTTACGTGTGTGTAATGATAGTAGGCTTCCTGTAGCAAGTTCTACAGAGGCAGTGCTCAGCCTCACTAAGGGAAGGAGCATATCCCTGTGGTGGTGTAACTTTTCTTCCCTTGCATTGAAGGCTTGTTCGTGCTCCTCTTTCTTCTCCTGCACTTCGTCTTTTGTTCCTTCCTGATTTTTGAACTTAAGCAAAACAATTTTGAAAACAAAAATGTGAGCTGGGATGAAAATACGGATAGGCCGTGTGGGATTGCAGTAGGCTTCTATGAAGCATCGTGTTGGATTTGGTTTGAAGAGGTTTTAGGGTGTATTTGTTGCTACAAGGAGGAGTACACAGCAGTGAACAAGGCTGTGGATGGTGCAATATCGGTGGAGCGACTGGGATGAGACTTAATGACATGTCCTACATCACATTAGTATTCCAGCACACGTCTTACTCCACATCAGAGAAGACACAGTATCTTAGAAATCAGTTGAATAAAATGGGTATATCTCATGTTCTAAACTTAAGAAAAATTACAGACTGCAAAACAATGACCAAGATATTTATAAACTGTTTCACAGTATAAGTGAATACCTTCCGTTTACCAGACTCCAGGTATGGACCTTTCCTTCACGGTCCACGTTGACATTCCTGAGTAGATACCCGTAGCAATCTGAACTCTGCAGACGTAAAATCATCAGTGAAGCACTGAATTGTTGCTGCATCTCCGTGGGTAAAATCTCAGAAATCATACCAGATAAGCCTTACTGCTGTGCAGATTCTTTTATCAGGCTGCTTCAGAGTTGCACTTGGCAGCTGATAAGAAAAGGATGAAATGGTATCTTTTTTTTTTTTTTTTTCTTTTCATACTTTTCAGCTCTTTTTTTCAATGAATGCTTAGACTTGAATCTCTGTTACAGGGTTAGTCCTGTTTAGGTTGTTCTTTTCCTCTTAATTCTTCACAGCTGCATAGTTTAAAATTCAGGAAAGATGAGGAAGGAATTAATTTTGATGAGTTAACACCAGGCCTTTTAGTATAGGGAATATCAGTGTTCCTACAAATCAGAAGGACCATTACCTTATTGTTTGCTTATTTTGACAATAGACTGCAATATTCAGTCATCTTAGTTAAAATTAGGGATAAGATGAGGCTAGCAGATGTGGAAAGTTTAGAATAAAAGTCAGATTTTCGCTGAAGCATGGCAACTGTTTTTAGGTTAGGATAGAAAAGTAGTACTAATCCTGGCACTGTGACAATATTGATCTGAATGCCAGCAGAAGGCTACACATGAACAGTACTTCAGCTGTTTTGTCAATTAGAAATCAGAATGACTGCACAAATTTCATAGAAATTGTTATCAACTTGTGTGATATTTCTGGTAGTGTTTCTGCTGAATCAGAAATACACATAAACGGGGTATATTAAGTAGGACAAAACCAGATGAAATTGTGAAACCGAAGAGTTCTCGCTCACAGTTCAGAGAGTAGCCTTGAGCTAGTTTAGACAATGGCTACAATATTCACTCACATTCTTTCTAATAACCTTTTTAGGAAGGTGATCTTATACTCCATGTATTTCTTCATTTGTTTTCCCTCTTTATGCTTTATCACAATGCAAAAACTGTTGCTATTCCTGATTATACTTGAGCTGTGTCTTGTGGGTGACTTGGTTTGAATGTGGTAGGGTTGGAGTCCAGCTGTCTGTTTGAGCTTTTACCAGACAGCTTCCCTCCACTTGAACTTTTAACACAGGGTGGGATATTCTAATTGTTTGTGAAGTTCTTGAGAAGGAAGATTGTAAACACAGAGTAACTTCTAAATCATGAAATTCAAATTTGCATTTCTTAAAAACGGAGGAAGACTTTGTCCTTTATTGTTAGGACAGAAAAAGGTACACACAAGGCATCAAAAGATGGGTAATTGCTCCTGACTCCAGTGACCTCCCTACTGTCTCCACCTAGTGCCCCCTTCCCTCAAATAGCCCAAGCAAAACTACAGTGTCAATTTAAGCATTGAAATGGACTAAAATAATTTCTACCAGGCACAGAGAGGTAGTGGAAATGCAACAAGAGTTGCATTGTTTAAAATACAAAGGGCACCTCAGCTGATAGGGTCAGTTACAGCCAATCTCTTGAGTGGATTCCCTCTGGGTTGTTGTCTTTGCGCCTTGTAGAAATTGGTGCTCTGCTGGAGGAGGGCTGGAGCTGGAAAGGTGCCGTTTGCTGGGCTTGCGCATTTATGACTCCTCGGGACCACGAGCTGCTGCTGCGTAGCCCACAACAACGTACTTAAAATTTGGTATCTAGCTGCTACCCTGGAAATATTGGCCATAGTTCATGATATACTCTCTTTTTCTTTCCCAGTGCTTTTTTGTGTTCTCCTTCAGGCAGAAGGAAATAGTAAACTCTGTTTTCATTGGATTTGATTGCTGTTCGACTGGTTAACCAGTATGTTCTGTAAATTTAAATCAATAAGGAGACAAGACATCATCAAATCTGTTTAAATGTGAAACTCTACCACTGTGTCAAGCCTGGGTCTTCAGAGGTTGAAACTGAGGTCAGAGCTTCGCAGAGGAAAGGCGTTTCCATATCATGACTTGGTGTTCTGTAGTAGATATCTAAATATTAAGGGGCAAAATGTCTGAGTGTGCTTGTAGTTCTGAAAATGTCTGTAATCTACTTCAAACGTATCAAGGTTATTCTGTTTCTGCAGAAATTCAAGAACCATAAATTTTGGCACATACTAACAATTAGGTGAGTGTCCAGTTTCTCTTCTAAATCTCAACCTCTTACCTTTCTTGGAACAGTCAAGATGTTTTGGAAATGCTACTATGATGCTGTTTCCTTTGAAGTCAGTTGTAATTGCTGCTTGTAACCATGAGGAGGTACCTAATTTTCTCTTATAACTGGAAGCTTTTATTAATTATACACTACATATATGGTGTGTGCAGCTGCAACACAGATTTAGTGTCATCTTTTTTTCTGGTTGTTCATACTCTAGGGACATCGCCTTGCAGAGGTTTGTTCTTTGTAATCAAGATTTCACACTCAGTACGAGGGAAAACATCAGTTCTGACATACTGTTTGTGATGCAGATCAAGTAGTGCTTTGAAATGGCTTTGTGGAAGCTAGAGAGTCATTTCTGTAATGAACTATACCTTCTTAAGTATCACATATGTTTTTTAAGAGCTGTTTTATTGGGAGGGAAAATATTAGTACTCAGATTTTTTGTTTCACTGGTGCTTTGAAGAAGGGATTCTGCTTCAACCGTGCAGTCAGGACTTAAGCTGTAATTTCATTTACAGTTTGAGCTTAAGTACAGCAAGAAAAAAAAAGTTGCCTTTCTGGATGTGGGATTGTGTGACGGGTGGGAGGACTGCCTCAGTCCACACTAGAGTAGTGCAAACTCCAGGGGAAATGGACCTGCAGAATAACCTCCGCGTGCACGCACTGGGGGGATTCCAGGTCTCCATTGTCATGCCATCAGTGTGTTAGTTTGTAAGCTAATGTTGGAAACTGGGAATAAAAGCTTAGCCATATGTATGGTGATAAAAAAATCTATAAACGGAAGTGGTGATTCAGAGGAGGAGTTTTGAAAGGTGTACTCCTAAGGGCTCTGTTGAATCTGTGAAGTGGATTAAATTTGGATGGCAGGGACTGAATGGCTATCCCTAACCAAATATTGCTGCATTAAAACAAACTGACATCAGCTTTTCTCTCGGTCTGATTTTTCAGAAATGTATCATGCTCTGAATGTCTGAGAATGTGTATTCTATAGCATGAGTCTAGAAGCCTGCCTGAAACCATATGGATTATTTTTATGATGACTGGAGCACTCAGTCCCTGTGAACGATGTGCTGGAAGCTGCCTGAGAATCTATTCTAGTATTTCTGCTTAGAGTCTCAAAAGTTACTTGAGTCGTCAAAGAAAACACTTTCTCTGGCGTTTTGAACTTGGGCTTTGCATTTGAGTCTCTGCTTGATGCTGAAGGGAGGGATTTGTTATTTACTTGCTCAAGAAAAAGAAAGCACAGAATCTATATGATGCATAATCTACCCTTGTGATGGGCTACAGTCAACAACAGGGAAAAAAAAGTATGCGACTTTGAGTTTGCTCTGTGCACCTTTGGTTTGTATCAGAATTCACAAGGAATTTAATGTTTAAATAAATCTGTGTCGCAGCACCTTAAATGACAGCGCCGGTAAGGCAGCAGCGTGTGGAAGCACGCAGCATTCGTGGGGTGAGTTCAAAGGATTGCTGTCTCTTTGGTGACTTTGTAGAGACCAGGTTAAGTCTTGTGTTCAAGGCTCAGCTCAGCTGCTTGCAGTAATTAAGCCGTGCTCTTGAAAAGGCTCGATTGGTGATTTCCAAATATGTTGTTGGCACTAGGTGACTGCCCTTCTGAAAACAAACACTGGCAAGGGTGGTCAACTGAACATGAGCTGGTGTGCTCAAGACAGCAGGCAAGGCAAGCTCCAATGCCAAGAGGCAGTTGAGCTGGAGCAGCCAAAGGCCTCAAGGTGGAATTGTGCAGCTAGGGACAGACAGCAAGCTCTGAAGTTCACAATGACCTTGATCTGTCACTCCGTGAGAACAGGGCCTTGCAGAGTCAGGCTGATGCCCTCCAGTAAAATGTGAACAATGTGGTATGAATACCAGTGCTGGCAAAACAAGAACAATGGCTCTTCTGGAAGAAAACCCATCAGCAAAATGGGCAATGTCACCCACTGCTTCTGCCTGGCAGATTTTGTTACATTGGGCAGCACTTACTTTAGGTAAACTTTAAAAGCAATATGGCCCTTACAGGCAGCACTAGGTCAGTGAAAGACATTGTGGAAAGGCAGAGACATGTTCCCAGGTGTATCTGGTTCTCTGAAGGTGAGCCTCAACTGTTAAAGAGGACCAAGGTGGTAAGAACAAAAGGCTTTGATAGGAGGTGTTAGTTGCTTTTGATCAGTCTGTTTGTCACAGTGCTGGGAAAGAAAGACCAGTGCAAAAGATGCAGTGGGTACCTGGGAGTGAGGAGGAAGCTGTAAGCCTGCTGAAGACAATGCCAGGGGCATCAGTAGGGGGTGTCCGAGGAAAAAAAGAGGTTAGCGACTACAACAGACCAGGATGGCTGGGATTTTAAAGTGCACAAAATCAAAGCCTGAGTGCAGGGAGCAGCTGGAGCATAGGCCTGAGAGCCTGGAGGGCAGATAGCGTCTGTGTGTTGAAATAAAAGAATCCGCCAGTCTGTCTCTGCTGTAGCTCAGCTTGGTTGGAGATGGATTGCCTTTCGAGCTTCACTTTGGTGTGCTGTCATTTTATTGATTACACAGAAAGCTTTGCCACGGGTTCTGATTGAACCCCAGTCCCGTGCCATCAGCTGTTCTGTCTTCCCTACCACTTACTTCAGTTCTGTGGGCAATGCGCATCCCTTTGCCTGTCTAACACCCCTTTTGTTGCCTGGATACGGTTACATTGTGCTGCTTGCCAGGTGTTAAATGAGTCTGCCTGTCTGCCTGTCTAATGCCTTAATTGGACGTTTCTGGAGGAAGTGCCAGCCAGCAGCAATCCTCTGACCATCAGAGAGCACTCTACGGTGTAACATGTAAGACAATCTGATCTTTCCAGTAACAGAGGATTGTCTTCTCTTCCTCCTTCCATTATTCTGCTGTATTTAGAGAGCTTTTTAGGATGCAGTTCTTTGCTTTGGTGTGCTTGTGAGCTGCTCTGGGTAGCAAAGCTCATCTGCTGTCTTTCCTGCCACTAGATAGAGCATGAGCAGTTTCAGTAGCACACTGAAAGGGAATTACACAGGCAACAATTAGAGAGGCTGGTTTTTAGTAACTTTTGACTTGAAAAGTTGACAGTTTGAAAGTCCTTATCTACTTTGATTTCAGTGGAAATTAGATATATAAATATCTCTGTGGAACTGAGCCATAATGGCTGAGCTGCTAACAAAACTGTTTCATCGTAAAGAAAATCACCCTCTTCAGTAGAGGACTGAATGACAACTGAAATGCATCATTAAATAAGCCTAAGGACTATCACCAAAATTAGCAATATAACCTTATTTTGATCTTCAAACACTAGTTGAAGGGAATTTCTAAATGCTTTAGATAAGCATAATAAACCAGTGTGAATATTCCTTTGCTTCTCTGTAGAGAAAAATGAACTTTTTTGAGCCTACAACAGTTCTTTGCCAGACTGGGTACAAAACCAGAAATGAGTAACTCCCTCAGAAAAGATTTCTCCAACTCAGTAATGCTGGTGCAAACAGAAGAGCTTTCTCACTGACTGTTAGACCAGAAGAGAATCATATGTGGTGCTTTTGCTGGTGGCAAGCTGACTGTGGTGCACTGAGAAGTTACATTCTAGGACCAGCGGTAATTAGTTTGTTTAATAACATGGAAGGGGAAGCAAAATGGGAAGATTATTCTTTTTTTAATTGACAGATTTGCACAATGAATGTATACTATGAAGAGATAAAAAAGTTAAGTGTAGTTGCTGAACAAGTTAAATAAAAGTAAGTGTCAGGTAATTTTTTAAGGAAATACTCCTTTTTTAGCTCATTATAACCAGTCTTTCAAAAGTATAGTGAAGATACCACCAAAGGAAGTCAGTTAAGGAATGTAAGAAATGGCTTGAGACTCAAGTAATAAACAATTACAATTTTTCTCTGATAGGTTTTGTTTTGTTCTTGCGATTCCTTTAAGAACATCAAGATTTTCTGTATCTCTTCTTAGGTGTACAGGATAGAGTAACATTATGTATGTTTGGTTTCCCCTATCCTGTTTCTTTGTGCACAGGTTTGTCTGTTGTATTTTGGGTTTTCATACAGACAAACCCACACTTTTCTAGACTTTGAGACATAGTCAAACATGCTACCAAATGCAAAAGCAAAGAAAGAAGAAATATTCCTTCTACATCTATGGTATTAATTGTTATTTTGTATTATTGTGTACAGGCATTTTGAAGGCATGTCACTATCAGCACTATTTTTTGACAGCATTGTCAAATTTGAGAAATGGAGTATGCTGTTAGACCTGAAATCAGCCTAGGATGGGCTGGAAAAGAAGGCTCTTAGCAGCAGCCAGAAGGAAATTTCTATTTTCTATTCTTACAATGTTTTTTAGGGAGATACGTTCAGAATTCCCAGTTGTGTGTTTTCTGCTGTCTCTTTCTTTGTTTTTTTTTTCCCCCAAAAGACAGAGCCAAGCTTATATTTGGCTTTTTTTTTATTCTAACTATTTTTCAGGATCATCTCTGGTTGGGCTGGTTTTTGGTGGGTTTTTTGTTTGTTTGTTTGTTTTGAGGTTTGTTTTTTTTTTTGGAACAGGATATTCTCAGTGAAGGACAGAGGAAAGATTTCTTTCGGTTGTTTTTCATGTTTCTGTTTTGTATGGCTTTCATACTTAGCTTTTAGCACTCAGAAAACTCTTGGCTATTTTGGATCCCTCTTTGTAGCTTTCGTTTCTGATAATGTGGACACCAAATGGACTCTGTAAAGTCTTCTCTTCACAGGAGAAGTTACTGCTTGTGTCTCTGGCTTCCTCCAGCCTATGCCATGGTTCCTTAAATTCAGATTTACCTTCTGGTTTGTTTATTGCCGTGTTCCTCTGGCAAAAGTTCTCAAATGTAGACAATTACAATAGTTTGTAAGTCTGGCCAGTATCTCGCTCCTTTAGTTTCTCTATTTGACTGTTGACTGATCTTTTTCTCCTTTTGTGGAAACACTTTCCTGTGTGATTGTAGTATTGCCTGCTTTTTCCTGGGGCATTTTCTTTCTCCACTTTCTATTTCTTAGGAGATATGTTAGTAATATGAAGTTCTGGGCGAGCGGTATTTTCATTTTTACTTGTAGCATTTATTGATGTGCTTGCCTTGCTTATATAGCAGTTGCTGTGATATCTGTGGCAGTAAATCCTTTAAATATTTAGATTAATGTATTTTATCTATATTGAAATACTTCGGACAAAGTATTTACACCGTAGACAGTGAAGGAAGGGACCTTAATAACTGGAAAGTGTCCAGTTTTTGTTTTCTGTAATGAGGTGGTTTTAGGAGTGGGCAGTTAGTGCATGTTTGTATGTCTCTTGCTATTGCAATAAGTGTCACTACTGCCTAAAATACTGCCTTTTTGGGGTGTAAATGTGACTTCTGATTGCTTGTTTAATGATTATTCAGTTCCTCAGCGTTTTTTGTGCAGTTAAATCTTGGCACTAGGGAGGAGAAGGTGTATGCGTGGGTATATTGAAATCATTTTATAGTAATACCAACTAACATGTTGAAAACTTGACATTAATAGTAATTTAAAAGAATTAAGCACCTAAGTGGAAGGTGAAAAGACTGTAAAAGCCATTTTTTCCTAGGTCTTTGTAAACAATGTTTTTTCATTCTGTTTCTAGGTTTTCTCAAATAATGATGAAGCCCTTATTAACAAGAAACTACCCAAAGAACTTCTGTTAAGGTAATTCTACGTAGTGTGTTAATGAAATATTAGAAAACTAATATCTGAAGTGATCGCAATAAGCCTCCAGAAGGCTCTTATGTTTAACAAGTACTTTCATTAACTTCCATTATATTTTTTGACTCTAAAAATCACAAGGCTTAAAATGTAGGCATCCATTTCAAGCTCTAGCTTCAGATTTCCACTTGGAAAAACGTAACCAGAATTTTACATGATTAAATTCAGCATCTCTCACCAGTTGTTTGCTCCTCAGTGTTAAGATCTCGCTATAAGATGAAATTGTTAATATTGCTGTTCATTGTTTTGATGACTGAAAAAGTTCACTGGTGAGCAGGTAACAGTGTATAAGTGAATTACAGGAACACCTTTCATATATTTCATATCTTTTGTTCTCTGTAATAGAAAAGGATTTTGGAATAGAATCTGTATTTTATGCTTAAGCATATGATTTTTTTTTTTTCTGCTGAGGACATCTTTTGAACCAATTTCATTTTTGTTTGGAAATTATATTTAGCAAAATTCATTCTGACAGTGAAAAATTCATTTCAGAAAACTATTAACAGTTGGCAGCCTTGAGGAATTGGTTCTGTGATCAGAATAATAATAATGCTAACTTTTCAAATGTAGCTGTTTCTTGTAGAGTAAATTAAAAAAAGATACTGACTGTGTCAGACTTGGTAGTCACTGTGAAACCCCTTGAGAAATTTGGGTCGTCATTCTTTGTGTTAGTACTTAGATTCTTGAAGCTGGATTTATCTAGGTGGTGTTTTCCATTTCTTATTCTTCACCAGCCTCTGAAATCTTCACCTGTATTTGTGTAAGTTCTTTAATTGTGGTACAATTAAAGGTATATAAGTTAATTTCTCTGAACTAAAAAGACCTAACAAGAATTGCTGTCATTCATACGTGTTTGGGTAGTAAGGAGAGGGAAGCAGAAAACAGATTTTTGAGAAGCAGCACACACTGGTTCTAATATGTTGGTGTTGGCCACCTTTAGATGAGAGCTGTGATGGTATTCCATAACTCTCAATACACAAAATAATTCCGTAAAACACTCCTATTGCATTTCACTTGCTTCTTGTATGACTGGTGTCCTTCCATACAACCACAGAACTGTGAATCCAGATATTAGTTTGAATTTATAATAGAACATTTTAATTGTTGTTCTTTTCCTTTCTTCCTAGGATATTTTCTTTCTTGGACATAGTTACTTTGTGTCGATGTGCGCAAGTTTCCAAGGTATGTATTTCTGTTGGAGTTTTTTGTTTTCTTTGGGAAGCTGCTCTCTTTATGAGCAAATCGTGGGCTTTAGGGCAATCTGCTTCCTGTCAAAAAAAAACCGGATCCTTCTCTCAGTCCCTTTGTTTACTGAAACAAATAAATAGTGGGTCCAATGTTGCATTCAGATGTGGACTTAGTTGCCATGTACTGGACTTTTGTTTAAAGGCTATGGAAGAGAGATCCAGTCTGGTCATGTATGCTCCATATCTGGAGAAAGGATTAAGCCCGGTTTGGCATGATGGCATTTGCTTTTTATAAAGTATGGGGCTGTATAACACTATTTTTCAGATGCATTTTCTGCTTAAAATTCCATGTAGTTCAGTTAATGTGCACCATGTGTCTAAGAAGTACATCCATCCTTTGCTTGCCAAGTACTAAAGGTGTTAAGGAGATGGACTATAAGTAGAGGAAAAAGGCACATGGAAGATGATAGAGAAAGAATGCAAAGTAAGCTTTTATGTTTAGCTTGTCTTGAATTAAAACGAATAATACTCTTGTCTCTACATCAAGTATGTACAATGAAATGTATTCTTAAATGGCACAAATTAACTTTTTAATTTAATTCTTAATAAGGACTGGGGTTTGTTTTGGTTTCTGATTGGGTTTTGTTTGTTTGTTTTAATGTATAGTAAGAGTCTAGCTATTGAACTCCAACACGCCTATCACCCTGGCCTGCAGTGTCAGTTTTGTGCGTCAGCTATACTCCTTTTTTTTTAAAAATGCTACCTGAAATTTATTTTCTTTTATTTGAGTTCATTATATTTGAATTGCTGAGAGGAAAACGAAGGCAGTGGAGGTAATAAATAAACTGTGTTTGTTTTCTGTAGGCATGGAATGTTTTAGCTCTGGATGGAAGCAACTGGCAAAGAATAGACCTGTTTAACTTTCAAACGGATATAGAGGTCAGTGCCTTCAGGGGTTTTCTTTCCTATGGTGACAGTTAAGCAGGTAGCCCATTTTGAGTATCCCACAGACTGTGATTGCATTCACACATTTTAAAGGCTAAAGTTCAATGTCATAATAATGTGAAGGAGCAAGTGGAAAAGAACTCTCTATTTGCCTTTTTTTTTTTTATGCTGAATGAGTGTTTCAACTTTGGTTGCCAGCTGCGTATCAAATCATTTCAATATAACTTATATGTACAGGGCTCTAGAAATTCAAAGCTGCTTGTTTCCAGGAAGCAAAGGTGCCTCTGGATGGAGTGAGATCCTCGGAGTCACTTTCACGATGATAATTTTGTTGCTGGTCCCGAGCCGCTCTGTGAGACTATGCCATCTAGTGCTGAAAGCTGCTGCTCTGGTTACTTGGCTATAGGACTTGGAAACTGAAACAATAAAATACTGACTTGCCTAGATTTGATTAGGTGTGTATCTGATTACCATTTTGTGAACATTTGTTTTATAAAGTTTGAAGCTTACCTGAAAGTCAGGTACACGTGGATTAAAGTCCTTCTCAGCATATAAAGAAAGGATCAAGGCAGCCTTGTCTTCCATGGCAGCCTTGTCTTCCATGGCAGCCTTGTCTTCCATGGCAGCCTTGTCTTCCATGGCAGCCTTGTCTTCCATAATAAACCCATTTCCGCATTAGTGCTAGCACAGATGCGCGTGGCAGTGAAATACGGCATCTGAAAATGAAGACAAAAAGCCATGGGGAAATAGAATTCCTTAATGAACCTGAACTGGTTTATCGTTTGTTTTTTTGATGATACAGATGAAATTCTGAATGCAGTAATGAATTTGCTTCTGGATTTTATGTTTTAGCTTCCTAGTTGCATGAATATAATCCAGATGGGTTTCATTTGGAATATTTTGCTAACTGTGGTTCAAACTTTACAGTAGTATATTGGGTAAATTTTTTCACCGCTCTTTTAAAATTTTATTGCCAGTTTCTTTGCTATACTGATGTTAAACATGAGGATCTTACAGAGGTAGGAGGAAGACTTCAACATCTGACTCTATCTAAGAAGAGAAGACTTGGAGCTTTAATGTCATCTTTTCAGTTGCCTTTAAAAAAACTTGTGTTTCTCTTTTGCTAAGAAAGAATAAAGAACATACCCCAGCCCCCACCGTCTGTGGTCCTTCTGTTAGTAGCCTTTTCTGAGTCTGAAGACTTTCTGCTATTTAGAAACACAGTACTGGATTTTTATGTTTTCAATATGGTTGTCTTACATTGTACCTAGAGGGGTTTCCCTTTGAGATGCTACATTTGTAGGATGGAATTCAGGAGAAGGAAGGAAATTAAATTATGATCCTCTTTTGCTATAAGAGGCTGTTGTGGTTTGGAGAAATTCAGTTACTTCAGGATACTATATGTAAGTACAGCTGTAATATAAACTCCTCAAATTTATTCATAAGAGTATATTAAACCACAAAGTAGTTTTGAACGAGGTACACTTTCACACATTTGCTGTTTAACAACTCTGTTTTTTCTTCAGCTGTTTTAGTAACATGTTTTTTTGCCTATAGATTTAGGACAGGTAAAAGCCACTTTGGGAACTTTTTGTCCAGGTGGCCATTGCACTGCTCGGTGGTGTTTCACACAGTGCAGGAGCAGTGCTTGATCTGAGACTATCAGATAAAGAAATACCAGGTTTTGTGACATTTTCTGTATTTCAGACCTGATGTGGTAGAGAATAAAGTGAGGGGGGAAAAACTTAGACAAAAAATGTTTCTTTTCTGTCACAAAGATGTGTGAAGATCTTGAAGCTAAATGTGTCTTAGGATTTCTTGGTATGTGAAACCAAATGTAAGCTGGCTAATTTTTTGAGTGACATTGAATAGTCAAACAGCTAAATGCATTTGAATGCACTTGTCTTTTTGAATATGCTGTTTGTTGTGTGTTCTGTGTACTTAAAGAAATGTATGGGTTTGAGAGAGCTTATGTCATTACTCCTGTCTGTTTTCTTTGCATAATGCATCAGGATTTGGTTTTTTCCTGCAATGTAGATTGAACTTGCATAATATCATATTCATTGAAGACTATCCTTAGAGCAAAGGTACTCGGGCTCTGCTGAGAAATAATTCTGACTAACCAGAAAGCTTTACAAAATACATCATTTTGTTTGTATGTTTTGGTGTAAATTCTGCACTGAAAGAAACAGTGTTTCTTACGGACTAAGAATCAAGCTCTGATAAGAAGATATTTGCACATAGTGCTAACCAGGACTTTGGTATTAGAGGTGAACAACAAAATGTAAGAAAGTTTTACTGAAAATGTAAAATAGTTACCATCCTGTATAGAGAGGAAAACAAACAAAAATAATCCACTGACCTGTAATAATTTTATAAGTATTCCTTCTTAAAGAAACAAAACAAACAAACAAAAAACCCAAACAGGTAGAAGAAAATAAAAGGTGCTGTTATGTGTTATTTTAGTGAAATTACTGTTCATTTCTTTTATCATACCTCCCTAAAACTACACACGATATGATGTCTACTCATTTTTTTGCAGTGGCCACCTGCTTTTTGCTATCTTATCTCATTTTTCATGCCCTCCCCCAATTAAAAAACCCACCAGAGTATATTTTTATTGTAGTTTAAATAATATTCTTGCATAATGCTACTCTCAGATTGAATGTTAGAAAAGTACTGTGCCATTCTGCTTAGTCCTAATGTATAGAATAAGGCACTTTCAGAATGTAAACAAAAAGCATTTTGTAGCAAATGTGGGGTTGAGTAGGAAGTTTTTTGTAAGCTCTGCTCCAGCTGTTGACAAATAACGAGGCATTAACAGTGGGGCAGTTCTTCTGGTTTCTGACAAACCTTGGAGATCATTTTAGCAGTCTTAATGAGTAGGTTTTGCTGAGACAAAAAATGGAGCCATGTGTAATAGTCTGAAAAAAAGGGACAACTAAAGATTGAGTTGAATAGCACTTGAATGTGAGTAGAGATTCTGAGCAGGTAACTGTTTTTTCTTAAAGTGGCCAAATAAATTCAAAGAGGTGTCGTCGTGATGGGGTATAGCTGGGGCTGGTTTTCCCTCCCAGCGTTTTCAGTTTGGTTAGAATGTTATGTCAGAATAAAACTCAACAAAATCTTCCTTTTATTTGGTTTAAGGGTCGTGTTGTGGAGAATATATCTAAAAGGTGCGGTGGGTTCCTGAGACAACTTAGTCTGAGAGGATGTCTTGGTGTTGGAGACTCCTCTTTGAAGTAAGTAAAGCTCTAGATTGAGACATCACTTATTTCCTAATATCCAGACTAAAAGCAATTGTTCTTATGTTTATTTGGATTTCTAAGTACTGACTAATGACCAAAATGGGATAATTAAGTACTTAAGTACCTTAATAGTGACTAAATGAGATGTCCGTTGGAGATCAGTGGTTCCCCTTTGAAATACAAGCAGGTTGTATTGAAATTAAGAAATGAATGATAAATGCTGGAGCTTTTAAGACTTTCAAAACATTAATTAGCATGAGAACTGTGGCATTAATTTTCAGATACTTATGCTGAAAGCAGCTTTTCCTATCAGGCTTTTTTTTGTTGTTTCCAGATCCATTAGTTTTGTGGGTGATATTAATTTATCTATTTGTCCTTCTCCTACACCAACTGTTGTTTTAAAGTAGCTAATTATCGCAGTAGGTATTTGCTTTGTACTCGAATGCTTATGCAGCTCTCTCAGGACATGCCCCATGCCTGACTCTCAGAGGCAAAGGTTGCTGTTCCTCCTCTGTGTAGCATCTTTCCAAATGATTTGAAGAATGTCTTGGTTGTAAATCTCCTTCCAGTAGATGAATTTTGGAATGGCTGTTCTGAGAATTGAAGTGGAAACTCTCACCAGTATAACAGCTTGCTGAGTTGTTGGGTTTTTTTTTCTTCCCATTGTTTTCCATCCACACTGGAGAGCCAGGAAGTTGTTACCAGCTGAGTGTGTAGTCGGATCTGTTAATCACGGCAGGGCTCCAGACAAAACTGGTTTTGTGTGTTTCCTCCACCCCTGCCAATAAAATCCATGCAGTTGGAGGAAACATGGGCATAAAAACAGTGTTCTGAAATGCACTGCAGCTGTAAATATTCCTCTGCAGAGTTGAAAAGAAAGTGTATGTATTTCTTCTGGGTAATTAGTATAATGATACATACGGGCTTTGAACAGTATAATAGCTCCAATCATCCTTGAGAGTTCATACCCAGTAGTGCAAACAGATGCATTTTAATTTTAAAAATCATAAATAACTAATTTGCACCCCAGGGGGCTTTCCATTGCTAGTCTGATAGGCTTAGGTCCCACCTGGTTTGCACAAGGTACTTTCTTTTGCATTCGATGTGGGAGCGAGCTCTTTAATAAACCCTACAAATGCTTCAGTAATGAGATGTGTAAAAACTCTCCCCAGCAGCTTGATATTTAACTAATGTAATATTGAAACCTTGCTGTTTACGCCCTTTAGTTAAGGCATTTGAAGCAAGTCAGTTCTGGCTTATATATTGCAGAAATAAACACCTTGCTCAAGTGCTAGTTGAGAGAGGAACAACACTTGGTTTCAGGATACAGAAACTTGCAATAGCAAAAGGCAACCTCTGAGAGAGATGTGTTTGAGGTGTAGTTGTAATTACTCTGTGGCTGGAAGATGAAGTTTTTTGACTGAGATGGAAGGAGGTAGGGGACAGAGCGCACTCTAGTGACTGTATTTATTGCAATTTGTGACATTATAGTAATTCTCCAGCTTTTCGTTGCTGTTTCAGGACCTTTGCACAGAACTGTAGAAACATCGAGCACTTAAATCTAAATGGGTGCACAAAAATCACTGACAGGTAAGTCAAAGGGCTTTTTTGTTTGATGGGCAAATTAGGAAAAGAAGTAGCTGAAGGTATTTTTAGTGTGTCTGCTGTTTTGCAGCACGTGTTACAGTCTTAGCAGATTCTGTTCCAAGCTGAAACATCTGGATCTGACATCTTGTGTAGCCATCACAAACAGCTCTTTGAAAGGCTTAAGGTAAGAAGATTCGGCGTTTTGTGTTAAAAGAAAAGCATTTAAAGAGCTGTTCAACCTTTATTAAAGTTAAAAAAAGATGAGTGCTGAGCCTTAATACTGTCTATCAGCACTGATTGTATCCTCTATCTAGGACTTCTTGGGTGTAGACTATGATGTTTGTGTGTGGTCCTTTCTCATGACTTTTCTGTGGAGGCCTGGCACAGTCCACGGGCTATCATTAATTTCTAACAGTGTGTTTAATTTGGGTTTCCCACTGTTATGACTATTTGAAGGCTGGATTTAACTTTATGTATTTTTTTAATTCTCCCAGTGAGGGTTGCAGAAATCTGGAACATTTGAATCTTTCCTGGTGTGATCAGATTACGAAGGATGGTATTGAAGCACTGGTGAAAGGGTGTAGTGGACTAAAAGCTCTATTTCTTAGAGGTTGCACACAGGTACATAACTGCTTGGGTGATCCTTTAGGAATAACATTTTATTTTGGGTTTTGGAAATCTCCATGAATTAAAAAATACCGTTTTTGTTATAGTCTTTTGTTCAATATTACAAGATGTCTACATTCTCTGGGCTGTGCTTTTAATTCCTTGTTTCTTTTCCTATATCCGATTTAATTGCTAAATACAGTTAGAAGATGAAGCATTGAAACACATTCAAAATCACTGTCATGAACTTGTAATCCTGAATTTGCAATCCTGCACAGTAAGTATTTAAAGCTTCATAAAGTAAATTTTCTAAGAATCATAAACCATTTTTGAATGCTAATTAATTGATCTGCTGGATTTGCTGAGTTTTATATTTGGGTTTTTTGTTGTTCTGATGTGACTTTAGGAATGGGAAAGATCCCCTTTTGGATTTTAAATATATTTAAGTCATTTGCTGTAAGTAAGCCCTCAAAAATATTGAAATGAACTAGAATTTCAGTCATGAAAATTCCTGTTTTCATCTCTGAAACGTAATGTTTGTAGTAATAGCCTCAGAAACAGGCTATAATACTATTAACCTACCTGGAGAAGTATATTTTCAATTCAAAATTCAGGTCTTTGTTATTGTTGGAAGAATAATGTTAGACCAGGAAATAAAATAATCTGTTTCACCATGAAGGATGAGTCATTCAGCAGAAAAATTAAATCCTTGCAGTTAGGAGTGGTGGAAGGAGAAGTGAATACTTTCTCCAGAATAGAAGACCTGTAAACAAAATAATATTTGCACCCATGCACAATAACCTAGTTCCTGTTGCTATTTTGTGTGCAGTTGCATTGGGACTATTTCTTATAGTTCCTGTTTCAAAGAAAAAACTTACTTGTTCATATTCCATATTTAGAGTTACTTTTCTCAGCATATCCAGTACAAAGCAATTCAGAGAAATGAAAAACCCTCTTTTCAGTTAAAGCTTTCAGTTAAAAACAACTGCATAGGGTAGGGAAAACCTGGAACCATTGCAGGTGAGGTTGGCCAGGGCTCTGAGCAACCTGCTCTAGTTGCAGATGTCCCTGTGTGCTGCAGGGGGTTGGACTAGATGAGATTGAAAGGCCCCTCCCCACCCAAACCAGTCTATGATTTCTCTATCTACAGATTTATTGTCTTTAAGGAACAGGTTATATGTAATTGTTTACCTGTAACTTTTGCTTTGAAGCTTATCCCAAGGTGAAGGATTTTTACTCTAGGGTCCTGCTGTTCCAGTGCAAAATAGGTAGTTAGCTCTCCTGCTGACTCTGCTTCTGTGCTTCAGAATGCCTTTGAGCAGTACCCTAGATCTGTGGAAAAATGTATAGATCAGTAGGAATTGTGTTCATTATCTTCAGTGTTATCAATGAAAACAGTCTCACTAGGGTATTTTTTGGTTGAAAATACAGGCTGCTGTGGTTCTGTACAATGGCACACTAACAATTGAGTAATAGGACTTCATTTTTGTTCTTATCTGATTACTTGATAACAGAGTAACTTCAACTTTCTTCTTCTGTGTTGCAGCAAATTTCAGATGAAGGCATTGTAAAAATCTGCAGAGGATGCCACAGACTTCAGTCCCTCTGTGTTTCAGGCTGTAGCAACCTTACAGATGCTTCTCTCACAGCACTTGGTCTAAACTGTCCAAGGCTGAAGTGAGTATTGTCGTGAGCACATCACATGTTGTTACTGGCCTGATCTAAAAAAGTCACTTCTGAAGATGATTAGGTGATAACCACAGGTTTGATTGAGCTTTGTGGTGTTTGTGTTACCTTTACAATCAAAACATTGTTAGAAGGACCAGCCAAATACAGACTGGAGAGCTGGTCCTCTGTAACCAGCATATGAATGTAGTCCACTGTGTACTGGAAAACCAAGATTTAATATCAAAACTGTTGAACGTAGCAGTTCAATTCTGTGCTTCTAGGTAAATATTTTAGGTACTAATTATAAGCCAGAAGAAAAGTAGATAAAAGCCCATTATTTTTTTAAAAGGTAAAAATATCTGTAGTTGTGTTGTGTGTTGTGATGTTTGTACTCTGATGTGGTTTTATGCAGTCATTTGTCTTGCACAAAGACAGCTAAATCATACCTGAATATCAAATTTACAGGTTTTATTATAAATTTGGGTTTAATGTGCTCTGCAGTACATCCTGGCATTCTTAAACACTGATACGGAGCATGTGGATGTCTCTGCAAACACTGAGGACTGATATTTATGGTGTATGTTTTGAGTAATAGGGCTCATCAGTTGAAAAGAATATAAACTGAAACATTGGTGTAATTTGTGCTAACGTGTGTGTTACGGTGGTATTCTCTGAAGTGGGGACAGCTTCAGCTTTCATACCAAACCTCAGGCATGCAACACCTGCCTGGTTGCAGAGACATGTAACACTTCTTGTCAGGTCTGACTGTAGTGTAAATCAAAAAAGGAGATTTTTGGATGACACAGAATTGCCAGTTATGACAGGAACGTGCGGGAGTCACAACTTCAATCACAGACAAATGGAGGAAAGTGTAGATTGTAAAAATTAAGGGAAGTTACATTCAAATGCCAGTGTGCAGTATGCTGACACACGTTGATCCTTTAGCTGATAACCAGCTTTTATTACTGTAGGAAACCTGTTCCTTAAAATTCCAGAGTGACAGTCCCCTTCATGTCACCATTCATACTTACAAAAGCTTACATGTGCCAGGGTTATAGGCTTAGGAGTCTGCTGACATGATGAACTGTGTTCCTTAGAAAGCTGTGCTGGTATTACTGGTCTTTTCCCATGATTTCTCTCATTCTCAGGCCACAGCTCAGACTGGCAATAAAAGGAGGTCCACAGTACTATTAGTTGTGGGCAGTACAGCTGTAGCAGGGAATTGTTTTGCCTTTGGTAGGTAAACTGTTAGCCCCTGTCTGCGCCACGAGGGGGAAGGCGTCTACTACTCCTTTCCTGAGGAGCAGTAGAAGGAAAATAAAATGATGCTTTGCAGTGATTACTGCAGAGGAGTGTGTGATGGAAGGACAGATGGTATAGGTGGTTACATCCAGACTTTTGGGATCACATACGGAAAGTACTTGATAAAAATGATGTTGGAAAACAAAGCAAACTGTAATTCCACGCTTGTTCTGAATACAAAAGCAAACTCAACTGCGTCTGTTGGACATGCTGGCCCTTTTAGGAAGCTTGTGAGTATTTTCTGTGCTGTGCTACTTCAGGGTCTCATGCTGCTTTCCAGGAAACTGCTGTTCTGCAGCTGTTAGCACGCACAAATTGCATCTCCTTGGAAAAAATCCTAAGGTTGACCACCTCCCTTCAGCTGTTTTTTTTCCCCCTACATCAAGATAGAGCTGTCAGCTGTCTCCTCACCCCTTTTTGCATCTGCTTATTTAATTGCTGCATACCTTAAGGATTTTCACTTCTAGCGCTCTTTGGGGTTAAAATACCAGTAGGTGTTTTGGTGAGGCTCGAGAAAAGCCCCCATGAGCCATGCAGGGCTTTGTCCAGGTGGTGCTGTGAAAATTCAGACCATATTGCCTTTAATCCCACCAATGTTGTCTCCCACCTCCTGCTCATTCAACGGGAGTAGGGAGGCGCTGTATGTACAGACACTCCACATGTGCCCAAAACCTTGAGTTTTGGGCTGAATATGAGCCAAAGTGTGCCCAGGTGCCCTTCAGCACCCTGGCTTGTGTCAGCACCAGTGTGGCCAGCAGGATGAGGGCAGGGATCTTCCCCCTGGATTTGGCACTGGGGAGGATGCATCTCGAATCCTAGATTCAGTTTTGGGCCCCTCGCTCCAAGAAGGACATGAAGAAGCTGGAGCATGTCCACAGAAGGGCCAGGAGGCTGGGAAAGGGTCTAGAGCACAAGTCTTGTGAGGGAGCAGCTGAGACACCTGGGGTAGTTCAGCCTGGACTTTAATGGTTTGAAGTGATCGATGGTAGCAGTGCTCGTTGGGGCAGTTGATGTTCTTTTTTTTTTGTCAGTACTGCTGCCCAGTGCCTCTTGGAAAAGTGTTAGGTTTATCTTTCCAAAACGCTTGTTATTTTCTTTGAGGATGTGTTGGTGGTGTTTCTTGTTTTTACTGGAGATTTTAAGCTCCTTGCCTTCTGGTAACTTGCTTGACTGTGCTTCATGCAGAGGCTCCGAGTGAGTGAGTTTCTAGTGAGCAGTTTCTCAGTTTTGTGGCTTCCCAACATCCTGTGTTTAGATAAGAGGTTTTAGATGCAGGCTTCTTCTGCATTTTCCTTTATTCAGCATTTATTCTCCCATATCTTTCCTCAGACATGAGAAAACTTGAGCATTATGCTGTCTTACTGAAAATAAGAGCTTAAAATGCCTATAATTCTGTGTCTTTTTTTCCACTGAATATTGAGAAGACCTGAGGATTGAACTTAATCTGTTCTGTAGCTATTAGAATCTTCTGATAAGCTGGATCAAAAGTCTGCCTAGTGCTTTTTAATTGCAAACCACTGTGAAAAATGAGCATATACGTTTGTTTGCTTTTGAGAGCTCCGAGTTGCAGAAGACAGATTTGCATCTCAATTGCACGTGCTTTGCTCTATGTTAACGTTTTAACATTTGAAACTTTTCCAGGATTTTGGAAGCTGCAAGATGTTCACATCTGACAGATGCTGGTTTTACCCTTTTAGCACGGGTAAGGGGCAGTCCAGGAGGTTAGAGCTTGCCTTGTTTCCATTTCTGCAGAATATCTGGGAGCTGATGTAGTCCAGCTGGGAAGGAATGTGAGAAGGAGAAAATTAAAGTAGAAAGAACCCAGTGCAGGAGCAGACTAAAAAGTGATTTTATATCTGGATTACACTTAATGCTGAAACTTGATCTATTCTACCACCTATCACTGGACTTTTCACTTTTCCCCCTCTTGTTTTTAATATGTTTCAGTGGAATTTATTATACTGAATGTAATTCTAAACTTGTGTTTTACAGTTTAGCCAAATTTCCCCTATAAAGACGACACATACCCTTGTAGTATTGATGCCCCCAAAATCACCATATAACAGACTATTCTGAGCCTACCTTCAAGGTACAAAAATACTTATATTCTCTGTTATAAACTATAAGCACTTGTGCCTTGATTCACGCTGTAAATCTGTACAGTGGGAATATCGATGGTATCAAATGCTTCAAGTTAGCCTTGTAATGCTCACTGGTTTAGGAAATTTGAGCACAAAAATGCTACTCTGTAAATGGGAGTCATTTATGCTGCTGATGTTTAGGGTCAATGGAAGGGGATTTTTTTTTTTCTAGCCACAGAGGTTAGAGAGTGGTTAATTCAGCACTACAGCCTTGGGCTTTTGGTAGTCACCTCAAGCCTGCTTTTGGGAGCTGCGAGTTAAATCATTTCTTCCTGTTTCTGTAAAAGATGGGTTGGGGTTTGGGCCAATTTTAGCATTTCCAGCATTCATGAGCAAAGCAAATGGTTTGTAAGGCTGCTTTCTAATTTGTTTTCTTTTTTTCTTTATTTTAGAATTGCCACGAGCTGGAGAAGATGGACTTGGAAGAGTGTGTTTTGGTGAGATTTAATATGAGAAGGAATATTGAACGTCCAGTGTAAGAGCGCAGTGCATTAGCACTTCCAGTTCCTGTACTTTGTTTTTTATGAATAGTGTTGTTTTTCTGATAGTAAATAATTATTGAGAAATTCTATCCCAGGAAGTTTCCCAGAAATAACAACCTTCATCTGGTATCTTATTTGAGGGTTGACTCTCCTGCTATCTGTTGCTTATGCCTGTTTGGGTTCTTTTCTCTCTAGATAACTGACAGCACGTTGATACAACTGTCTATACACTGTCCTAAGCTACAAGCATTGGTAAGTTGACCTCTTTGTGAACTTGAATAAACCCATGCACACATACAACTCCAGGCTGTGCACCCTGTGTGTAGAAAGTGTTCCTGATGTAGTATGATACTGTGCAAAATACACGCCAGTTTCGTAAGTATTCTAAAAGCAGCAGATTAAAATATTTACATGCATTGTGAGATAAAAAAAATACCAAATCAGTGAGTAATAATCAGAAGGCTAAAATTTTATGGTTAGTGTCGTACATATATGATTACTTAGTCCAACTAACAGTACTCAGATCCTTCACAGATATTCCTAAGTGTTGGTTTTCTCAGGGAGTATGACACTTTACATCAAATATTGCATAAACAAAACCACCCAGTGAAGAGAAATGTGATCGCTCACCGATCAGTTTTGCATGCAGGCATTTTTTCCCAACAATTACATTTACATAGTAAATTACAGAAGTTTTTGGACCTCGGCTTTTGAATGGAACCGGGGAGGACCGAGATGCCTCGGGTGGGGCGTCCTGCTTGCTGTGTTTCAAAGAACTCTTTTCTAGGGAGTGGCTGCTTCAGATCTATGCGAGAGAACAAGTATCGTTATAATCTGTTCTTAGGTGGGATTAAAGGCAGGTTTGCTGCTTCATTAAGTTGTGTTATTGTTAGTTGGTGGTTCCTCATGTTGCTACCTTAGTAATGCTGAGTGAGATGGCTTTGAAAAAGGAGCTTGGTCGCTGTTTTTTATTGGTTTTATTTTTGCTTATTAATTTTCCACCCTCATTTCTGTACTGTAAATTCCTAATGTTAAGCCAAACAAGAATGGGGGGAAGATGTGGAGCCACTTTCTGTTCTTGTGCAACAGATAAGTGTGTTTTTGTGTTGCGATCCCCACCGGAACCAGTACTTGCAAGAGATCTTTTTATGACAGTTCTGCCAGTGCTTCACCTGAGATACCCTAAAACTTCCTTGTTTCCAGGTACTTCTCTCAGTGTCTTTCTTTTTGCTGGCCTTTGCATGTTAGTCCATGGACAGCAAAGTGTGGTAACTGGTAACATAGCATACCTTTGGTAAGGGAACCAGAAAACCTGGGGGTTTTTTATTGATGTGTATGTCTTGGGTGTGGGAAAAAGATTGGGAGTGAACAATGATGTCTGAGAATTACAGGGAAAGAAAAAACAGACCAGCAGCTGCCAAATACATGAACTTACCTTGATGCTTCAAATGTGAACTTGCATACTGCTTATGGTTGGGTAAACTCTTGGGTAGCTGTGCTTCAGCGTAGGTTTAGCTCTATCTGTAGTTTTAACCAATATTCTGGAGTTGCAGGAATCGACTCTGGATTTGTTTCTTAGTGTCTGGAGAATCAGTAGATGGTGAAAATAAGCAAAAAACCCTGTCAGACCAGTTATAACCCAACTATTCATCTTCATCAGTAGCAGAGTATGCAAAGGCTTTATCTCTTACTGGACTGAAGTAGTAATTTCTCATGAAAGTGTTTAATAACTGTATTTTCAAATTATTAGAGAATCTGTGAAACTCTCATGATATTCCTGGAGCTGAGAAGGCAATTGTATTCTTAGTGAAGCTGATGGTACTGCTGCTTCCTGTCACAGTGTACCCTGCCACGTTTGGTTTATACACTGCATTTATTACGGATTAACAAAACAACAAAAAAAGAATTTTACTGTATTGCTTTGTTCTTAAGAGTTCAAGTAAGTGTCTTTGTAAAATTCCACATTAATAACACTTTCTAACAGGTTTATGAAGTCAGAAAAACTAATGTGGTTTAATACAAAGTATGTGTCACGTGGCATATTTGTTTTACACACTTCTGTGAGCTCAGCTGTACATCCTGTATTGTTCTTTCAGTACCAAACAGTATCTCAGGAAAGCTGATTTTATAAGCCGCTTACTTCCTGGGATGGAAAACTCTTAATTAGGTAGTAGACCGCTGCTGTAGTCAACAGCTTCACATAACCTCCTGTCCTCCCTTAAGTCTGTTATAAATGTTCTTTAACCCTGCAGTTGCTGATTGTTTATTGCTCATACTTGGTGAGGGAGTAAAAACTGGAGCAGCTGAAAGGAAGCTGCTGGGGTGGCTCCCTGTCAGATTCAAGGGGAACTGCAGACCCATCTCCCAGCCTCTTCTATTATTATCTTGGTGAGCAAAGGAGGAAAATACAGTTGAGGGACAAGTTGTTCTAATATGCAGGACAGACCCCGTGTGTCTGGTAGCAGGCACAAAATGCTCATAGAATAGGGTTGGTAGTCCTCAGGCTGAAAAAAAAAGAAGGTAGAGACTTAGCTACAAGTACAGGCAAGACACAGGCTTGAGCATAAAGGGAGGAGGAAGTAGCCCAGAGCGAGCGTTCATAGATCCCCCAGTGCAGCAGACTTGAGAGCATTCATTTCACTGGTGGGTGACAAAGAGCAGGGTTTTAAGCGTCCCCCAAGGAAAGGCTGCTTCCTGTTGTTGTCATCATCATTGCTTCTCCAAAAGTCATGAATTCCCTGAAGGAACCAGAATCTGATTTATGTGGTGCTACTGCCTGAGATGCTGCAACTTTTTCCATGCTCTAGTAAAAAACATATGTTGAAGAGAAGCAGAGTTTTGTAGTTTTATTATGCTGACTGGTGCAGAAAAGACCTGCTCCTGCAGCTGGACAAGAGGTTTATTATTCCTTGTACGGACAGCCCGAGGTGTTAAGTACTCACAGATCTCTGACATTATTGTTTTGCCAACAGTCCACTCTGACTGTTCTTTAGCTGTGTGGGTTTGCAGAGGCTTGGTCCTGGTGGTATGTAGGAAAACACGGTAGCTGTGAAACAGTAACTCCTGTCAGTAGTTCCTCATCTGTTCCTCTATGTTTTTTGTCATCCTTTAAAGTCACCTCCTGTTTCTGGCATAGCACGTGTGCTGTTTGCACCCATCAGTGCAGCTGGACCGGAATTCCCACATGCACAGAGCAAAGGGGGCTGGAGGAGCTTTGCCAGTGACGTGTTTTGGGACAATAGTTGTTTTGAAGTGCAGTTAAAAATAAAATACAGCTATTTTGTTGAGTAGAGCTGTTTCTTTTTGTTACCCTGCTGAATTTGAGCTGTAAACTGTTTAACCGCTAGAATGAAGGAGATTGAAGAGGACAACTGAGTGATGTCCTTAACTGTTTGCCTCTCTGTTGTAGAGCTTATCTCACTGTGAATTGATCACTGATGATGGGATTCTTCATCTGAGCAACAGTACCTGTGGTCATGAGAGGCTGCAGGTGCTGGAGCTGGATAACTGTCTTCTCATCACTGACGTGACTCTGGAACACCTGGAGAACTGCCACAACTTGGAGAGAATTGAGCTGTATGACTGTCAGCAGGTCACGCGAGCTGGAATCAAACGCATCAGGGTATGGGTTTTACTGACTTGTTCTGGGGGGAGTGGCCATTGCTACTGCTTCCCAGTGTAGCAATCCTGCAGCTGTCCCAGACAAGGGAGGATGGGAAAGAGTCTGAGTATCATTCTGTTAAGTCCTCAGCTCTAGGGACTGCACAGAGCTGCTCTAGACGAGCAGTAATAACTGTCTAATCCTGTTCATGGCTCTGACACTTTTGCTGGTGGACTGTTGAGTGCTGCTGCTTTCTCTATTTTTTCAGATCTAGTAGAATTCTTTAACTCTCCTAAAGCATATGTTACTATGCAAAGCCAATAGCAAAACAGAAGCATGGAGATTTGTTAACGGCTTGTAGGGCTGTAAGGCCCTAGAATCCAGCCACTAACTTCTCCCCTGGGTACGTCCACGACTACTGAATGCAAAGACCCTGTCACAGAATCCCAGCATGGTAGGGCTTAGGAGGAACCTCTGGAGAGTTTATTTCCCTCCCATTACAACGCAGCCTTTTTCATCCACAGGCTCATCTACCTCATGTGAAAGTTCATGCTTACTTTGCTCCGGTCACCCCCCCGCCCTCGGTGGGAGGGAGCGGACAGCGCCTCTGCAGATGCTGTATTATTCTTTGACAGTAAGTGCAACCATGCAGAAAAAATTGTTGTTGTTGAAGAACGGGACTGCGAGTCAGTGGAAGGAGTTGGTTTCCTGCCAGTCCTCATGGTGGTGTTTGGTCATCCAGTTTCGTGACAAGAAAAGCTTTTTTTTTTCCAGGTAAAAAATCTTAACGTAATGTACAGCTGTGGATTAAGTTGGTGATGCTTTGGTTTGTATTAGTAACTCCTTCCTTCTGTTGGCATGAGAACTGAAGTGCTGTGTGAACTGTGCAGGCCTTTTGGTGAGTGTTCACTGAACGTGGACGTTAATTTGCATTTGTAAGCGCTGCTCAGTGTGAAGTTCTAACGTAATGTGAGGCTCAAGCCCGTCACACCAAGGAACTGAACCTGCTGCTCTGTAATATACATGACAGATTCAATATCAGGTTTAAAGACAAATCAGCTTTACCAGATGTTGACCAAAAAAAAATGCAAGGTAGTCATGAGCTCTTACAGTGAAACAGCTTAAACTTTTTCACGATTCAGCATCATATTTAATTACATAACAGGACCTAATAGGTAATGTCAACAGGTAAGATAGTACCTCAAGATAACTCAATAAGTAGAACATACTTCCCAAGCTTTTGAGCTTGGTTCCATTGAACTATGTGTTAATATAAAGCTTGCCTGTCACTGAAGCACGTTTTGTGCCTGATGCCATCAGCCTTTAAAAGGGGTAAGAAATCCACCATGGTAGAGCTGGAGCACTCTGCGGTGACTGGCTGCCACAACCGTCCACGGTGCTCGCTGCAGGGCCGGTCCTGCCTGGCCTTGGCCCCTCTGCCGCGGGGCAGCACAGGATGCTGGGGAGAGGGACGCGTTACTCGTGTGTTCCTACAGCTGAAGAATGGAAACCAGGTTGAGTTACAAGTAGGATGGAGCGAGGGATTCCATCCAAGGTATTTGTCCCACCCATTTCCCAGCAAACAGATGGGCAAATAAATCTGTAGGCAGGAGGTGAACCAAACCTGTGGTTTTCAAATGTAGAAAGCCAAACCTCTTCACATGTGGGTTATTTAAGAAGCTGTCAACTTCTGAATGGTAAGAATAATAAAATCTACGTATTAACTCTTAAGGCCACGCTTTCATCCTTAGTTTTTCAGTGCTAGAACATTAGTAAAAATAATTTTTTTATATTAATTATCTGAGATAAACTACTCAGTTCAGAAAGCTTTTTTTGTGTACGATTGATTGTGTGTATGTTTTAAGAGTTCAGGGCCTGTGTGTTTACTGAAAACCAATTGAAATACTGGCTTAAAAAGCAGTTGAAGCTACTATTGCATAGTACTGCAACTGCCCCCCCTTTCCCCCCCCAGTTTTAAGCTACTTTTTAAAAGGAATGTGAAGATGGAGAGACTCGAGCATCAAGGGCTGGGTTGTGTTCATGCTTCACACAGTCACGGACAATGGGGCCGGTCAGTGAAGATGTCACCTCTGAGGTTAATTACAGATGTGAGGGCAGTACATGGATTTCTCTACTACTACAAAATAAGCCAGGTGGGGCTTGTTTTGTCGAGCAGCGCAGGAGTGTTGTTACAGTTGTACCTAGAGTTCCATTAAGCTACTGCTGTAATAGGGAGTTTTATGTAGATTTTATTTTGAGTTATTGGTACCAGTATGTCAAGATGTGTTGCCTTTTGTTGGCTCTTTTTTTTTTAAGAACATAAGGAACCTTGTTAAGTCTATTGCATTAAAGATGTACAAAACCAAATGGAACCTACTCTGATATAGGACACGTAAATAAACAATCAGCTGATGTCAAACGTGGATTTGTTTCAGTTATTTTAAGCTTAGCTAAGTTTTTTGTTAGAAGCCAGCAGATCTACGCCTGGATGCAGGATAAACCCCAGAGCTGGTTGTCTTCTGCGACTTACCTTTACCTACCACTGTCACTAGGGTTGGTCTGAATCTTAACAACAGACGTATCTTTAATGCACAGGGGGAAAAAAAATAAAAAGAAAAGCACATTTACAAAATTATTGAAAAACATTTATTATACTTAAATTGAAATGTGTACATCTTATTAAAAAACAAAAGCAATTTGCTGGTGCCATAATTTAATTCCAATTTCAAGTGAGCTGGACAAACTACTGTACAACTTTCAGTATTCTTTAAAATTAGATATTTGGATACTTTCCAATCAAGGATTTTTCCACTTTTTATAAAACATTTGGATACGGTGTGAGCTGAAAAGACACAAGTGTCAGTTCAAGAAAATACTAGGACCAAACAATACCCAAAGAAAGATGAACAACTTATAGGCAGAAATGTTTAAGTACATAAAATTTTACTTTCAGTGCAGAAAAAAAATTTAAAAAAAAAAAGAAGAAAAAAAAAAAAGGGGAAGATAAACCAAAGCTCTATCTTTGATGAATTTAAATGTTCAAAATGCTACAGCTTTAAGAAGCGTTTCTGCTAAGCACTTGAGCCAGTGATGAGAGAGGGACTGAAAAAAGCTGAGTTGCTTTTTTACATGCTGTAGTTGTCATTTATCTTGAACACTGCAGCATCAAAAGCAAACGCTTCCCAAGCTTCCAAGCCAGAGATCAAGGTGGAACTTTTCAAAGGCACAAAATGACAGCTCTGAAACCGCCACTAAATACCTTCTGCAGTGTCCCCCTCGAAGTACCTATGCGGTTGAAACTTACCATTAACATAGGAAATGCTGTGCCATGGCTTTACAAGAAAGAAATACCCAAACTTGTGAAAAAGCTCATTGCCTTGTTTCAAAAGAAAGCGACTATTTGGTCATCTGGAAGAGGCACTGTAACAGCCGTACAGCACGGACCGGGCAGAGGGGGACAGCAAAGGTAAGATACTTGTCTGTAACAGCGACTACAGCCAGGCGTCACCTGCTGGGGAGGAGCCCTAAACGGTGTCTATTTAGTGTTTCTTAAGCAGTTTACTGGATGTTGCTGAAAGCTAGGCCAGCCCCGTGATGCCAGTGGGTCATCTGGGTGCCATCTTCCCTCATCAGCATAATTCCACTAAGTCATAAACACCCACCTCTCACTGCTAGGATTTTTAAACCCACAATTTTACAAGCAAAGAGTTAAACTGCAGCAGCGCTCCGCAGAAAACCTAGGAAACTAAACATAAAGGATGCATAGGCAAATCTTTTCCATTAAATTCATTAAAGCAAAACACAATTACTTGGTACCCCATCGGATTTATATTAACCCCCTCCGATAAGGTACTACTGATAATGCAGTTTGCTGCATGCATATATTGCATCTGTCTAGGGCTTCTTCAAAGCCCTCTTCTGGCATTTACACTTCTTACATACACTCTTATACACAATTTACAGGGGAAGCTGTTTTGACAGCTTTACTCTCAAAAGACCCAACAACCTGACCACTATCAGCTTAACTACTCGTCTCCACACAGATTAATTCATGTGCTCTGCTAACATCAAAAAAATAAAACCAGCATAAGGTACAAGCGAGTAATAGACAAACTGGCACAGAAAGGTAAATGCCCCCAAATAAGTTTACATTCATCTCCGACTGGATACAGATCGCAGAGAAGCAGCAACAAGCGCTTTGCTTCTAGAAACTGTATCTACTGGCCATAATTTGCCTTATTTCAGGAAAGGGCAAGCACCTTTGCTCATTGTCTTCCACGCCTGTACATCAGCTGTCATGGCGTTATACCTCTCATGAGGACACTTAGCTATGGCAGTGATAAGAAAGTTGACCTATCAAACAGCTCATTAGAAAGGTCATTTCATGTTTTCAATATGAAACATCTTACACGGTGAAGTTAGATCCCTAAGGTTGTGGATGATCTTCATAATCTTCAGGCAGGAATTCATTCTGCGTTGGGAGTATCGGTCTAGTAGTTGTGTGACATCACTTCAGAATTATATGGAAGCCTTCACCATTTTCAGCTGGAGAAGAAAAAAGCACCAGTCTTTGGTAAATCGAGCTGTGACTATAGCAGCCAGTGCACCAAAGCACTGAAGTGTGGGCTTGTGCACAAGCGGGTCACGGCTACTATGAAATATGGAACTCGGAACACGTCAAGTATCAGCAACTTGCTGTTCTGACTAAACACTGAAGGGTAACTAACTTGTTAAAATCTCCCTAGTTTGCAGTTATTTCTGAACTCTCCCTACTGCACATTAACCCCACCTTATTTGACAGTGACTATTAATACCACAGAAAGAAGCTGACTTCTGCAACACCAAGAGAAATCCTTAGCATCTGCTTTTAATCATCTATTTTCTGATGCTCGGCCTTAAACCAGAAAGCCAAATGGAAACTGTTAATAAACACAAACCCTGTGGATGTGATGCTTCGAAGCAGCACCACTAAAAGGCTCAATGACCAAGACAAGCAGGGCTCTGACAATCACTAACCACATGAAGGGATTTTATACTATGCAGAACAGTTGTATTTTAGACTGTCAGAAAAGACACTGTACCTTTGATTGTGGTGAATAAGAAACAACTCTCATCTTGAAAGTTTTGAACCATCTACAAAATAAGAAAAAATTTTGAAACCCTCCGTAGTGTGACCAATGCTGAAATTAAATACATCAGATATTACGTACACCTTTTTAAAGCAATTGCTTATTTTTGCTTTTATTCAGCAAGGGACAAGCATATACCAAATGAAATTAAAATACCTTGCTGTTAAAATACTGCCTGTTAATCACCTGAAAACCTGCTGGGAGCTTACTGCTGTTCAAACTCAAAACACATAGCAGATACTTGAGGAAGAGAGTTCAACAGTATTTAAATGCTCCCTGCCTTTGGGCAGGTTCAAAATAACAACATACTAGGCAATTACTGTAGCATCTCAGAACTATATAAACCAGTTGCTTTTCTCATAATTTAAATTTATGTAGGTAGAAGAAAAGTGACATAGTGTCATTGAAAGAATCCTGCTCATTTTAGTGTAAAAGAAAAATACTCTCAATGTATGAAAATACTAGCTTGCATTACCAAACAGGAAAAACAGTAAGAAAGAAGCGTAAGAAAATTGTTCATTTTATGCAATTCATAAATAACAATTTGTCAAGAAAAATGAAATTTCCATTACCTGATCGCTAACAAGAATGTGGATACCTGTGGGGCCCTGTCTGTAAACCTGGTTGATCTGATGCAGGGGAATATTAAACGCCAACGCAAGCTTGCGCGTGACTTCCGAGGCTGCCATTTCTTCCAAGTAGATTGCATGATAAACTACAAGAGAAAAAAAAATACTCACATAGGGATGGTACTAACTGATAACAAGTGACTATATGAAAAAAATCTAAATTTGTCTAAAGCCTGGCTTTAAAAAAAAACGTTAAAGGCAAGAAGCCTTTACTTCACTCTCCTGCTGTGCTCACTAAGCAGCATGACTTGCTGTGACTTTTCTTTCAAGGTACAGCCCTGGTGACACCTCTCTGACAAGGGGAGGGTCCTGCTGGCTCTGATACCGAAGCAACTTCCAGTTTTTTCCTGTATTGTGCACAAAAGGGCACAGTCATGTCAGGCAGACTTAAATGGATCTTTAGAGTCACCTGGAGATGACTTGGGAAGTAGTTTTGGACCATCTCAAAAGCAGCAGGTAATAAGTCTGATGTATTTGAAGGTCTCTTCAGATAAAGCCGAGAGCCAGAAAAGGATCATTTCAAATAGCTCCATTCTTTAAATTGTAACATTAACAGGAATTCACAATCAAATATTAAGCTCCAATCTGTGCTGAAACAGCCAGGAAAATAACACTAACTCTGAGCCCAGATGCTGCCTGGCTGTGTTCTCTTGTATGAGCTCTATTGGTTTGAGTTCAGTGGCACAGAAAATGGGAAAGGGCTGAAGTGGTTTATTTGCATGTAGCTTTTACATGCTTCTACATTTGTCTGGTTAATACCTTGTCTGTAACAACACAGCAGGACTAATTTGAGAGCTCCTTAATTAATTTAGTTTAGTTTTAGATTTCATGGACTGAAAAAAATCAAAAGCTTAAGAGGTATTAAGGTTCTGTTCACCTTGTGCAGCGTTAGAGCAGTGATGACATCGCGAATAAAACTTTATATGGTTTCTTTGTACACCAAGAACAGAAATTCAGCCTCTTCACTCTTTTTTCCTTCCCACCTATCTTGTTTTAGACTTGTTACGACACTGAGATGCTACATTCTATGCTAAGAGACCCCTCTGCGCCGTACCGTATATTGCACCGTTGCTGCTGTCACCGTTGCCTGCATCTTGTCTTTCCAGTTGTATGCTCCGTAACGGCTCCTGACAGACATAGATTGTTAAACGGGGCCTCACAGACCTGCAATTCAGAGAAATCACATGTCACAGAAATGGTTACTTGCCCTGGAAACACAGAAACCGATATGCCCCAAATGTAGATTTCTAATGCTAATAGCACGCTCTCTGTAACTGACCAAAAAAAGTGAAAATGAGTGTAAGGGTAAGTGGTGTCTCAGGGGCTACTGCATTGAAACACATCTTGCAATCAATTCTGAGTTCAGCAAGACACTGCTTATTGGAATCCTGGAATTAACTAAGTGGCAGAACAAAAGCCACCCAAGCTCAGACTGACACCGTACCTGGATTTCAGTGCATTATATAGCCGAATGCCATCGGCTGGACCACAGATTTGTACCAGATCTTCTCTTGTCAGCTTTAATAAATCAGCACCTGGAGAAACACACAAGGAATTTATGGAGATTATTTTTGAACATCTCTACTTTTTAAAATAAAATGTGTGTTCATTGAAACCAAGAATAACAAACTCTACCATTATAAAAATGGAATCTTGCAAACATTAACAAGTGAGTAAGATTTAGAATAGGCACTGGTAGCACTGAGAAAGAATGACTGATTTTCCAAAGGGAGTTAGCTTCCCTTGCTGGGGTTCACAGCTCTAAAAGCACAAAGTCTGCAAAGCACACCATTTCTGCTGCAACAGACAACTGTTCTGCATCCAAAACAAGGCTTCGAGAACTCCCCATTTTTAACTGACACCCAGGTTAGTGTATTCTAAACCCATGCAAAATACAGAGCCGAGATACTTCATGGTTTCTCAACCAATTAATCATCTCAGGCATTCAACCAATACATCATATCCTCTATGCACTCGAATTATTACAGTGCCCTCATTTACAGCAGGCACTGCTAAAGGCCAGCAAAACTAAACCAGTGTGGTCAGATCGGTTAATCAGCAGTCTGTGGAGTGAATCCAGGCTGTGGGATCCTTCCTTCCAAAAGCAGTTGTGGTGTTAAAATGATCCTGGGAATAAGTGATCTATGAAAACAAGTGCTTTCCAGTGCTTACTTTAGAAAAGGAAGCTTCAATAAAAGATACTACGCAGACCCGAACACAAAATGGAAGGATTCTTGTCAGAAGCACCCCGGGTGTCAACAAAAAAACCAACAGTCTGAAAAATTTGTTGCAGCAATAGATGAGTGGGAGGACAGGAAAAAAGAGATACTCTTTAATTGTAAAAATACTCCACGATGTAGGAATGTGTAAGCAAAAGCCAGCAAAAATCGTGTGGTTCTGAAGTTAAGTGAGTAAGCTTAGCAAGCGTAACAGAAGCAGCACCGACTGCAACCCAACCAAGGCAGAGGAGTATGGTCAGTATCCAACACTTGCCATGGTTGGTCACTGCATTGTGGCTGCCCTCAGGAAACAGCACAGAACAGGCAGCCTGCTGGGCTCACTCACCAAACCCACCCAGTTTTCTCAAAGGACTAGTTCAAAGTGAAAATGATTTTGTGAACTATGATCACAAAAAAAAAAAAGAAACCCCAGAGTCATTTTTGGGTATTGGGGTGAATTTGTACAGAACAAACTCAAAAAAACCTGCCTTCAAATGCAAACTGAACATTTAATAAGCAAATTAGGAAACTACAAGAATTATTTTTCCCACACAAAACTTGCTCACTAACACAAAGATTTAAATAAAAAAAGTGATTAAAAAAAATGATAGATACCTGAGAAATTTGAAAAAAGCCTTGTATAGGTAGAGAACCTATGCTTGAGCAACCATTGCTGAGTTTCCTGGATTGTGGCTGAAGGATGAAGCTGCTGTAAGAAACAAGATTATATATGATAATTTGGATAGTAAAAAAAACCCACTCAAACCATTAAAACATCTCCCTCAGTTAAATACTTCCTCAGTATCATTAATACCAAGTTATGTATAAATCAAATGTTCTGACACAGTTATACAAATACAGCCATGATCAATACCAGAAACCAAACACTCACATCTCCAGACCCTTGAGAGGTTCCATCTCCTTGATGATTTGGGGAAGAAGAATTACTATGGATTAAAAAGAAATAAAAAATTACTGGATTATTATTAAGCAAAATATTTTGTTTTTGCTGAAATATAAGTTGAAATTCCCCAGTCACTGAATATCACTGTTGAAAGACTAATTAAATGCTGCATAGAGTGGAAACCTTTAAATCAAACTCAAGAGAAAGATCATCACACTATCATACACAAGTTGGTTCCTATATAGATACACACATACACATATACATACATACATACAAGCAGGTTTTTTTCTTGCAAATTATATTAACTGTGTGTGAGGGAAATGAATACTGCTTTCAACAATGTATAGTAAGAAAGGAAATTGTTGAAGCAAGGGTAATTACATAATCATTCAGTCACATAATGCAAGTGTCAAAGGTCAAAAGAATCTCTCATTCCCCTGTGGAACCAGAAAACAGTTGCATTTAGTCAGAAAAAACTCTTGAATAAGTCTGATTTTAAAATGTTACCTACAAGTAGGGTACAGAAATGATATCTACCTGTCTGGGACACTGTAGGTATTATGTTGAGCAGAGGTAAAAGTTGGAGCAGGAGTAGGGCTGTTGTTCACAAATGTTGTAGGAGTATCAGGCCACGGTGAGCACTGAAGAGAAAAGAATTAAAATTTTAAGTTTCTCTGGACAATCCATGTTTAACTCTGATGCACACTTCATTTAAAGCCAGGGTCTTATCCACAAAGAGTTTTGATTTCTAATTCCAAATCAAGATGTCCCCCATCCCACATGACATGCAGATACTCCAGGTAAAAATCAGTTCTGTTTTATCTTGTTCTTTCATGAAGACTCCTATTTATACTGCCTTCTGTTAACAAAACGCAGGTGTTAGTGGTGGAACTGCAGAAGACCTGTACAGATTACTCAGTTCAAAACAAACCAATCAACCCACACCAAGCCATCTGCTGAAAAAACTTCTTTCATTCTAGAAGGGATGAAGGGGCTGTTTAAACTGCAGGGATCATGACTTGGTAACAGTAAGTAAAACTATGAAGCCAGATTTCCCCTTGTGGATGAATGTAATGTATCTGCCCTGACAGCCAGTACATACAAATGACATTTTCAGTAGCAATCTGGGGAAATGAAAATTTATATTAATTTACCAGAGGACTAAACTGATGTTTACATGTACTGTTTTCTCTACAAACTGCTTGGTAAACTGGAATTTTTATACTCCAGCTTAAGTCCTCACAAGTATACGATGAGCCAACTGCCCAATTCAGTCCATCTTTTCTGGATACATTTTAAGCCGTTCCCACGTACTGCAGTTAACGTTCCTGTCCTTTGAACCCAGCTGAAGTTGTTCACAACAGAACTCCGAGTTTAAATGCAGGAAGAAACACGTTTGAAATACTGAAAAAGAAAACCCTCAACCCCAAGCAAGTAGCCTCTCTTCTCCTATAAACACACTTTCCTACCTTGCCTCCTTTGCCAGCAAAACTTCCTAACTAGTCCCCAGAGTGAAGCAGTGGGTTGAAACCACAGCCTGTCCTGCACTGCACACACCTGTCAGGTTTCAGATCTTCTGTAGAGGACATGAATGAAATTATAAAGTGTTGACCAATGGTTTTACAGAGTTGAAAAGGAAGATAGGAAATCCTTCTAAATGACTTTTCACACTTAAGATATTTAGCATTTAAACTCAGAATGTTCCTAACATCTGAAGAATTGCAAAAACTCAAGTTATGCTAAGACACTATTTAATGTTGTTTCCCTTCCTACTTCCAATCTACCTGAATCTGCCCAAATGCATGCTCTGCAAGAGAGTAAAGCTGAACTTTGGCAAAGAACTCCAAGCTATATTCAAATACCAAATCACCATAACAACAAAAAACATTTGTTCTCCAAATTATATATGTATATTACATATATGCTTGGGCACAAAGCATCCTCTTTAGAGAGCAGGGCAGCAATTTTATTATACATGAGACAGAGCTTTTTCAAGGAACTTCTAAAATACAGGGTTCTTGCCCCAAACAACTGCAGTTTTGTTGGCAAAAGAAAAAAAGCTTCTGCTCACATAGACTTAATGATTCTGAACGCAGAAGTAAAGAAGTTATTTCCCAAATATGAAGTCACCCACATGACATACCATGTGTGCTAATGATACTGCCAAGTGAAGTACAGAGAGGTGTCAGGAGACACAAGTTGAAGAAATACTATATGCTTATGCTCCTAAATTTGGTTTTGCCCCCACTTTCTGACTCTCACAGCCTCTAGAAGGTTTTATATTGTAAATTTAAGTCACTTAAATTAAGTTCTGCATCAATCTTTCACATCCAAAACTTAATGTTCCAATTTATTTCAAGGTCTATACTTGGAAGTCTTCTAACTTCCACGTGCTCTATTATCAGCTCTATCTGCAAAAAATGACCATGTGACCAAGTCTAATCCAATTGTATATCTATATATTCTATTTATCTATCTATTCTAATTTGTGACGTACAATATATACCGATATAAAAACCATGATATTGCTATCAGAGACAGAAAAAAGTGCTCAGACCCAACTATCTCAATACAAATTTGCTTTTTCAAATTAAAAGCAGCAGAAAGTGGTGGGTTGCTTTTTGTTTTGTTTTGTTTTTCTTCTTCCTTCGATGAGCTCTAGCTTCTATCTATTCGGAAGAGAGGAACAAATGAAGTGCCTCCTTCATCAAATGGCCCCCAAACGAAGGTCACACACTGGGTGAGAAATGAAGCACACACTCTGAGGTCCAGAAGACACTGTTGTGTTCGTAGCCTTTTACCTCTACAGAAAAAAAAAATAAAAATGCGACACTCCACAGCACAAAAGAAAGTTTTATCAAGTAGTTAACTATTCATCTGGCTGTCTGGAAACTACTGAGAGAAATACTGCAGAAATTGCAGCAAAGGCACTGAACTTTGAAACATATGAATAAAGAAGCAGGGGAAAAGTTTATCTAGATAGCGTTCTTCTGAACATGAATGAGAAGGAAAAGATGGCTAATGACATTAGAATAAAATCTCTGATTCTTAGAAAGAAGAGCAGAGCAGCGTGACTGTTTGGAAAAGGAAGCTTCACCTAAGTCTCTGTATTGTGTTAAGAGTTCCATATGAATTAAAATTGGACAGAAAAGATATTAGAGTCAGTGTTTCCTGAAGGAAGCACATTAAGAAACCAATCTGTCCAAATCAGATTGTGGCTAAACTGAAAGAAATCATACAGGAGAAAAAAAAATAAAATTTGTAAAAAGTTAGAAATATCCAGCAAATAGAACTGCAGAATCTTGGAGGGGCAAAATAAAAACAAAGTCAGCATACAAAATGAGATGCAAAAAGCTAGGAACACAAAAGACAGGCTACATAATAAGTGAGGTGTAAGAGGAAGATAACAATACCCAGCTTTTACAAAAAAACCCAAACAAAACAACAAAAAACCCGAGAGAGAGAGAGAGAGAGAGAGAGAACTGTAGACTGGATCAACCTAAATTTCTGGAACTTGATAAAAGATAAACTATTTTTGGACAGCTAGGAAGCAGCACTGGCTAAGTTCCAGCCAACACTCCAAACTTCAGCAAGAAAATTACACTCGGAACAATCCTGTTTTCCTTCTGTAACAGAGCCACAGTTCCTAGGACACTGGAAGTACAAGACCCATCATATATAAAGACATTCTAAATTTGCATTTAAGATATATTAAATTTGCATTTTGCAAATGCAAATCAGGAGTAGTCAGCTGCACGATGAAGAGAACTGGAACATGTACGGAGCTGCTATTCCAAAATGGCCCATGGGGCATCCTCCATCATAAGCAAGCAGTCAAGAATTGAACGCGAACGCGCGCGCACACCCACACCCAGCCACACCCACACCCTCTCACCTTCATGTGCTTTGGGAAAAGCATTACAAGTCCACCACTACCTGCCCTATGTCAATTTTTCTGCACTACAATTAAGGTTATGCTTCCATTCATAGATATTTAGTATTTCAAGAGATTGTTAAGAACAGGTTAGACAACCTTCAGGTATCATTTGGCTACACTTTGTCCTCCTCTGGACAAAGGATTTGTCAGATCTTTTAAAAATAACTATTTCTATTATTCTTCCTCTAAGTAACACTCATTCAGTGAAGTGCTTAAACGAAGAGAAAGAGAGCAGGGCGAGGGGGAACAAACTAAAGAAAAATTTGAAATCCCTGCAAAGATAACCTTCAAAAGATGCTTCAGATATATTTTGCAAGCGATAAAATCCTGTTTTCTCCTGTCTGTACCTCCCCCCAGGGCCATCCAGAACAAACAAAAGAATGTCTGCATTGATGAAGAATCCTAAAGATGCATCTTAAAAAGCAGGGGGAAAAAAAAAAGACAACCACCAAGAAAGTAGAAGGTAAATAGAGACAGCTCAGCCCTTACAATAGTTTCAGGGAGCAAACCAAAAAAAATCCTCCGAAGAACCCATCTGACTTCATATTGGTTGTTCCCTCTCACCCAGTTACACAGCTTATAAAAAACAAAAGGCACACACTGAAGTATTTGACAACCTAAACCTTCTACATCACTTTCACAGATCAGAACGCAAACTGAACAAAGCGTGAGGCACAAGAGTCAGATAGTCATTGACCTCAGCGCTGCTGGGAAAGTGCTGTCAGCACAATATGCCTGTTCAAAGAAGAGTCAAACAATTGTCTTCTACAGTCACATGATTAATTGACATTAAACTTCCCAAAGGGAAGATGCAGGACTGTTTTTCATCTGAAAAATGTAGTGTCTCAATGATATTCACCTTAAGAAACAGCATCCAAGAAATCTAACCCAGTAACCCTGGCTGAGAAGGGTGTGCAGGAGACAGGTTAGCTTGACCTGGGGGGGCAGACGTGGAGGTAGCGTACACACACCCTGAGGATATGCTGACTCCTCAACTGCATTAGGCCTGCCTGGAGCGCAGCGTGGAGATGGCTAAAGAGAACATCAGTAATGACCAACCCTATGGCTGCAACACTATATGGTTTTAAAAATACTGAGGTACACAGAAAGTTGTATTGAGTGTTAAGTACAAACCACTAAATTTCACTGTTCTTACTTCCACTAATCACACACATAGGTAAGCAAAAAGCTATTTCATTTCAAGTCGCATAAATGGAAAGCTCTTGGCTTCTTATAAGTTACACAGTCCCTCTGCAACAGTTTTAAGTGTTAGATTTAGGAAGGATTCCTTTGCTGAAAGCAAACATGGAGTAATTGGTATACGTTAAAGTGCATAAAATTAAGACACAGCAATCAAAATATTTTTACTTTACATAATGGAAGTTTCTCCTATATCTAACACTGCACAAGGTATCTTGCACAATGAAAAGGTAAGCAGAAGTCCCTTACACTGCCTCGCTTTGCCAGAGAATCACCGTAGTCTGCTGGCAAAGTCCGCTTGCTGGACTTTTTCTGCTCATGTTCAACTGCATCTTCAATTATAGGCTCAAGCCTCATCTGGACAAACACCAAAGATTTGGATCAATTTCTTTTCATTATACAGCGAGGAAAGATCTAAAAGCCTTTTAAAAACTTCTGCAATCTTTAGAAAAGTGCATAGAACTCACTGATGTTAAAATAAATAAATAAAAATGCAAAAACCTGCTGAGGCTCTGGCCTTAAACTCAGTAATCTCCAAAAAATAGACTTTGAAGCTCAAATTTGACAGAGAATTAAATTCTAGATTCCCCCCACAGCTTTTCAGTTGCAAGGTTTTTACACCTGTACCAAAAGTCTTGCTCTAGGGTTCAGTACAGTCAGTCAAATCGTGTTCAATATCAGTGTCTTTTAATACAAGCATCTATGGAGTGTCTAAATGAAAGCTTACTAAACAAAACCTTAAAATTTAATGTTTTCGTTCACCAGAAAAGTCTGTCAAATAAAAAGCTCATCTTTGTGTAGAACTAATTATTCTTCCCCAACCCCTCCAAGACTGCAGCTAAGTGATAAGCCGTATCTCTGTATTTTCCCCGCAGCAGAAGCAATTCTATTTGGTTACCTCTGTAAGAACTGTGGTGTCATATGAAGGCTGATACTTTTCTTTTTCATGTGCAGTTCGCTTTTCCATCTTTTCTCTGTCTGTTTTCTGTTTCCTGTCTGCTCCTTTTGGCTAAAAATGAACAGTTACATGAAGAAGAACACCAGTGGAAAACGTTTTTTATAACTGAAATCTGATCTCAGAAGTCACGCAGTAATATAAAGATGTCCCCCCATCTTTATGACAGCTTCTGAGAGACTTATTAAGGATCTGTTTTCTGCTGTTACCTTAAAAACTTTGATTTGACAGCTGGCTGAATGCAGATGATCTGTATATTCTCCACTTTCAGTCTGTTTAAAAGTGTCAACCTGAATCCTAAAAGGAACTCCTTTCTCTCCTCCATGTTTACGAGGGGTAAATTCAGTGCTGATACAATGTACCTGGAAAAAACCAACCAAAACAGGATCCTCAGAAGTATTCTTATTTTATTGTGTTGCAAACATCATATACATATTCTAAGGACAAGTAACAAATTACCCAGCCTGAGGACCAAGCTGCACAACTATCATTTTGTTCCTTCTCATGCCCATGCGCAAATGAAGCCAAAAACATTATACTTGAGCTGACAGAGAAGAGGGCAAACAAGCAAGTGTGAGATCAAAATCTCTCCAAAAATCAGGACTCATTACAGATTCAATGTATATATATATATAAAATCAAACAAAACAAACAAACAAAAAAAAT
>WUAM01000107.1:9229945-9268640 GCA_024336885.1 Actenoides hombroni | reverse complement strand
TCAAACAAAACAAACAAACAAAAAAAATCAAGTTTATCTCACATTTTTTTTCAAGGATACATTTTAATAATTATGTAATTCTTGCTAGAAAAAATGTCTTCGACTGAACTAGACCAAAGTTAACTTACTGACAATGTGGAATTTATTTTGGCAGCCTCAGTAAAAAACACTGCTACCTCAAACTTTATACCTACACCCTTTTATTTTATAACAAAAACAGATCTGATATAAAAGTAAGCTAAAAATTCCAGTGCAAAACTGAATATCGTATCTAAATAATTTCTAAAGAATGCATGTTCAAGTGCCCTAATATCAAATATATAAATAATAAAAATCCTACTACAAAGAAGCCTGTTGATATAGTAACATCTTTGAATGTCTGATTAAAAAGTCTCTTTGTAGAACATTATTTTTAATTTTGTTTCCTCAAACCAGGCCTCTGCTGAAGCTCATCACTAGGAGAGTGGGCCTCTCAACTGAAAAAAAAAAAAAAAAGACAGTAGTGACTTATTCAGAGGGATAAAAATCAACTCTAACTCTGTAAAACTAAGTATTTTAACTACGACAGCTTTCTACAAAGAGCTTTTTGAAATCCTTTTGTCTAAATTGTTTTTAAAAGATGCTTTTATAAACCCAAATCGAGTCAGAAAACCTAATTAGGAAGCATTATAGAACTATGAACCTGTGGCTTCTTTACAAAGCTGGTGTTTACTGGCTATCCTACATATAAGAAATGGAGAAGCTTCACAGCACAAATACACTGTTTGTGACCTGAAGGGCACCAAAGACAAGACATCCAGTCAAGTAAAGTTTCAAACCTGAATAAAAGCAGATGTACATTTTGTTGGATCCCACAAAAATTCAACTGCATTGAGCTGGCTTGGGTTTGTCTTGATATCAATGACTCCAACAGACATTGGAATATCTATTAAAACAAGTAGTATACATTTCAAAATTATCGTATTCCAAGCAAACACTACAAGTAAGTTTTACTACAAGATTGCCATTAGCAAACACATGTAGGGTGGAAAAATGTGGGCTTTGGTGACTTGACCATAAGCCCATAAACAGTTTCTTAGGACTGAACTGAAGACTCTCAGTAGACTCAACATATGAAGCGCTCAGGGTTTGAGGGTGTTTCTTGATTCCCCTCCTCCTCCCACTACACAACTTATACACCAGAAATGATCAGCTTACACAAACTACAGAATCCACATGGGTGCCATTCCCAGAGTCTACTAGAGAAAGTTACTTTTGTGTTCTCCTAATTACTGTAACATTTAGTAATCAAAATTAGAAAGATTACTAAATGTATAAGGTTGCAGAGCTGTTATTTTACTTCTGTAGCACTTAAAGGTTTCAAAGGAATGTGAAAGTAGTACGAACATTAATATTCAAACGCATACTGTGACAAAGCAGCACACAAAAAAAAATGGTCTGTGTTTTTTCACCAGCCCTAGTGTAACTTGACAGTGATCAGCTTAAATTTGGAAACTGAATTTCATGCAGTGGCAACAGAGAGAAACAATTATACCTAAGTCGAGAAGTCTGTCCCCAGGCCGGTTCCACTTCCAACCTTCTAGCTGCTGGTGCTCTGTATATTGCAACCTTCTGTCATGGAACACCACTCTTATAATACTCTAACAAAGTAAAAACAAGCATCTGATGAGCCACTGTAAGTCACTACAGGTTTAGAAACAGCTTGAAGATAAAGCACTAAACCACTCCAAAATAGCCACAGTGCTAATATGCATTTACAAAAAATAAATTTGGCAATCATCAGTACCCCAAAATATTCCAGAACACAGAAACAGAACTGAGCAGCAGATCTTTGAAAATATGGCAAATATGGAAGAGAGTTACATCTGATAGCACATTGTAAAGGTCACTACGAATTACGCGCAGCGAACTGAGCGACACTGTCAGCACCATACCAACACTGTGTAGGCAACAGCAACTTATTTTAGAAAACAAACACAGCAGATTTCATTTCTTCTGAGTAGTACTGAATACAGGTTGACCATTTTTTCCATTGGGAATTCTGTGAATTTTTGTAGAAAATGTTACGAAATTAACAGAAAAATCCCTTCCTAGTAAGCATGTTTACAACAAATCTATGATTTTGATTAGTAGTAAGAAGTAATGACTTCCAAACTATTCCAGCTGTTCTAGCTGAAATATTGATCTAAAAATACTATGATACAATTAAATTTATTCAGCTATAAGCAATTAGCTGGTTCTACTATGCCTGTGCTCTGTCATATTAAAGAAAGGTTTCCTAATCTGCTGCATTCCCTCTGTGAATGGGAGTACAATAAAAGGTTAAGAACTACTCTTTTCACATGCAACCAGCAGAGGTTTGTTAGTAACACCTAGAGAACTTCAGCTCACCTTCACCAGTTTTCCATTGATCTCTGGTATGTCTCCAGCTTTCCGATTATCTAGCATCCGTATTTCATAGGACTGACCTTTAAAGGGAAAAAAAGTTTGTATCTGTAGTAGAATCAGAGCACAAAGCTGTTTTGTGTTTAATGCACCTGAATTAGCTTTTGGCTCAACCAACAGGACAAAAGAACCAGTACCAGAAACTTCCACCTAACAGATTTTTATAACAAGGTTCACTTCACAGCATGGGAGTTAATGGAACCAAAAGAAACTTTTTGGTCCCTTTAAAACTACAGACACTTTCAAAGTTGAAGCATTTCATTTTTCATTAGGTGTAAGTACCTGTTTCTGGTTTGTTTGTTTTTTTTCTGATGAAAAACTTTTAAAAATGGAATTCCTTTATTTTTGAAACCGATGAAAGGCAACACGCTGCAAACCACAGACTGGTCTTCCAAACCAAACTCCTGCAGAGGTTTTATACTCTTCACACAACATACGTACTACTCTCTCATGTCTAATGTCACCCCTGTACTTGTTGCCTTTCTATGACTGGTAGCTTTTGTATCATTTAATAAAAACGCCTTTGGAAGAGCAAGTTACTAATTATTTCAAGCAGGTAGGAGGGAACTTATCTTTCTAGTGAATGTGACCACTTGTTATGCTTCCTAAGAGAGAAAAGTTGCAAATAATTTATTTGAACTACAGGGATTTTTTTCCTCCATTGTCAGCAGCACATATTTCTTTGCAAAAATGAATTTTTACAATATAGGACAAAACAGATCAAGACACACACTAAGTGCAGTAAATTCATTACCTTCTGCATTACCCTTCAAACTACCCTCACCCTCCCTCTAGTGTCTACTACGTTTAAAAGTCATTTACTGGCTTGCCCCACAAGCTAAAGGTTCAGTTGTCACACCTCTGTGAACAAGCAAACGATTTCTTCAGCTCCTTTCACTGCTCTGTAGTCTGGTGTTACCACCAGCTAGGGACTGTCTGGCATTTTTTGCTGTAAGGCAATTAGCACATATATATATATGCTCTACACACATACAGGCTTTCTCTACCCCAGCAGCACTTGCTCATTGATTACATAAATGCATATAAAAATTCAATGCAGCTAGTGCAGTTGAGTGAAGCAGCAGCTCATTTCTCCTCCTGTATTTCAGAGGAAGGATTTTTTGTCAATTCCCAGTGTTATTTTGCTCACACAGAGATGTAACACACAGAAGTCTATCTGCGTTCACAGACAGCATCAGGGTTTGGCTTTTTTTAATCTAGCACTATCAATAAAACTTCAGCAAAGTGCTGGAGCACATCCAGAGAAGGGCAACGAAGCTGGTGAAGGGTCTAGAGCACAAGTCTTGTGAGGTTCAGCTGAGGGACCTGGGGTTGGTTCAGCCTGGAGAAAAGGAGGCTCAGGGGAGACCTTCTCAGGGTTGGTCTCTTCTCCCAAGGAAAAAAAGGACAGGACAAGAGAAAATGGCCTCAAGTTGTGCCAGGGGAGGTTTAGGTGGAACATGAGGAAAAAAATTCTTCCCCAAAAGGGTTGTCAAGGCCTGGCCCAGGCTGCCCAGGGCAGCGTCAGTGTCCCCATCCCTGGAGGATGCCATGGAGATGTGGTGTTGAGGGCCATGGTTTAGTAGTGACCTGGCAGCGCTGAGTAACTCATTGGATTCAACAGTCTTAAAGGTCTCTTCCAACCCAAATGTTTCTATGAATCTATAAACGCTTCTCTGCCTTCTATCACCATTATTCTGAAAGGCAGCTGGGGTGTGTGTGTGTGTCAGGTGTGCACTACTGGCTGCGTCCCACCAGCACCCATGGTTTTTGTTTTTCATACAATTTGTGTCGTGAGACTGTGTCTTCTAATTACAGTGCTGTCTATTGAGAGATTTTGGGTTGAAGTCCACAAGAAAATGACAAAGCAGAACGAAATCTAGGAATGAGGATCCTGGAGTGTTAGAGCCAGGGGAGGGGGGAGTGTACAAGGCCACTGATGCGGTCCAAAACAAATGATAGATGGTTTTATTGGGGTTCAGAATGCTAGCTGACTAGACCGAGGATATCAATGTCATTTCCAGAGGTGAGGGAAGTTTTAATCACATGGCCATGACTACATTCAGATTGTTTTACCCAGCCATCAGTACCCGCTGTAGAAGAAAAACTGAATTTTTATGCAAATTTTCATACACACCATGAGCAAAAAAAAGCAAGAGTCACAGAAAGTGTTTCTCCAGTTAATTCCTGATAAATGTAAACAGACAATAGTGAAATACACACAAACTTGAAAGGCAGGTGCACTTGTGTTTATGTTTCAAACATAATACCACCCTGGGCAGATAGGTGTAGCTAATTGGAGAGCCATTACAGCAGGTTCTGTTGTGCAACGCTCTTTAAGGATTGACATTTTAACATTTATTATAACCTTTGGGGATGTCTGTGTGTACCATATGCAAATAGCATCCAATTAACTTGCTATTATGACAGAATGGTTTGGGTGGGAAGGAACCTTAAAAGCTAGTTCCAACTCCCCTGGCATACGTCCTATTTGGAATAAAGCTGAGGAAGTAGGAGGGTCAAGCATCGTCTTTTATGGTCGGCATCCAAGCCTTCAATCCCAGCCTGTGTGTTCCAGAATCGAGCTCCTGTCTGCCACTGAGTCCAGCCTGGGACTTGCTCAGTGCCTGCCCCACAGCACCAGTGGTGATGTTTGATATTGGTTTTGTATATATTTCATTACTGTATTGTTATAATTCCATTAAAGGTGTTTACTTTTTCAGTCTGTAAGCATCTCTCCCTATTCCCTTTCTCTTCTCCTTTGGGAAGGGACAGAAGTTAATAGCAAGCATCTGTCATTCACCTAGTGGCTGGCCCAGCCCTAGCCCTTAACACCACATGTATGAAAACATGGAACTACAACTCCAGTTTTAGACTGAATCCATGAGCAACACTCACAGTTATGCCTGCAATATACGTATACCGACCTTGATTCAAGTACGTAAGAGTTTCATCATATAATTTCACTGCTGGAGATGTTGCAGCACACATAACATACTGGAAGGGTGGATGTTTGGTCTCATTTTCTTGTGGAAGGCTGGAATCTTCCTGTTTGAAAATAGGTAGTGCCAAAACATCGCTGAAAAGAACAAACACAACTTAGTGAGACCACTGGCCCTATTTTACCTGAAGTTAAGGAAAAAAAGTTATTTGTGGCTTAAAAAACCACATACATACAATGGAATACATACAAAGCTGTGTCACTCTGAGTTTATTAGTGAAACTCATGTGAGCAGTATCCAAAACATCACACAACTTGTTACAGAATTAAATACCCTGTATTAGAAATATATTCCTTTTCCTTACATACAGTAATCCATCATAAAGAATACTTCAAAGAGATTAGTGAGTTCTGTTCAAAGAGTTCTTCTAGCACTGAACTTTTGTTCCTGATGAAATTCTATCTGCACATCCATGAAACTTCCTTTGAAAATCAGTTTCTGGACTGAAGGAAAATTTCTCACACCACCTCACCTGTTGATTCCATTTTTAAGTTACATGTGTCTTATTTCTTCTGCATTGATCACAATCATAGATTTAATACATTTTAAAAAAATAATTACACACATCATATCTGTATTGCACTGTTAATTACACATCTTATCTGTATTGTACTATGATTTACAACTTGTACTCTAAAACTTTTCAAGAATAATAGTTTTTCCTGTTCCTCATTTCTGTGAGAGTCTGCTTTATTTAAAGAGAACTCTCTAATTCCTTTTCAATTCCTGCTCGCACTTGAAGAATCAGAAAATATCAGTATCACAATCAATTTTAAAAGTGTAATTGCAGCCACTATTTTTGTGGCACAGAAGGTTTTAGTAAAGACTAAGTCTACGTAGGTGTGAGAATTGCAGCTGGGGCACCCCAACTTCCCATTCAGAGCACGTGCCACATACAGTTAAGTTAAAGACCAGCCACATGACCACTTCCCTGGCTACCTGGAAGAAACTACATTGACCTGAAAGAGGAAACACTTATGAGCAGTGAAAAAAAATCTAAGAAGTTTGTTTATCCCTTGTAAAGACTGTACAGTCTCTCCCACAAATAAAGTTTTAAAAAGACAAAAAAAAACAAACCAACCCCAACAAAACCCCTAAGATGTTCCTTTCCACTAGGAAATGCTACAAACAGGCACAAAAGCAGGAGGAGGCAGGATGCTGTCCAACAAACCCCAGTACAATAACCACACCTTATAGCTACTTGTGAGCCAGCTCCCCAGACTGGAGCCCAGAGGCAGCTGGATTCCTTTATTCACTACAAAGGAAGACAATGTGAAACACCCTCTGAAGAGAAGCAGACGCTTGTACAACAGTTACACACACAAAGGGAGCATCCTATCCAGAGGCGGGAGACAAAATGCCATGGATGGGTGGGCTGCTACACCAGGATGACTCAGAAGAACTGGATGCTGCATGCCTTGCTGCCAGTCAGCAGAGCAGCCCAGCACGAGAGGGAGCACTGCAACACCCAGCGAGAAGCTCTGTCCCGAGAAGAGCCTTCTCCACCAGGAACAGATGCTCCTCGTGCCCTTTGGCACATAACACCCTGGTTTGTGTTTTTATGAAGGGGAACTTTAAAATGGAAAGAACACGGAAACGGTTACAATGTTTAAGATACACACATCAGAGTCGAGGTGAAACAAGGAAGGCATGCAAAGTACCTCACCAAATAAACAGCCTGTAATTCTCAACTAAGTTCTGCAGCACTTGCTCTCAAGTAACATTCAAGTGTAAAAAGAGAAGCCTTTGGTGTATTTACGAAAAATAACTCCCAAGCCTTCATATTCCACCCACTACTTAAAGATAAAAATGCATCTGGTCTGGCTTAATAATGTGTGCTGTGGTTAATGAATTAGTTAAATTAACAGACAAGGCATTGGAAGCCAACAAATATAAATGGAAGTCAAATTTAGCCAGCTTTAAACCTGCTGTTGCTAATACTTACTAAATGGTAATGACTGCCTGCCACTGAGGAACGGCAAAAACAAAAAAGACACCCAACTCCTCAACCCTACAATTTAGCTGTGAAGAGAGAGCATCATGTGCATTTTGAAATGCCACCACTCTAAAAAAAAAAAAAAAGCTCTGGCAAACAGCAGAAGAAAAACATAAGAATCTTCATTTATTCACAACTGAAGGTGGTAAAAGCAGGAGATAAAAACCTTACTGCAGAGGAACCCCCATCCTACCCAAAATAACTCGAGGGCAGGCAGAATGAGTTCAGTCCATTTCCCTCATTACTGGATACAGGAACTGGGGAAGGAACTGCTAATGTCTCCATTTACCTAGGAAATCATTGGGAACACACAGCTTTCAGAAACACACGAATACAAAGAGCATTCCACCCAGTTCTGAGGCCAAACCCCCCTATTGTTTATCCTTGTATTAGTTCAAATAGGAACCATCTCAATATCACAGCAATGAGTATTTACTACAAAATAAAATTCTTCAGCACAGCTGAAGAACAGATGTGAGGTGTACTAGTGAGTAGAAGAAGACAAGGAGGAAACCCATGGGAAACAAAAGTTTAGTGGGTTTAGTGGCTTTACCTACACCCAAGAAGAGTATCTTTAAGTGACTAACAGCATATAATACATGGTATTGTGTATACCATATTCTCAAAAACTACAGACATCCTACATGGTGGGCTTTTTACCACCTCTAATTTTATACTGATTATAAGGTCCAACAAAACAAAACAAATAACAGGAAAGCAGGTTAGTCTTCTCAGTTTGGGCATTCTTCTCTCATCTCAGATACAACTTCTACATTTATAACGAGTCAATGCCCTGGCAGTGCGAATTATCTGCCCCCAATAAATCCATGCTTGTGTATAATTTAGCATCCTTCAGTCATTTTCCTGCTTGCCTGGTGAAATTTGATTTGTGCTGGCCCAAGGCAGACAAGCAACAGGCTCTTTCACTACCAGCTTTGCTCAGCTTATTTAACATGGCAAAGAACCTCTTACCTAAACTGGAGCACCCACTGGCAGAGTCACCCAGATGGAGGAAAAAGGTGCTTTCCAAAACAGCTACAGTTGAAATTATTTCAGGCTAAAGGAGAAAAGAGCTTTGAGAGACTGATACTGTTCCCCCTGCCACTGATAACTTTTCATCTTGTGAGGTAAAAGACTAATTTACTTCACTTGTTCCATCTAAGTGAAGTTTGGACTACTACAAGCAAGTTGAGGTGTAAACAAACAGCAATGTTTTGTGTAAGTAGCATCTGCTGTTAGACTTCTTGTATCATTTGAAAAAGCAGATCTATCAAGGTTTACTCTCCTGACAGAAGGAACTCAGATGAAATTCTTGAAACTGTTAGCTCCAGTGAGAAAAGTCTTATCTTGGACCCTCACAATTTGTTATCTAAATCACTTAACTGAAAGTGTTTTCTTCCTGGAGGAAGGAGAAAGTTTTCCCAGAAAAACAAACAGAAACAGTCTTCATTACACACACCAAAAGCAGGCAGCAAACACACCTCCAACACCCCATTTCAGCTAGCTACGTGCTACAGAAGGTCAGAAATGAAACTTCACCACAGAAAGTGGCAAAGTTTGGAAGAGGACACAAGGTATGTGGTAACACTTGGACCAAAGCACCCAGTAGCATGGATCATGTATGAGAAGCTATCCTGCTATGTAGCCTATGTGTGCACAGCACAAAAAGACCAAAAAAAAAATAAAAAAAATCTAAGTTATCCTTCTCCTACACTTGTGAAATGTGTTTGTCACCCTCAAAAATCACCTTCCTTCCACACGGAACTTTTTCAGCACTTTTTATGAAGCATTTTAGAAAACCCAACCACTACCTCCCCCCCCCGAATCTGCCTAATAGTGGGGTCACAAAATAAGTGAAGAACCTCCTATCTTTACAAGAACAAGACCTAGTCTATTATCAAAATTCAAAGTGACCGTCCATCAATCACCTGCCTTATCTCTCTTCTGCTTTGTATACTTTTGGGTGTGAGTACTAAAGAATCCAAGAACATGCAGGTCTTTTAAAACTTTAAAGCACAGGTTACAAGGACAAATACCTTGAGAAAAATGTTTCTCAGGTGATGCTTGAACCAGTTACAATCTCAAAGCCAAGCTCTGCACTGCTACAAGGTCTGAACAAAAAGCAAGTCTGCTGTGGAAAGAAGTTTCTGGGAAACAACTTGTCAAGAAGTGCAAGACAAACGAGAAAACATGGGCAAACATAACGCTGCTGCTGGGCATTCTCAAACCCATCACACACAACCTCAGCTGGTTAAGTGCCTCAACTTGCAGGGAATCTGGTACAAAATGCAAACAAACCAGCCAAAGAAAGAACAAATATCCCACCAGCAAAACCTGCGTCTTCCTAAGCTCTTGAAGGTACCAAGGAGGAGCTGTAAAAATAGTCTTTGTTCACTATTAGGAATCCCTGGTTCTCCACCTGCTCCTCCAGCACAGGGAGGTCAGGTAGCCATCGTATCCAGATTGCTCCTAAGTGAGGAAAAATGCATAAATACGAGGGATAAACGTGCTGCCTTGCTCTCAACTCTGCACATCCACCCACCACAAGAGGTGACACAGGAACAGAAAAGATAAAATACGTTATGCAACGTTTAGAGTCTTTTCCTTAAGAATTAAACTGGTCTCCCTTGATTTTCTGAAACACATCCACACATTCAACTAGGAAGAAGAAAAAACAAACCCCACAATAAAACCAAACCCCCAAACCAGTATTTATCATCTAAAATGTGAGGCTCATCTTTCAACTGTTTTATCTGTGATGACAAAGCAAGGAGGTTTAGATTTGTGGATTTTCTTCTTCCTCAAATGTCTGTTTCTTGACAGGTGTTTACATGTTTGAGCACCTGCTCAAAGAATCAAGCTCCATTCTAATCACTACATATAATTGTATTTTACAGAGTCTAGATGTCAGTGAAAACTATTTTTTCTGCAGTGCGATACATAAAAATAGAACAGACCACTGCAACAGAAGCTTTTTAGTGTATTCAGCAGAGAACACTGTGTACATTTTAGGGGGGTGGGGGGAGAAAGGAAAGGAAGAAAAATGTCAGGATACCTTAAGCAAGCACTCCTCTGAAAAAAAAAAACCACCAAAACCAAAACATAACCAGTAGCAGAGCCTTAAGAGAATGGGAGGCGTTAGGGGAAGCATAAACAGTCATTTTGTCTGTCAGAAAATAAGAGCAGCCACAAGCAAAACAAAGCCTGAATGAGATAACTCCATTTTTTGTACAGACCTTCCTGTTTCAGAACCAAGTGTCACTGTTTTCAACTTAGTTTAATAAACTTTGGGTTTTAATCTAGAAATACATACCAAACCAGCTACTTCTGACATAATCATCAAAGTCCCCAATGACAGGCTTCAATCTCAGCACTACAAACAGCATTAGAACTACAAGTGTTTAAATAAATCCATATACTAAGCTTCCAAATTACAACTAAAAACCACAGTCATCAAGGAACTTGTCTATATATTAATGTTCATTTAACTTAAATCAGCTCATTGATCAAACAGTTATATGAGAAATAGAAGTTCTCTAGAGAAATAGTGGGCAGCTCCTGTAACTTAGTGTCTCCAATAGTCTCCATGTTTTAACAGTTCACAGCAATGACCAGCGGCCCCCAAAATGGCACAGTTCTTGCTGTTTTATCATGGACACTATGATAGATTTGTCAGAAATGATTACGAGACTCTTAAATCTACACAATGGTGTCATTTCAACCAAAGCTAACAGTGATGCTCACTATCACTAAAGGTACGACGGTTTTACACGTTGCCTAGCAGGGGACTGACGTATCTAGATGACAATAATAATAAACCAGTTACATTCTATGGTTATAGGTGGCTTCTTACAGCATGAGAAGATGTTAGAGCAGCAATCAGAAAAAACTAGCTTCAAGATTTCAAGGGAATTTTGAGCACTGTTTAAAATCATGTCAATCTGCAGAGGAATTCTGTCCAGTTAGCTTCCTTTTTAAAAAAAACCAAAAAAACGCAGTTACTGGTCAATAGACATGAACAATTTTCTTAATAAGAATAAACTCAGGAGTAATCCTGTATATTCTGCTTCTGCTGACTGATCAGCAACTCGAAGCAGCATCAACCACATCATACTTTAACAACCCTAACAAGTGAAAGGGTTACATTCTTCTACGTTCTTTCTGTATGGAAGTGAAAGTAATAATCAGCTTCTGCTGGCACACAGAAATCCTAGGAAGAACTGCATCAAGACAGAGAAGGAAGAACAGTTCCTGACCAAGAGTGCAAGCGTTATCCATTGGTCTTGGCAGGAGGAAAAGAGAACCTGCAACCGACCACTGAGAAGCCATCCCAGGCACCTGCCACAGCTGCCCACAAGACCTGCCACACCGCTGCCTGCGGGGAACATTCTCTGGACAAAACCAGGACAGAAGCAGGTTAAATCTGAACAAGCTGAATATAAAATCAGGAGGACTCTCATGAAGAAAGACAAATCACCTTGCTCTCTCAACTGGACAGTTCGCAAACTTATTTCTAATTAAAATTAAAAAAAAAAATAAAAATCACATTGCTCACCCCCAAAACCTCATCAAATACATATTCCACCTTAAACCTGATGAGCTTACAATCCCAAGTTGGGAGCAAAAGAGCCTTCATTTCCATGTAGCTGAAACCCTTTGTAACTTCAAACAAAGACAATGCAAGTTCCAGCACTTGACCTGAAGGTACTGCTTTAAAATATATATTGGTAGTTGAAACTCGTTGTGCTCTCCAAGTTTCCAGTAACTCTGAAAGAGAAGATATCTTCCATATAGGCTAGGCCATCAAAACTATCAAACACCAGTGTTTTGCCTCTACAGACTCTCAAAATACTGACTAATCTTGTCAAAAACTTTAGATTAAAACGTCTCATGGCGTCCCCACAGCAGTTTCCCTTTCTCACTCAAGAATCCACATGTTCTGCCTGCAGCCAAGACAAACTGTACTTATTTCAAAAAAGAACAGTTTTATCTTAGCTTTAAAAAAAGCACACCCAAGTGCTACTTAAAAACTTTTACTGTAGAACCTGGGAAACAATCACAAGGTAAAGAAAGTGGCAAGCTGATTAAGAACAGAAAAAACTACATGGCAAGAATAAAAAATAAAAAAGTCAGCCACAAACTACGTAGAAATATGAAAAAATAAACAGACTGATTAAAGTAGAACCATACTACTGCCCTATTAACTACCACAACGTTTGCTGGCACAAGAAAAAAGATATTTTTTAAGTGTCAGAGAAAACAGATAACAGTTTATTATGAACCAGATTATATTCACTGAGTCGAAGATGAGCATCTTGTGAAACATGGGGGGCAATTACATAGCCAAAAGACAAAGAAATAGAATTTTTACGGTAAAGATTATGCATAAAGGGCAAAAGCATCCCAGCCTTAGCAGCAGCCCACCCTTCCAGAGGGCTACCAGTAGAAGGGGAGGGCAGGGGACCGACGGGGGCAGCCCTTTCTCGCCATGGGGAGCACACGGCAGCCGGCATCGGTGAGGAGGCGGCAACAGCAACCAGGAGACTCCGGGCCGGCCTCCACCACGCGCCTGCTCCTCGGGAAGAGCCTCCGGAAGACAGATACAAAAAAAAAATAAAAAAAAAAGACGAGGGGTAAGCCCCAGCTCCTTCCCGCGCTCCCTGCCCCGCGGCGAGTTACCTCATGCTGTAGGCACCGGCTCCCAGCTCCTGCCCGATGCCGGAGAGGCTGGCGTCGAAGTCGTGCACCAACCCAGACTCGATCACTTCATCCATCTTCAGCACCCACGCCATCTTCCACCGCCGCCCGCGCTCCCGCGCCGCCGCGGGAGGAGCCGGACGGGGAGGAGCCGCTCAGCCCCGGAGCCGCCGCCGCTGCTGCTCCGCAGGAGACGGCGTCTCGGCGGGCGGCACCGGGAGAAAGCGAGGGGCTGAAAGGGCGGGGGGAGGGGGAAACGCGTACAGGACGACAGGAGAAAGAAAGGGGAGTCCGCGTTCAGCCTCGGGGAGGCCCTTTCCCCGCGGCGCGACCAGGGCGCGGGGTCGCTCTCAGCATCCTGCGCTCGCCCGGCCGCCGCGGGGGGCTGGGGACCGGGCGACCGCCTCCTCCTCCTCCGCCGCCGCGCCCTTCCCCGCCGCCTCCGACCGGCCGCTGCCCAGGGCCGCCGCTGCTTCTGCCACCGCCCGAGCTCCGACCCAGCCCAGCGGCGCCTTCCGCCGCATCATTCAGAGGGAGGAGGAGGCTGCGGCGGCGGCAGCAGCGGCAGCAGCAGCGCGGGCACCCGCAGGGAGCCGCCGCCGCCGCCGCTCGCCTGGCGCGGCTGGAACGCCGCTCACGCCAACATGGCGACTTCTTCCACCCCCTAGAGGCTGCCGGGGCGGGGCCTTCCCGCGCTCCGGGCCACCGATTGGCTGGTTGTCGCCGGGAGGTCCAATCAGAGAAGGGCGAGGAGGGGCGAGGGGGAAGCGCGGCCAATGAGCGGGCACTTCCTCAGGCGAGGCGACGTCATCGGGTGACAGGGTCCGTCGTGCACCGCGGTGGCGCGCAGCCTTCCCCCTTCCGCCGCCGCGCAGCATGCTGGGAGTGCGCTCTCCGGAAGCGGAAGGGCGAGCAGCCGCTCAGGAAGTAGCGTCAGGGCTCTGCCCTCGCCCTTCCCAGCGGCAGCGGCTCGGGGTTCCTGCCCCCGCGGGGGCTGTAGCTGGGGGTCCGGGCCGAGGGCCCCAGCGCTACCTGCCTGAAAGAACCGGGCCCTGGGGCAGGTTAAACGATGTTTAACAATCTTCCGTACTAGGGGGAGAGGAGAGCAGGCCGGAGCAAGGAAGGCAGAAATACTGACATGGAGGGCACTGCAGCACACGCTCGATAAATGCTCACCCCCACCCTACAGCCTGCAGTCAGAACTGGTAAAATACGAGTTTCCAAAAACTTCTCCAAGGAAAGGCTCCAAGACGCAGCTAAGTTGTAATAATTCTTACTGAGGATAATGGCCTGGCAGAGGGAGGTGAAGAACTGGAGCTGCCAGTGGTATAGACCGTAATCCTGTCCCCCCCGGTCATACAACACTTAGTCCAATGCAGGTGTGCTAACAAGGTAACCCACCACTTCATATAAAGAAAGGTTCCAAAAAAAACCTCCTCAAATGCTAATAATTCAGAGAAGGATTAAATATTTTATGAGAAATTTCAAGCAAACTGCAGAAAAATACCAAGACCAAGCAGATTTTGATGATACAGTGACATCTGCTTCAAGTACAATTGCACAAGCTTTTTGAAAGATGAGTTAGGAAGGCCCCAAGTTCATTAATGATTAACAAATCTGTTGTTCAAAAAAGTACATACGACAATAATCTCAAAGATTAAAAAGCAGCACACTGACAGTGATTTATGGTTTTTAAAACCAGTTTCTACGTTAAGACTGCCAGCTTCTCCACAAAGCAGTACTGGTATTTTGGCTGCTGTTACTTAGCATACCACAGTAGTGTCTACAAAAGCAGCTAAAACTCCTGTTGCTGGGTAATTACAGAGTTTTAACTGAGAACTCAAACCTTACACTAAAAATCACTTTTGTAAGTGATAGAAAAGAAAGTGGTGGTTTGTGGGAAATGAAAAGTGATGCACTTTCTGCTCCTGACCCTCAGAGATAAGACAGGATCCAAGAGCAGAGGAGCCAGATACAGTTTGATTTATGCATAGCAGAACTGGTTTATCTGCTTACTACACACACATCAACATACCTACAACCAGTTACAAGATCGTAAAGTGAAGATTTTTATACTGGGAGTTGTATTTTTCTGACAAATCCCAACCTCTGCTGAGGGCATCTCAAAGTGGATACAGTCAGATGAAGAAGGGGGGGACTGGAGATGTGAGTGTTGTATTAAGCCATGAAGTAATTGGCTCAAGAGTGAACCACGTAATAAATTGAAACTCAATTAACATCAAGATTATCTAGAATCTCTGAGCCTAGCTCCTGTCAAAGCATAATAATTTTCAATTATATGAAAAATCTGATTATTGTACACAAGTAACATTTTAGTCATGAAAAGGTAAAGTGTGTTCAGAGCTCACAGGAATATGCTGATGCAATAAACTCTGTACTGCATCAGAATTTTAATGCAAAGCGTTCAGCCAGCGTGCACGGACTGAGACAACAAGCAGCCCCGAGCCTGCCCATCAGCTGAGTTTCAGCAGATATAGCGGTCACGAAACACAGTTTTAAGTCTGTGTTCATCCATATAAACAGTTTTATCCCCAGACTGCAAACGTAATTTGAAAAAGAAACAAAAACTTAACATATCTGTGACTATGAAGCGGTGAAAGATCCCTCCTGCTGTGACCAGCACACAGGCACGGTGGTGTGGTTCAGGGAAAGTCATGGAGCTGTAGTAAAGCAAATCCCCACTACACTGACTACACCGCTCAAACTGTTCTCAGAAGGTCTGTGATCACCCGCTCCATTTGAAGGCTTGACCTTCTGAACTCTCAAAGGCTGTGCAGTCTGCATTCTTGTGTGTAACAGCATTATGATAATTATTATATTAGAAATCACCCCCCTTCTTTTCTTACCGCAGGTAGCTGCTGTTACTGGTGGGATACTGGTGATGGTGATAATGTTCAGGCTGGCTGTGCCAGAAAAGCATTTTGGGATGGGATGAAGCGTTGTGCTCAGCTAAGAGATGATCACTGCAGTGATGGGAGAGAGGAAAGAAAAAACAAATACACACAGTCAGAACAAAGTTGTGCTAGGGCACCTCTCACACCTTTACATTTACCTGCTGCCAGCAAGTTTGCTGGCATTGTTCTCTCCAGAAGAGGCTGGTAGCTGAGGCCTTGGCTGGCTCCCACCTACTGCTGCCCAGTTTCAAGGCTTTATTACTAACTGATGTGCCATCAAGTGCAAGTATCACCGAGCAGAACTGCCTGTTACAGAGCTGGGAGAAAGAGCCATTTCCCAGAACTTCTGCCTCAGAGCTCCGTCCAGCTCCCTCTGCATGCAGCCCACTCGAGGACTTGAACACAACAACCTGCACAGCAGTTACTGACTGGAGAGAAAAATTAAAAAGTGGAATAAAATGATGTCTTTAAGGCAAGCAAGATGCCTTCCCTGTGGGGTTCAGACTCTATTGCTTTAGTCTGTTCATTCTGTACATGTTCAAATGCTAGGCTGCCCCAGAGTACAGCTTCAGAGTTACCTTCTTGCCATTAAAACCAATCAAAAAACCAAACCCCAATGAAAACATTGTCAAAGTGCAGGGAAAATATTTACTCCAACACCTGCCCACACCACCCTTCAATATGAAAATATACTGGGATGCAAACCAGCTGCTTGGTGCACTTGTATCTCGGGGCCATTAGCTTGCCTGAGTTTGCAGCCAGGTTTGTAATACCTACTTTAAAACACACCAAATAGTACTGTGTGATCTCCCCAAGACATGGATGCTCAAAAATAAAAGGGAGCATGCATCCAAAAACCTCATCGGAAATCGGTTACCTGCAGAGGGCACCCATTCTGCTTCAAATAGAAAGCCTACTGACAAATAATAATAGTTAGTTGGGAGGGGAGGTTATGCTAAGTTTTTTTTGTTTGGGTTTTTTTCGGTTTGTTTTTTTTTTATTATTATTATTTAAATGCCACCTGCACACAGTTTGTTCCCTGCAGTTTATTCCGTAAAAGATACTTTAAAAAACATACTGCAATATTGTGACAACACACAGACTATGAAAATCAGAATATCAAAAGAGCAAGGTTCTGGAAAACAAGAAGGAATTATTTCTTACTAGCAATAGTAATATGCAGCAGACAGAAAAAAAAAAAAGGTCAAACAAACATTATTGGTTGCTTTTTTCACAGCATGAGGCAGATCTTTAACTCCTCATCTTGCTCCACATCAAACACTACAAACAAAAAACAAAGGCCAGAATAATAAAAGGAATTGTAAATAAGGGAAAAGAAAAAAACACCCAAAAGTAATGCTGCCCAGAAAAGCCGACAGGAATTGGGACTGCTGGCTTAGCAATCCTAAGAGAATTTTCTCTCCCCAGAGGCAGTGGAGTACTTTGAGGAGGGCTGTCAAAACACAGACCTTGTGCATCTGTATTGATGTTTCCTCCAGCAGGAATAAGAGCTGGAGGAGTGTTTTCAAGGTTAGTTTTTCCACTTATACATCTATATGTAACTGCATACCCTCAGTAAGCACCCTCCTAGCAGATGTAAAGGGCTGGGTGAGTCGCACTCACCACTGCTGCATTTTTTTTTAATGATGAATTTGATTCTAGCGACTGTAGAAGTGGGATCCTGCTATCCAGTTTGCTCCATCTACTGGCAAGTTGTAAAATAAATTCAGGCAAATGTGTTAAATGTGTGCAGCACGTTGTATGTGGAAGCCCCGTTTCTGATGTCAACTTGCTGCTGTTGAAAAGAACCACCCCAGGGCGAGCGCAGGCAAGCAGTTGCCAATTAGGCTACTGGCCTGGGTTTACCCTGGATGTTTCCAGTGTGGACAGTGAGAGCCATTAAGCCTCAGTACTTGGGTTCTGATTTCATCCCTCTCTGTCATAAGGTTTCCTAGATCTTAACAAAGCTCTGACTCCAGCGACCGCAGTAGCAGGCTATGGTAAAACCCAGGAGCAGCACAGCCAAAGTGCCTGTATGGTCTCTTACCTTTGATTTTTCAGGGCTTACAGTTACGTAGATTAAAAACAACTGAGTTGTTATATCCAAAAAGTTACTGCCTCAGAGAGGTCGGGTGTTTATCCGTAGAGGAGGGTGAAATGAAGGCTGTTGTGATCATGGTTTCCAAGTACCTGCTTCTTACAAAAGGCAGAAATTCCATGCCTGTGTTACAGGCACCCCTCGTGGTATGCAAACTATTTGTAACCTGCCACTACAAACCAGCATATTGCTCTGTGACCACAGTTACTGGCATTGTAAGCAAAGCAACGCTGAAATTGGGGACTTGCATGTAAAAGCACTGCAGAAGAAAATTTGCCTCCCTTTTCCCTCTAAGGGTAGACAAGATGCTTGACTTAGCACTCATAGAAGCTTGAAGTTCCTTGTATGGGAAGTACTAGGCAGAACATGTAGGAAGGTTATTATTCAATATGAAATTAAACACTACCAGGAAAAAAAAAATTAAAAAAAAAATCAGTATTTTCTTTCTTCTCTTTACAGTCTTTGTGTTTTGACTGATCTTTGTCGGAAACAATATATGGGTAAAGCTTCCAAGTACAGTGTAGCTTACTTGTTTAAATCAGGATAAACTTCCCAGGTTCTATTCAATTCTGGTAGTTCGCCTCATGAAACACTGTATATTCCCCACACCCACACCAGCTGCCCTTGACTAACCTCTAGAAATACAGGTATGTGGTTACACAGTCCTGCAAGTTTAGGGAAAAATAAGGTGAGTTTGTTTACCTTGTACTGTTTATTGTTAAGGGGCTATTTTTGTTTCTTGCTTTATGATCTGCTCAGTAAGTACTAAAACAGATATCAAAGAAGCACTGTATACACAAGCAACAAAACATTATTTATTCAAAAGATTTCTGATACTAAAGCTTGTATATGGCATGCAAAGTCCTACCTGAAATTTAAGGTGGACGCGACCAATGTTTTGCTAGTAGGTGGATCTGCACTGGAGTCATGTACTTTAGCATATGATGCCTGAAAACTCTGATTTGTAGGCACAGAGACATTTAGACAGCAACGTGGCCCAGAGAAGACTTTGATTTAACCCATCACATCTGAATCAAAACTTAACTTAGCAGGTTTGTATGGCTGCAAAGGATGAAGTTGTAGTTTTTTTGGTTTCCATCTTTTTTGTTTTGTTTTTTGGTGGCATTTTGGGGTTTTTGGAAGATTCAGAAGCCTGTGAAGGTGGAAAAGTTCAGGTGTTTTGTTGTTTTCCTATCCTATGCTTCTGTGCACCTATTTGGTAGCCTAAAAATCAGTGTTTGGACTCCCAGACTGCTGCAGCAGTGTAGGTGTCCTGCATGTACTGACACAGAACAGAGAGTTCCCTTCCTTCTCATTCCTGACAGAGTCCCTTTAACCCGAGGCTCTGAGGCAGCTGTGGGATCCTGCCAGCTCCAACATTCTTCTAGCATTTGGCTGTCTTGGCTTTTTGGACACAATCCTCCAACATCAGTGTTTTCCTCTTAAATCCCAACACAGAAAGCAAGGCATCCTGTATTCCAGGAAAATCCCCTTCCTAAAAACAGTACAACCCACACAGGATTTTTAAGAGCTACAACCTGCAGGGGGTTACATTAGGTATACACACCATGTCTGTCTCTCTCCTATTCTGTAACAACCCCCATTTTCCACTTTCTAACTGAGAAAAAAAACTTACACAGTTCAAGCAGCAGCAGCTCATTAACAGACTCCTGAGAAAGGGCAGCCTCTGGTGAAACCAGCAGTTACCTTCAAGTATACTTCTAAGAAGTTTCACCTGACAATTTCTGAACAATCAGGTAACAACCAATTAAGATCCCTCCTTTCAGGCAAACAGAGGCTACAGAGAGCAATGCATAAAAACTCCTTAGGGAAAACAGATGATTTTGGCTGGGTAAAAGGGTTCAGTTGATTAGTCGGCCAACATGGCCCCAGCTGAAACATCAAAAACTGTCTCCAACACCTCAGAAATTCTCTACATAAAATACAACTATCTATAATAACACGCAGCATGGTGAAAGATGTTTTATACATGTCAGTTTAAGGTGTGCTTAAAGGACTAAAAATAACAGCCCCAAAATTACTGTTTTACCAGATTGGAGGCTTTTTGGACTTGTATACAAGTAGTTACATTTCCAATGTATTGTTTCAGACTAGCAGACAGATTAATTAAGCATTTTGAAACATACTAATCTGTGATTCTAATTGAAACAGACCCATCCAGTTACCCTACAGGCTCACACTTCAGCTATTTAAACCAAGCTGAAATCAGTTTCCTTGTCTTCCCTGGTATTTTAACAGGAGCTACATATGCTCAGGCCAAACAAACTGCGCTAAGAAATGCTGGGATATTTTTATTTCTCCCTCCCCACCTCACACAGGCAGCCTCTCAAAGCCCAGGACAGACGTTCGCCTTGGAATCTAGCCTGATAAACAGTTAGCACAACTGGGTCTAGTACTGGTTTTAATGTGAGTTTAGAGAGGCCCAAAGACTTGCGTTGGGGGCCAACAGCACTATCTTGGAAAGAAAGCACACTGAAATAGAAATCTTGTAAAACTTTTGATGTCCAAGATAAAATGTAGTTACCTTTCTACCTCCTGCCAATGGTAACAAGCCTGTATATCAAACAGTTATATGCAGGTATGTTGCTTTTTCCACTGATGAAAGGTATTTTCCATGCTTCACTATCCGTCATTTTTTCCAATCTTACTTTCTCAAAATATGGTTCTTTAGGATCACTTCTATCTACCTAAAATATATCAAGAGTTACAGAATTTTTATATTTGATAGAAATCATACAGTATTCAAAAACTGCTTGCAAAATACCATTTCAAAGTTTCCAAGAGTTACTGTTTAACAGCAATTAACAAGCATAGTCACAAATCTGTCCCAGAAGAAACTGCCTGTTAGCAAACTGTACTCAGTAGGAAACTTCTCAATAAATGTGCTCATTATCCTAAAATCCTACCAGCAAATGAAGACACATCTTTAACTGGGATAATCCAAACGGCACTGCTTGGGAACCCCAAGATCTTAAAATATGCTTAAATATACACATACACAATATATATATTACCAAAAACAGTAAATTCAGTTTGATTTTTCTTTGTTTTTTTACTTGCCAGACTAGCACAATTAGTTTCTCAGAATTCCCACATTACTGAAAATCTGAGTTTGAACTAAAAAGAAACTAAAATTTTAATCTGATGAAGAGAACATTTATAATATACAAAGCAGGTCTTTAAAGTAAGTGCTTCTACAGAGATGGAAGACAATTACAAGATGTAGGGGGGGAAAGTTTAAGAAGTTTTCTTTAGAGAATGTAATGTGAATATTGACTTTCACCTTATCTGGAAGTAGAGTACAACTGCAAAACCAATCCTTTTATTATTTTAATTGTGAGAAAACATCAGTTTTCTTTCTCTAGATCATTCTCTGTTATCTGAACGGCCCATTGAGCCCCAACATATTTATATTTCTTGTAGTCTGTGTTTGTGTTTTCCAAGTCCCAGCATGACACAGTGAGAGTTATCACAACCAGCTGAACCATTCTCACAAGCCTATCACAGGGAGCAACTGTAGTTTAATTCAACAGATTTAGTCCTCAACATTATTTTCTTTTATAATTGTTTTCAAAGAGACAATGTCACAATCAGAATGTAAATTCTTTTGTTGAAAATTAGACAGTGAGCAGTCTGGGGCTTTTTGCATGGGTATGTTTGTGAATTTACTCAAATGTTTAAACATTCACAGAAACTACTAAGAATATGTTAAGTGTTTGAGGATACAAGTGTTTGTTCTTTTTGCTCTTGGACTCAGACCGCAAATAAGAAAACACAACTCAATCTGTTCCAACCTTTATCTTCAAAAGTCAAACAAGCAACCCAACTTGGGAAAATTTACATCATCAGCTCTCCTTTCAATTTACATTTACCATCTCAACTTCCTTGCTAAGACTTCAACTGAACATAAATGTTACTCAAAATTCTTTAAAGCAAATGACACCCAAGTCCGAGACATCCAAGATACGCATTTCCTATCCTGATTCTGCATGTAGCTTGCTTTCCTTCTTCCTCTATTTTTGAACCCAAACCCAACTGTGGAGAGTTACATTTCAGTATTCAAGTGATTGCAATGACCTATCTTTACAGAATATTAGAAAGAACATAAAGAAACCCTTCCTGAAAGAACAGCAACTTATAATTGTCTTAATTTTTCCCAGATCTTTACACTAATCCATTAGAGAAACCACCTCCAACAGGAACATAAGGCATGACTAATCATTCCTTGAATGTAAGTGAGCTAATGTCTTTTTATAATATAGGAAATGAAGGCAAAAAGCAATGCAGTGAACTTGGTAACTGGCTGCAGTGGAAGTAATTTTGTTGCAAATTCTTACATTCTGATGGCTGCATGTAATAAAAACAGATTCTATCCACTGTAGCAGCCCCATCTTTGTTGGAAACAGAACTAGTCATATCATAAGTAAAATAATAATTTAAATATATTGCTTTTAGATTTTTAATACATGGGATATCCACATTTATAAGATTTAAACACTGCTCAGAAGCAAAACTGATGGCTAAACTTTGTGTAAATACCTTCCTCCTCCCCTACCTGTAGGAAAATTTTTCAGTCTTACAGGGAATAAAACACATTTCTTTCTTACCAACTTTTTTTTTTTTTTTAACACATAGAAAAGTTAGGTTCATCCAGAATATATACTGTATGTTTCAATAACTTTTTTTCACTATGAAATAGCATCTTCAAAAAGATGACAAACAGTCATCAGAAATGATCCTCTGAAAATAAATACTACCTGTAGAAAAAAGAGGAATCACATATGGGATTATTAAGCTTAGAATTTGTGTGATTTTTTTTGTCTTTTTTTTTTTTTTTTTTTAAAGTGACTTTTCTGTATAATCAGAAAGTAAACTACAGGATTGTAGACTGAAAAATATTTTTGAAATATTAAAAAAATAAAATGCAAACAAAGTATAATGTACAAATAAAAGAAACCGTAAACAAGAAACCTGTCTAAATGAAAGTGGTGTTCATCAGTATTCTATTCCATTTCCAACAAACATTTTTGTCCAGCATACCTATAGTCACAGCATGTTCTGAAATGCCAAGTCATATTTAGTAACAAGAGTAAAAAAACCCATTATTTGGACACATAAAACATGAAGATTAAGCTGATTTTTTTTTTAACCAATGTTGTATCAATCACATTTATATTTTTTCTTATAGCATGTGATGAAATAAAAGAGAAAACCAGAAGGTATACATTGCTAATTTTTTAAGTAATGTTATGTACATTTTATTGCCAGTATATGCACAATGGTAAGCGGAGAACTATAAATACACAATGTAATTAAACAGTAGAAAACAACAAGGATGTTACACATAACGAAGGAAAGAAAGAGGAGATACTATTTTCCAGATGCAGCTGCTAAAAAGAGCTAGTGACGAGTTATGACAGTCTTGGTTTTAAGTCTTCACATATATTTCTACAACTCTTCCTCCAGATAAATCTCTGCAACGGCACTGCTGCTTTAACAGCCACATCTTGGCTCTTTCTATGGCATTCACTCCAAACTCAAGTGAAAACAACCTTTCATATAACTACAAACATCTGACTTAATTTTGATTCAGTTTTGCTTTTCAGGGTTCCTACCAAGTAAAGTACATAATGTGTTTCTTATGACATTTGGCTGCAATGTTGAATAGAATTTTCAATACACATTAAGTGATAATTTGGACAAAAAAAAAATAATTTTCTGTAGATACTTCTTCCACCAGGTGCTATGTGCAGCAGGTCAGTCAAAAATTAGTCACCCTGAAGAGGTAGAGAGAATTTTAGCCTATCACAGATCATCATCCTTGGCACCGCTATTTTCTCTCTTACCAAGATACACTTTCTACAGTTAGACAACATCACAAAGGGGAAAAAAAAAAGTCAGGGGGAAGAAAAAAGTTCCACCATTCCTGGGAACTGTACTGTTTCATCCCAGTTCTCAGTTAACTAGCTTGTTGCTTATATCCAAGAGCAAAAAAAAAAAAAAAGGAAAAAAGAAAAAAAAGAAAAAAAAAAGACAACATTTAGGGACACATTTACTTGATCTTTGTTCTCTTTCCATTATCAAGTTTATAAATACAAAGAACCATTATTCACAATAAACTACCTGTTCTTCAGAAATGGAAAAAACCAAACCCTGGAAACATTTCCACACCTTAATCCAGATGGGTCTTGAGAATGCTATTCAAGAAAATCATGCAAATAATTTGGTACAGCTTTCCCAACTCATCCAAAATATATATTTTTTCTTTAAATTAAAAGGTGGTAAAATCCATAGCATTTGTGACTGTTCCCCCTCCCTCCCCGGTTAAATTCAATGCAGAAAATCTCGGTGCTTTTAGGAAAGGTAAACGAATGAACAGTTTTCTGCACTGTTGTCATAAAATCCCATGTGAGTTACAATACGAGACTACTTGTTCTAGCCATTAGGTTGAGAGGAAACATTCTAGTGATAAAGATAAATACATACTGAGCATGCTTGGGCAGAGCACTCCATTCTGAAGCATCCTGCTTGAAGAACGAAAGGTGACAAGGATGGTTCACGTCCATCAAGTGACCATTAAACTCTGCTGCTGAAAAGCAGACTGCCACACTCTCACCAGGTCGGCAATGCTCCCCCGAAAGGGCTGTCTTCCACGTTAAGAGGTACTGGTTGTACCAGTCCTTGGCTGCACACACTAAATTCTTATTTATGCAACAAACATACAACCAATGAACAACATCACTTGTACAGAACTGGATCAATCCAGCTTTTTTTTTTTTTTTTTTTTTTTATAGGCATATTTCTCAATCTCCAGAATATCCCAAACAAGCTGTAAATAAGATGATGAACCACCAACACAGTGAACAAGTCTCACTGCAGTTCAGACTAGTTCAGCCTTGTTTCACATCACTTCTTGTTTCTAGCGAAGGACATGATACTCAAACAAAATAGCAATAAAAAGTTGTTACCTGCAGCTGAAAAAAAGCAACAGAATTTATATTTTAACTTCTGAAGCTTAAAGCATACCTTTTTAATTAGCATTAAAAAAAATTTTATACAGTAACACTGGCAAAAGTTAATGGGAAGACACGGAGGATTGCAAACGGGATAACTGATGGGTTAGATTACTTTTAAAATTTATTCTGCTTTGATCGACTGATGTTAATACTGTTTTTCCTTGGATTTGGAATAATTCTATTGCAAGAGTCACATGCAGGCTGAGGACAGCCATCGGTTAAAGAAAAAAACAAAACAAAAACCACTAACAGAAAGGGGAAAAAATCCAAGAAAAATGTTCCAGACGTTGTATGTAAGAACTATCCTTTCAGTGAAGAGGGCCTTGCCCTTGCTTTAGAAGACCTGGTTAACTCTTGTCAGCTTCATTAGCTCTGTCCAGACATATCAGCCATTGTATCCCCTGGTCCAGAGCCTGTTTGTGCACGCTTGATGTAAAGGTTCAACAACTTCATCTGCAAATTTAAGCCAGAAATTCACTTTTAGTATTTGCAAACTGTACAGGCTACAGGAATTGTACAACAAAGGAGAGATTAAACCATTTTCTTTTTCTCAAAAGGAAAGCTGTATTTTACACAGTTGATTCAAAGGTAACACAGCAAACAGCAAAGCATCAAACACAGCAAAATTTGTCACAACTAAACTGCTCAAGCTTCTTTAAGGATGTAAAGAAGCAAATGATCTAAGGCAGCTAGATTAAGTCAGATCAAATATTTTCCTCAAATTAACACATTGTTCTAAATAAGGCAGGTTTGGTTGTTTGGTTTTTTTTTTCTTTTAAGTCAGCATTGAGGTTTTAAACCTCTAGTCACAAGTTACTGATGCTGGTACTTACTGAAGCTTCCAGCACTGCCTAGAATCACATTCAACACAAGCACTGCCAGAGAGCATTTTTAAGATGTAACTGTCTTATTCAAAGATATACAAAATTAATTGTCCTGTTTTATTCTCAAGGACAAAGGAATTCACAATTAACATCCAGCTGTTTGCATGCAAAAAAACTGTATGTAAGAGGTGTCAGTAAAACCATAAATATCCTCAACCAAAAAGGACCACAGACTGATTACTATTATTATTGTTTCAAATTAGAGGTACTGAAAGGAAAAATGAAAAGGAAAATAAGGAGGGAGAATAAAAGTACTATATGTAATAACTACATATTACATTTATTCTTTCCAATCAGAACTTGCATGAAAACCAAGACAAGAAATGCTGATAGGAAAAGCCACACTGAGTGTAGCCATTATCACTACCATTCGGGATACCACCAGTAACTGAACCCATTAAACAGCAGTAAGAAACATCATTTAGTATTTATCCTAATGCTCAAGTTCATATACTTGCATAAAGATCTATGGATTTTTCAGGTTTGAACATTTAATGATGAAGTTATATTAACCCTTGGAGGGTTTCAGCAGCTCTGATATTCTCATCCAAGTATATACTTTTCCCAAACTTTCTGGCAATTGTAACCAAAATACAAACACACGTGTGCAATTATGAACCAAGATTTTTTTAAATGGTATCTTTTACTTACTTTACTGCCAGTGAGTTGACTGAGATGTGGTTTTAGTTCATCACCAATTACTGCATGAATGGCTACAAGGCAGAAAACACATGCCTTACGAACACTGCTCTCTGAATTATCATAACCCTAGAAAGCAATAAAATTAACATTAATACCTTATCAGTTAATGATTAAAAGCCTCAGAAAGCTATTTACTTATTTACTATAATAAATACGTTGCAGTCCACAGTAAATTAATGCTAGGGTAGCCCAATGAAGCATTCCAACAAAAATAACCCTCCCAAATACAGAGCATGCACTTAAAAAGCAGGCTGCTTATTAATCACCATTGATAATCATTTTCCAAATTAAACCCCACAGAATCCTGTTCATAAGTTACACTGAAAACAGAGCTGCTGCCACGCAATAGGCAAGTATGTAAGAGAAATTGTTCTAGATAATACATTTACTTAAAGCAGAAGAACACTCAGTTTAGAGCTTCCTTACTCTGAAAGAACTATTCTCTTAACAGCTAAACATTCTTTTGTTAATTCCCATCTTGTTCCTTAACAATTTTTGTCTCTTTTGCCACTTGCTTAGTGCCCCATGCTTGGCTGTCTTGCTAACACACTCTTCTAAGAGGGCCTCTCCTCTGCTTCTGCCTTCCCACAGAAGTACAGTTCGATTGCACCCATTAAAGACATAAATATGCAGAATGCAGCTGTCAACCTCTAAAAATTCTTAATCTATCACACATAAATTAACACATCTTGGCTTTTGATAATGCAGGAAAGAATTTACTTTTGAAGACAATGGAAGAGAAACCTCTGATCTCCTCATTAAACTTTCTCCAATCAACTGCTTCTTTCCCCTTGCCTTCCCCAAACCTCACGTAATAAAATCTTCAATTATACACAAATACAACAGGAACAATTTCAGATCAAATGATTACAACTTGGAAAAAGATACAAACCACAAAAAACCTCTTTATAACTGAAAGTACCTACACCAAGCTTAACTATAACCTATACTTTTTAACCTACTGAGATTTCCTTTGAGTCCTAACCACAGCTATAATTTAGCTACCTGCCAATGAAAGGGTTTGTTCCCACTATCCAAGTTGTTTTAGGTGAAAGCAGCCATCAGACAAATAAAATCCTTCATGAGAGCCAAGTAATATTATTTTTTTAAAAAGCCTTTACAATTCTTACACACATAGTTTATTCTTTTTTGGGTTTTGGTTAATTTTTTCTTCCCTTTCTTCTCTCCTTACCTGTATTAGACCTGGCACAATCTCTGGTAAAAGCTGAGTAAGGGTTTCTTTAGATACTCTTTCTATGACTTTTGTCTGCATTTTGATTGCAGCCAGGTTAATGGGGTAATCTGCAGTTTGGATGATTGGACAGAGAACTTTGATGCACTGATCAGGGCTAATGGAAGTGGCCAGCATGGAAGCAGCTTCTTCAGCAGATCTCACCACCTATTGAAAGAATAAGTAAAAGACATGGAAAAAGTAGTTACAAGAGACAGTTGCTACGGTCTGTCAGTAATGGTCCTAACCAGAAAAATTTCCTACCAGGAGCTCTACAATATTGTATGAATACATGAATGAGAAGCCCTTGGAAAATCTGGTGAAAGCCTCCATAACTGTTTCTCTCCATCCTTATTCCCTTCAGTCATATGCACAAAACCAGGAGAGAGAAAAAGCACAGTAACAGAGAAGGAAAGATGAATTTGAAAGCTTATCAAACAGTAATTTTTTATTATTTTTTTTTGGTGCATACCTATGTTAACTAACAGCAGCTGAATGCTTGATTATCAAAAAACTACTTCCTCAGTAAGATTTGACAAATTTCTCAAACTTCTCTGGATAGCTGTTTCATTTTGTAGTCATGTGTCACAACAGCAAACAAACAGAGTAACTGATTACTAACCTCTTTGTGAGGATCCTTATGAGCTTCTAATGTCTTCATGATCGTGAGCTCTGCATAATTCTTAAACCTTGCTGGCTGGTTTCTTAGAATTTCTCTTAGAACTTTCAATGCCAAAGCTCTAATTGCATGCTGAAGATTTAATATTAAAATAAATTAGTTACGCATCTTGAAACAGACACACGTTTTAATGTTTATTCAGCAGCTGGAAGAGTATTTGATTGTGGAAAACTATCAGATTATGCTCTATGCATATGAACACTAGGTTCATACTGTAAACAAAGAAAGCTAGAAAAAAATTTTCAGTTTCTCACCCTTCTCAATCTTCCCCCCACCCCAGGTAATTCAGGTGGTTGCTGACTTGAATTACATACGCTACCCTGAAGTTAATCACAATTTTACACTTCACAACAAGTGCTGATAAAACCTTTAGCATCACATCCTGTGAAAACATTCTTGAAACTTTAACAAATTAGTATTATTTTTAAAAATCAAAAACAATTATTTGTGTCTTTTTTATCTTTGGTAATTTCAAAACCAAGACGCTTGCAGAGACCAATTACTTACAACTCAATCTTTTCACAGCGAGCATTACTATATTTTAGAAATGTATTTTTAAGTGCTTTGCCATACATCACATTTTGATATTCCAGATTCTACCAAGGGCTATTAACAGCTAAGCTCTGAATCCCAGTGGAAAACGTTTCAGTTCCTCTCTCGCTCGGTAACTGACAAATAAGCAGACTTGAGAAGGCAAGTATTAGTGCTGCCCTTTTCACCATCAGGGCATTTAGGCTTCGTGACGTTTTCGTACCTCCCCAGTGTTTTGTTTTTCAAGTCTAACTGGAATGTGTGCCTGCCCTACAACCTACACAAGTTTCAAAGATACAGAAAGTAAACCATGTGCTTTGGTAACAATCTTAACAAGATTCATCTGAATTTACCTCTTTATCTCCAAGCGTTTCAAGCAGCAAAAGAAGAATTGTTTTGAAGTGCTCATCCCAAACCCCAAAAGACTCTTCCTGAGTTAACTTCATGAGCTCGTAGAGGGCAGCCTTTCTCTCCTCTACCCTCTCATTATGGTTTGATAACTCTTTCAGTAACTCTGCAACCAGATCAGAATGGTCCATGGAAGGCTCTGTCAAAAGACACACAGAGCTCTCAGATCACTGCAAACAAATGTTAGTGCCTGATGTACAACTGAAGGATGTTTTCTAGGATGTCCAGCATGATTTTCATTTTCCATTGCAAAAAAACCCAAACCACCTAAGCTAGTTCACTGCAAGAGTTTTTATGCTTGAAATACCCAAAGCAGTAAGTACTCTGCATCCTTTTAAATCTGTAGGTACAGACATTTCCTATATGGCCCTTGCACTCAAGATGATAAATTTATCTTTTCTCCATTATCATTACACAACTGCTCAGGCTTTGTAAACTGTGGTTCCACAGCAGAGACAGGCTGTTAACATCAACAGGGGGGAAAAAATGAAGGTACAAGAATGGTGTTTGGTACAAAACAGCTGAAACAAAAGCAAACCAAAGCTGTTACTCTCACAGAGATTCCTTAGATCAGTCATTATGAGAAGCCTCTGGATTGCAGTTTTGATTAGAGAGGATTCCAGGATGATGGAAAAAAGCATTAGTAACATGACCCATATTTGTAAACACTGGATCTACAAACAGCCAAGAAACTTAAAAACCATCTTAATGAGAATTGAGTATCAAGTTGTTGCCGTTATTCCATCATCAAGACTCATTTAGCCTGTAAGAAAGAAAAGCATACAGTTTCCATCCTTGCATTGAGACTTTGGGATAAATTAACAGAAACACACATTTTTTTTCCTGGAAAAATGTTGTAACTAGTGACCTAAAATGCAAATGCTCCTGCACTGCATCTTTCCTAAAATTACTCCATTTATTAACACATGAAATATATTCTCCATAACAAATTTATTAGGTCATATACTGAGATCATATAGGAATGAATGCAAGTACTTCATTAAGATCCTTTAAAAGCAGACCTAAATAATAGATTGCACTGTTCTGCCAGGCAGGACAAACTCATACCAGACAGGGATGCTTCACTCCAACTAGGCACGAGCTTTTTACAAAACCAGAACATGCTGGCACAGCAGCACAGATTGCAATTGCTTTAATGCAATGTCCATAAATATGTTGTCAGAAGGTATAAAGAGGCCTATCCCATGTAAAACAGGATCCCAGTAACAGGATCTCGATCACAAAATGGCTCTGTATATGGGTGGCAAAGGTCAAATATGGTATTTATCATATTATCAATAATTAGTATCATAACATCAATAATTATTGATATTTACATGATGTGATGGGTAAAAATTTGCTTCCCCCTCTATTTTTTCCAAAATATAGTAATTGGTCATATGCCTCTTCAACAAACAGCAGAGAAATGCACCTTACCTGGATTTGGCTTTAATTTAATGTAAACTTAAAAACAACTGAAAAAAATAGCTGAATAAAACACTCCACCAGAAAACAGCTTTGTTTCTCAACAGTCTCTGTAACACATCTCTGCTGGATGATGGAACAAAACTGCCAGAAGGGGGGAAGTTCATTTGTCCCTTACCATTAAGAAATTTTTTTACTTAAAACCTGATTTTAACTTACAACTCCATACAAAATGTCAAAGAAAATGAATACCAGATAATGAAAAGCACCTACAACTTTTAAAAATAATGTTAGGAGTGATATCTTGGAACCTTCCCAAGATACACTGAGAAATATTGAGAAGCTCTAGGAGCCTACAGAACAACAGCACCAGTTCCTAGACTTACATGGGCTAAATGAACCCTCCTTCATGGTAAAAGCTGGTTTGTTTTGGTCTGGTTTTAGAAAAATGTTTAGTCAACAGAAAATGCCAATGTCATGTTTCAAATACAAATATATTACTAACAAAATAATCTTTCACCTAATTCCTAACTGGTTTGATCCAGTTTTACTTTTTTTCCTCTCCTTTAAATTTCAATTGTAAGGCAATCTGATAAGTAAATTTATATAAAATATAAACAAATATATATATAAATTTATACAGACAATACATGCTACCAGAATTACACAATATACTGCAGTACTTATCTAATTTTTACCCTTAATCTCTACAAATACCAGATAATCCAACAACATTACTCAAAAGGATTACTAACAAAGAAACCAACTGAAATACAATACTTGTAAAAATCTCTCACAGAAACTACACGGGTGCTAAATATATTGCTAATAATCCATTCCAAAACTCAACTAAAACACGGAAAAATCTCACCATTTTTCTTCTAGCACAGAATGGACTCTGAAGCTTACCATCAGGAAATTGCTCTGCATCATCATCAAACATGGCTTCTTTCAATGCAGATTTATTAAATGAGCTGATACCATCAGAATAATTGTAAGGGTTATAATCTCGGGAACGCGGTGAGGAGTGGGGAGGCATTGTGTTGAGTAGTGATGTTTTGTTATCAAGAGCTGTCCGGCCTGTATCACTCACACCACTTCCTGCTCGTAGGTCTACTATTCCAGAAGCACTGCAAATCTGCAGGAAAAGAAGTATCAGACCAGCCTATGAAATACACACTTAGACATTTCAATTAACTACTGAATAATCTAAGTACCAAAACCCTAGACATTTCATCATTTGCTAAATTAAAAAAATTTCAAACTAGTCTTCAAGTGAGAAGTCTTAGAAACAGTCCCCAAAACCTTGCTAAAAAACTCCCAAACAAATAAAAAAATAAGGAAAATGTACATAATCCAAAGCAATCCATGAAGCAGAAACAGCTGGCATTAGTTTATCTCAGAAATGTGGCACTAAGTAATAAGCATGTTTAAGCATGTATGTATTTGGCAAGCTTAACAAATCTGAAAGCCAAAGTCCCACAAAAAAGGAAGTCTAAAGCACTGCATGTAGCACTGAAAATGCCACAGGTTTTATACTGAGTAAAAGAAAAGCTTTGGGAACACATACTAAGATACGACCTCAAAAACTGAACTGCAGCTGTTTTTCAAGATAATCTGGTTTTAAATTGCTAACTTTTTAAATAAACAAACAGCGTGTGCTGCTTAGAAATAGCATTTATGTTTCCAAAATGTTGTTCAAGACTAGAAACATTTTTTTCTAAGGCACTGAAGTAATTTAGGAGAAATGTCCCCTTTCAGAAGTCACCAACACATAAACCAACTGAAAAAGATGCTTTACCATCTGTAATAAATTAGTTGTTGGCTTGGTTTGCTGATAACCAAATGCACCAAGTTTAAATACTCACCGAATCATCACCATCTTTTTTGGAATCTCGTTTTACAGGCTCATTCATATCTTCCTGACTACGAAAACTGAAATTCTGAATGGCTTCAGTGACTCCACGCAGAGAGCTGTAAATGTCTTCAGAATTCATATTTTCAGTGTCATAGTCAAATGCACTGTGGGCCACAGAGAAGGACATAGGAATTAAGATGGATTTATTTTCTGACCTCATATTTTTAAGTAACATTAACATGAAACTACGGACATTCAAGAAATATTTATAAAATTATTATTTATCCCAAAATACATTAAAGAAGAAAGATGTCTCTCCACATAACAAAATCGTATTACAGTAGATCTTGAGGATGGAGCCAGACTCTTCTTAATGCCATCCAATGTTAGGACAAGAGGCAATGGGAGTAAACTGGGACACAAGAGGTTTAGAGTAAACATAAGGAAAAACTTCTTCACAGTGAGGGTGACAGACACTGGAACGGGCTGCCCAGGGAGGTTGTGGAGTCTCCTTCTCTGGAGACGTTCAAGACCCGCCTGGACACGTTCCTGTGTGACTTAATCTAGGTGATCCTGCTCTGGCAGGGGGGTTGGACTAGATGATCTTTCGAGGTCCTCTCCAACCCCTAACATTCTGTGATTCTGTGAGTCTTATTTTCTGCTAGGGTTTTTGGTTTTTACCTCAAGGCCAATGAATTTGATATGCTTATTGTGACGGTCGGCATAGTTTCAGGCTAACAGCTTTAGTACCCTAACTGAGGTTAAAATCCATGCAAAAAGGTAACCAGCTTTACAAATATAGCATGAGAACTTCTCCATGCAGTTTGATGACAAATATCATCTACGGGAACATAATAAAAGTTTCATTAGATATATTATTAACCTTTTTTTCTTCTAGGTTGTTAGTTGGCTTTCTCATTTTTCATCACACTGGTATGCTTAAATTATAGGTTGTGATATGGGAAAAAACATTCAGGGTCTCTGGGCCCAGAGCCTGCTGTCAGAAACAAGTATCACACACAGACAATGCTTTCAGCTGCAGGCCGTTCGTGTTTTCTTTTCCACTTTCCTGTAGCATGCATTAAGTTTGAACAAAAACTGAAACTTCTCACTTTTACAACTCTTGAAAACATTGTTTCACCTATGCTTTTTCATTGTGTTTTTCTTTTACTCTACTCTTATCTTGTCTCCCTACCTACAGCCCTGGAGAAAGCAAAGGTTTTCAGAGCTCGTACTACTCCTGCCATATTACTCCTATTTCACACCTCTTTTGTACTGCTCTGTAGTAGTGGGGTAAGATTACCTTTCTCCAAGCTTTCAGAGTCTCCTTTTACTCTCACATGGTTTCGTCTTTCATGATTCTCTACATCACTGGTTCTCAGAATAGGAACAAGCTGTTGATGGTCCACCAAGTGGTTGCCTAAAAAGAAACCATGCACACCTCTGAACCCTGCTGCCTACTGTTCCTTCACAGTAATATTCAATGCAAAGCAGTCTTCTAATTCATTTAAGTTTACTTGAAAGAAAAAGTTAACATTGCAGGCCTTCTGTACTTATTCTTCTGACTACTGCTGGGCCTGTGAGCATCTGTACTGTTGCTGCTGAATCAAAACACAGTAAGAGAAGCCTTTGAATTAAAGGACAAGTACAATGAACCCAGAACTACTTGGGCTTCCGACAGCCTATCCCTCTGCTAGAGAGGAAACTCACTGCATCATGGCACTAGTGGGGCAGTCACAAAACCTAGATTCAGCAGGTGAGATTGGAACAGGTGACAGCTTGGGGAATTCCCCTTGTTATCCAACAGCAAGTTCTCATCCCTTTTTAAACTGAAAACTCTTACGTTATCAAGCCATCATTATAAAATGTCACTAACTAAAACATGAAAGGATTTCCTCCAACAGTCACTAATATATGTTACAGCTATGCTGTAATAAGAGGACAGAAAGCAGGTCAAATATCCCCTCTCTTTACTGTCAAATGGAAGTACAGTGTCAATGGACAAAGTTAGCACAAATGGAAACAAAAGAAAATCAATACTGACACTTCCAAAATGACCCAAAATAGTACAAAGTGCCTCTTGCAGAACCCATATAAAAGGTACCTCCATCTTTGGTTTTTGCCAAGAAAGGCTGGACCAGACAATCCTTGAGGTCTCTTCCAACCTGGTATTCTGTGATCTCTTTTTAAAAGATCCTGAGTCATGTTATTGTTTTCACTTTTTTAGAGGTGTTTACAGAAGAAAACAAAGTAATTGATATGCTATCTCCAAGGCAGTAACACAGCCTTTTAAAATACAGTGTTCTAAAAATTCAGCTTAAAAGGCAGTAATCTTGTTGGAAAAGTAATAACTTTATCCTTTCATATGACCTAATGTCAAAAAAAAAGGTCAAAAAAAGGTTATTTTTGCAACTAAAAAAAAATGCAGCTCTTAAAATCAATTGCATGTATTTATGATTTGCTATGAATTAAAATTGTCCTTCTGTAGCAATGTGCTTCACTGCATTTATTTAAAAAAATAATAAAACTAATTTCAAATGTGGAGAAAGTGTATTTTCTACCCTCAGCAAAGGGTGAAAACCAGGACTTAAAACAGAAGGAGGGGAAGGAAGGAGGTCATGTAAGAGTGGCCTACCTACATGGTCCATGCTAGCTGTAACTGGCACCAATCTCCCTCTAAATGGAAGGGATCGCAGCTTTTAGGAGATAAACAGCCAGTTACTGCACAAATGCCAATCTCACAGTAAGAAACACCAAAATAATTTTTCTAGAAAGAAAGCTGTCACACTGCAGATACACACTAACCTGGGTGTACACAGTTACAGCTTTAAACACTTAGTGCTCTTGATGATTGAATCTCCTACAATCACAGTGACCTACTCACCATCTTCTGTAATGGTACCACTGCTGGAACCATTGCTCTTGGCCTGTCTGTGAGAAGAGGAGAGAGAGGACTCTGTGTTGTGAACCTTAGGAGATGGGGAGGGTGATGGGGAAGGTGTAAGAGTTGGTGATGTGCTTTTAGACGTAGATGACGTCCCAGATGGAGGTCTTTTGTTCATCTCCAGTTTTTGCTGTAGTAAATGATACAAACATTGCAGTTAAAACAAAACAAAACAGAACGGTGTTTGCCTATATGATGCTTCAAAATATTGAACTTCAGTTGCATAGCATTTCTGCTTGATTCATATTGAGCAATACTGATTTATCCCAGGTGAGAGTCTGCCCCTCAAATTCATCAAGAAAAATGCACTTATTAAGGCTGTATTTGTGGAATAAGAAATACTACATACAAGCACTACAATCATTCTTTTACAAAAGCTGACATTGACTCTGAAAACAGGTATTTTTCATTCATAAATTTCATCAAATAAATACAGCCTCACTTAAAGCTTTTTAAAGTATATCACATGTTAATTTAAAGTAGCACGTCATGCTGGATTAATCAGAAATACGTAGCAAACATAAACTAAGTTTTGGGTGAATTTAAACTGCACTAAAATAAAAGTTTCCAGTCAACCCTTAAACTTGGTATTACCTAACATGAGGCAAATTATTCCAATCTATTAAATATTTTGCAAATATTTAAAACATTTGGAGGCATGGAAACCAGGAAAATAGACAGAGGAATAAGAATATACATGTATATGCATCAGTCTTTTCCAAAGTAAGTTAATGTACCTCATCTCCTAAATTGCCCAATCTAGATATCAGTGTATATATTTTGTTTGGTGTTTACATTATATGACCTAAAAAGAAGCCTCAGGTGATTTTTCTTCCGGATTCCTGAAATCACATTTTAACTTAAAATACTTTGGTCAGTCAGGCTGCTACAAAAAAAAACATAAGAAAGAAGTTGAGCCAGGTCACAAGGCAAGAAGGGAGAATGACAGTGGTTCCTGCCTCTCTATACAACTTTGCTTCTGTGCTCTGGCATAAATGGAAATTTTCTAGTTAATGAAAGAGGTGCTGATTAAAAAGATAAAACTGATTTGAGTGGTAACATTCTTCCACTGCTCTGTCCTGTGCCAGAATGTACCACCTCCTTAGCCCTGCATTGAATTAACTAAAAGTAACGTAGAGTGAGACAGATCTGAGAGGTCTCCAAACAGCATCATAAACTCATTTCAGTTTTCTTTCCCCAAATTTCCCCGTATTCTATTATTGGCCATTTGTGTCTCAGAATGGTCTTCCCTCTCTAGTGCATTATCTACATTAATTTGAAATTAATTGTCATTCAGTTTTTCATTTTGGGTTGTACAATCCCACCCTGATGGATAATTTTTGCAAACATTTATTTGAAAACAAACCACAACAACTTGCATCATCAGTGTAACATTGCTGCATTTTTAGATCAGCTATTTCCAAGTTTAGACAGCTTGATCCTACTGGGAGGGCACAAGCATTATCACAATGGATACAGGTACCATATTTTCAGCATTTATGTTGCTGACTACAACAACCCAGTAGACTGTTTAAGATTTTGTAGCCAGTGTGGATCCATATGTGACTTTGTGCTCCCAAAAATCACCTCAGATATGCAACACATGAACATTTATAGCAAGATCCACACTGATTACATGTTTTGCTAATTGTGGAGAGACTGAAATTCATCTAGGCGTCTAAGAAAGAGGACTGAAAAAGCTGTTGCCTTTCCAACAGGCAACAGGCATCATTTTTACTTAAAACTCTTTTCAACAGCCTTCCCAGAAGATGATCTGCAGGGTGCTGCACCTCACTACTTCTTTATCCTCTAATGTCTTCCACTGTGACTGAGAGTAATAGTTAAAACTTTGTAGTGGTAGCACTGTTGGAACAACAGGCCCCAAGATCAGCAGCACAAAGCTCATAGGCACAGGTATTATCTTTTAATAGGCTACACACACCCCTGGGCAGTCTGTTCAAATGCCTCACCACTCTTTCTGCATAGAAATTTTTCCTAAAACAAAAGGGGAGTATGTTTCTGCAGAGATTTGTTACCATAGGTACTAAAAGAATGAAGTAGAAAAATCATTATGAGAAACATTTTGTATTTTTATGCCATTTATTATTATCCTCTTTATTTTATAGTGTAAGTTATTATTTAGGAAATAACTTCTTTTCCATGTTTTTTGTGTGGTTTTTTGGGTTTTGTTTCATTTGGGGGTTTTGTGGTTGTTGGTGTTGGGTTTTTGTTGTGTTTTGGGGTTTTTTTAGTAAGTGCTCTGTATAAAATCCAAGCAATTATGAAATTATAACCAGCGTCAGGGGAAAAAACAACAACAAAAAAAAGAGTTGCTCAGGGATCTGTTCTGGGTCCAGTGCTGCTCAACATTTTTGTCAGCAACATGGAAAATGGCATCAAGTGCACCCTTAGCAAGTTTGCCAATGACACCAAGTTGTGTGGTGCAGTGGAGTCACTTGAGGGAAGGGAGCCAGGCAGAGGGACCTCGAAAGCCTTGAGAAATGGGCCAATGCGAACTGCATGAGGTTCAACAAGTCAAAATGCAAGGTCCTCCATCTGGGCTGGGCCAGTCCCAGTCCCAGTTACAGACTGGGTACAGAGTGGGTTGAGAGTAGCCCTGAAGAGAAGGAATTGGGGGTGTTGATTGATGAGAAGCTCAACATGAGCTGGCAGTGTGCTCATGCAGCTCAGAAGGCCAACTGTATCCTGGGATGCATCAAGAAGAGTGTGGCCAGCAGATCAGGAGAGGTGAATCTCCCTCTTTACTCTGCTCTTGTGAGACCCCACCTCAAATACTGCATCCAGTTCTGCTGTCCCACCATAAGAGGGACATAGATCTGTTG
>WUAM01000107.1:9191938-9229845 GCA_024336885.1 Actenoides hombroni | reverse complement strand
ACTGGGACACAAGAGGTTTAGAGTAAACATAAGGAAAAACTTCTTCACAGTGAGAGTAACAGAGCACTGGAACGGGCTGCCCAGGGAGGTTGTGGAGTCTCCTTCTCTGGAGGTGTTCAAGACCCACCTGGACACGTTCCTGTGTGACCTAATCTAGGTGACCCTGCTCTGGCAGGGGGGTTGGACTAGATGATCTTTCTTGGTCCCTTCCAACCCCTAACATTCTAAGTATACTGCCACTGACAGAGGAAGTGCTGGATGTAGAGCTAGGGAAGGGCTACATTATGTAGCATCTGCCTGAAGAAATAAACTTCTTTTGCTACAGTTTATGAGTATGAAACAAATCTGACTTTTACACCATTCTCTTTTTCTGGAAAATGTTCCAAAGTAAGGAGGACTGATAAAACTGAACAGTGTTCACAGCAAATTGATTGCTAAAAGCAAAATTACAAAGTCCACTTAACTACCACAAAATTGAGGACAAGAACATTTATCAACTACCACTTTTTTAGTCTCCTCAATATTAAGTCTGGTTTGATGACTCAGTTGACCTATTCTAGCACCGGCTAGAGATGAACACTTCCATTCCTTCTCTTGCTAATCCATTCACACTCTGAGGTGCACAGCCCTTCTCACCTCAAGCTAGCCCTGGCACCTGTCAGACCCTTCAGGGAAGCTTAGAAGTTCATTTTGTGAAGGGAGGATGATGATTTTTTATTATTATACTCCTTAGAAGTATTTAACATCAGGCTGGATGAGGTTTTGAGCAACCTGGTCTAGTGGGAGGTGTCCCTGCCCGTGGCAAGGGGGTTGGAACTAGATGATCTTTAAAGTCCCTTCCAACTCAAGCCATTCTACGATTTTTTCAGCATCTATGCAAAATTTGCTCCATGCTTTCACTGTATGGGTTACTATTTTGGATAACATGGCATGAAAACTGTATAAATAGCAGTGTACATTACCTTGGTGACAAAGTGTTCTGTGATGTATTGGTTGGGGAAGTGAGAGGACTTGACCAGCTTGCTGGGGAACGTGGAGTAGGTCTTGTTAAAGGACTTCCCATTGATCCCTAGAAGAGATGGTCCAGACCCTACTTATTACTGTATTTATCTTCTAGTGATCAGAAACATTTAAAAAGCTTGTACTTAATAACTTGGATTGGCTAAGCAATTACTGCTAATTTCAATTACATATAACTTTGAAATTAGTAAAGTAAAAAAATAGACTATTCTTACAAAGCACATTCAAACATATTGAGTCACTTGGAAGCAACATAGAATTAGAAAATGTCATTCTCTGGAGTAAAAACCCAAAGCAAAACAAAACAAAACAAAAAAATCCAAAATTCCGTAAAGCGTGGTATCTGCTACTAAGACAGACTTCTACACTGGATGTGGGTTGCCTCCTCTCCTCTAACAACTGTCTTGGTCTCACAATACCTCTACTGAAAGGGACTTATATTCAAAACCCAAGTAACTTCAGAAGGAATAGTAAGAGCAGTGTAGATACCTGACTACTGTTGCCTGTATTCCGCAGATGATTATGGAGAAGCTTTGTGGCTCCATCTTGAAATGTTTTTGGTAAAGCACCCAACAGCATTGTAAACTCTGGAGTGTTAAGTTCAAAAAGGGAAATCAGCACTGACTGTGCAGCCTAAAAGAAAACACAGATTTAAGACATTAAGTTTCCGAAGCAATTTTATCAGCAAGAGGTGCTATAATGAGTGGTAATCTCCAAACGTGACTTATGTCTTGATTGAACCTGAATAAAGATGTTAACAAACGTGAACAAAAAGCAATTCACATTTGCTGCTGAGCTGGAAGTTCACATATTGATAAATCCAGGCACAAAACAGTGAACTTACACTTTGCACAACCATTTTAACAAGCAGTCCTTCAGAAGTGTGCTCCTCAAGCCTCCAGACCCCAGATAACTACTACTAAAAGAAATGTACTGAAGGAATCCACAAACTGGATTTTAAAAGGTTTGGCACGTTGAATAAATTTAGAGAAGAATGCAACACAACTCCTGCAATTCCTTCTCCTGAGTTCTGCAACTGGCAATTACAGATGAAGGATAATCAACACACTAACTTGAAAAGGCACAATTATCACTTGAGATATTCAAAAACCCCAACAAACAAAACACGTACCCTAAACTGCAATGAGACAGTGCTCATGTTGAGTTGTGATCATAGCTCTTGATATTGTTTGTAACTTATCCTACAGCCAAGCTAGTTCGTTACTCTTCCCTCTCCCCAGTTCCCATTCCGCTTCCTTAATCTTTTTAAAAGACAGGCAAACATTATCAGAAATAATTCAGCCAACTACATGAGAGTGAAAATTGTTAAGTATTGGAGTTTGTCATCTACTGGATGTTACCTCCCACACCACCAATGTTAACAGTTCATCTTGAACATCATCCTCAGCCTACAGCATGTTTACTATACAGATATTTTCATCTGAAACAAAAATTAGAGCTCCTTAGTAAGAAAGTAACACAGTTACATAGTAGTTGAGATCCCTCTAGTAAGACTGTTGACTGCATGGACTTAACGTTTGTAGAGTTTGATGAATAATAACTGGATCATCTAACAAACCTGTCAGAGTGACTGAACACATGCAATGAAGGGCTAGAGATTAAGTTCTCCAGAATTGCTTAATAGTTTCTTTATAGTATGAAACTCTGATTCTAAGATTAACCAACTATGTCTAGTTTATACAGCTCACCATCAAGGTCTGCCATGCACTGGAGAGAACCAGTGCCTCAAGCTAGACAGAACGATAGGCAGCTTGCTTAAGTAGCAATATACTTCAAGCAAGTAGTTTCAAAAATTCTTTTAGACATTTATTTCCCTCCTTTTGCTTCCAGAGCAATGAACTGTGGCATTTTTTAATTAAAAGTGGCAAGCCAAGGTACAAGCACACATACCAGCACACATCTCGGTATGAAGTTCAATAACACAAATAGTAGCGTGTCAGACGGCCACAAATTATCTTTGCACACTCGTGACCGGCTGTTTTCTTTAACTTTTATTCCCTTCTCCATCTGATAAGTCTTCCCTTCCAGTGAACACCTTGAATGTCTGCTACAATCTGTCTTTTAATATTTCTCTTTTCCTTGTTATTTCTCACAGTCAGTCTTTTAACAGAAATTGATACAAAGGAAAACTGAAAAAAAACCAGCAACTGAGCAAAGGCTTGGGAATTACCACTTTCCTTTTCTGTCCCGTGATCCAGGTCTCCACTCCATAACACTGTGTCTATTTAAGCTGCTGATAAAATACCACAATAGCCAGTCTGGGGTCACATCAGGAAAGAAACTGATACTATCAAGTCTGCCCAAAATGAAGCTCAACCTGAAGTATCACAAGATACTGATTCGCAGAAGGCTTTCAACTATGCAACTATCTATTTTCTCTCTCTCTTCCCTGACAAATAAAAAAAAGCATTTTATAGTATTTGGACATTTTTCTTCTCCTCAGCATAAGCTCACTCCTGAGATTTAAGTCCAGTCATACAGATAACATCTTCAAGAGTATGCAATATGGATTAGAAATATTTTTTTTCTTTTATTCTTAGCAAAAACTCTAAGACTACTAATTCTTTTCAGAAGAATTCTAATCTTAGAAGAAATCTAAATTCTGTAACATAGAATTTTACCTTCCTGAAAGAAGTCCCATGTCACTGAACTGCACTGTGAGTGCCCAGCTTCAGATGAATAAACCAAAAAGAGGTTTTTCAAAAACAAATCCCAACTCATCAAGTACAGAGAAATACACTTGGCAAAAGCTCTTAAAGAAATCATACTAATTGCTATAAGCTTATTAAAATAAACAAAGTGAACAGCCTATTCACAGAACATAACCTTTTATATCATCAAAATAACTCTTTGGACTACTTAGTGGTGAAATTTTATTTTCAAGAGGCTTTCTGGCAGTTAGTCACCTCTAACAGTGGTGTTATGGAAAGAAAAATTTAAATGAGAAAACTTCATATAATTAAGGTGTTGCAGCTGATTAAACTCACTGGCAATTCCTTCCATGATTCAGTTACTTATTGACATAAAAATGCTTATTAGAGATATGAACTATCAGATAAGACAGCTTGCCACGTGTCTCAGTACTAAAACTTTACTGATTTAGAAGATAGTGCTGCTTCAATTCTCCTCTTCTTTTATGGTCTTATGTATGTCACTAGAATATGGTACCAGGCAAGTGAAGTCCACAGGGCATGATTTATTACTCATGAAGTTATATAAGAAGTGAAAGGCAGAAATGTCATATCCAAAATAAACTCATGTACGTCTTTTTATTACATATTACAAACATTTCAGGTATTGAGAAGTTCTGGAAGATATTTTTAATTTTTTTTCTCTTCACGTGACACACTTTGTGGGATTGCTCCTTCTATTTTCTCTCAATTCTCTCCCACAAAACATCCCTCCTAAAGAAACTAAGTTCTGGTATTGTTTCAGAAATGATGGAGTTGCTAAAACTCAAACTTAATTGAAAAAAGCAAAGGAAATATAAATTAATGAATTGTTACAACTCTATGTAGCTCACAAGTATCAACTTTCACTTCACAATTGTTACGTGGAAAAGGGAGCTTTGTGCTGCAACTGCAGCATTACAAGAACAAACCTTTGCCAATACCTTAAAGCACAAACTTACTTTTGTCTAAGAGTCAGTTATTTACTGAATCATCTTTTGTTAAACACAAAGGACTTGAGAAAATCCAACAGAAATCCAGAGACTGAACTGAGTTTGCTACTGAACTTACCATTCCTGTTAGGAACGAGTTATTAGTATCACAGATGGTGGTCTCTCAAGTAATATTAACACTGTATAGAAAACGCCCACTGAAGAGATTTTAATACCAGATAATGCTTGAAACAAAGTTGTGCCTTCATTATGAAAGATAAACTCAACATATTAAAAAGCATGAAAAAACAGCCTTAGCGAGTTTCAAGATGTGTTCATTTTAAATTTTCACTTAAAGATCCTTGAATGTACGATTTTTGGCAAAATTTTACTTTGTTACTTCTAATACTTTAAACAGGTGTGTTTGCTGAGAAGGATATAAAAGTATCTTTTCCCTTTGAAAGAGTAAGTTTGTTTTGAAAAAAAACATTCCTCATTTTGTATAAGCAAGAAAGATTAGCTTCTCTAATTTACCAAGATACTTGGAATGTCCTACAATTTTAAGTGCATGTTAAAAAACATACCTTCCTAACATCTGAGCTTTTAGGTTCTGTGGTCCAGGTGATGATTCGAGACACTGCTAACCTAGTTTCACTGGAATTTACAAAATCTCCTGGATCCATCTGTTGCGCAAGAGTTTCTATGTACTTAAGGATTGCAACTTTGACCTGCAAAGAGAAACAGTGTCAGGCAGACAAAAATGGTGCTGCAAGAACAACCGGGCTCATGGAGTAGTGTTCATTCCTTAAAGGAAAGATGATTCCCCTCCCCCCCAGTTAAATGAAGCATATTTTCAGCTTTCATATAAATCTCTATACAACAAATAAATTTAGAAATGGATATAACATTTTAGGGGAGTTATTCGAAAGAAATTCAAATAGAAATCTTGGCTTTCACAGGTAGCAACTAACAGATATACAAATCGCTGCACACGAAGCTTAGCTTTAACAAAAATAAAACCAAAGTCCTCTGAATATTTAAGAAAAATCAGAATTTTAAAGTATTATTCGGAATTAAGAACTTTTTTCATCTACTAAAACAAACATCATCTGATGAACCAGTAATTAGTTGCTCTAAGTTCCTGCTATGTAGTTAACACGGAGCAATTTTTGTAACACACCAGCTTTGAGCAGTCACTCTCTGCGGGGATAAGCCACATGAATTTTCCCATTAAATACTGAGAAGGTGAGGAACAAAACTTCTACAAAATGTTTAGGAGTCACATGTACACTTTTCCTTTGAAGATATTCAGAAGATAAAGACTTGGATTTACCGGGAGGACAGAAAAACTGCTTTAATGCCTCATTTATATGAGCATCATTCTCCTACTCCGCTAACTTTGCCTACAATAACCAGAAATAAAGAGAGCTCTGGGTGTATTTTTAATTGTTCATGGCTTGTTCTGAGAAAAGCTATTTAGAAATTTCCCTTGGTCAGAAAAACCTGTGAGCTATTAAAAAGCTACCGTAAGTGACATGCACATTAGTGACAGCTGATACACGTAAATGAATAGTGAACACTTCATTTTCACAGCAGCTGTTATTGACTTCTCCAAGTTATAAAACAAGCAACAGCTGAAGGCTTTCACCTTATGTGGCTCAATATCCATAAATGAAGTAAAACCCACCCTATTTCCTAGCTTCTTTCCAAGAAGAAACCCAACAAACATCTCCACAACAAAAACAAACTTAGGCTACATGCCTCTCCAAATACAAAGTAAGAGCTAAGATTTCTAGATTACCAAGTGAAAAACCATTACAACAGCACTATGTTTCACTGTTCATTACATATATATATATATTATAGCACACCTTAAAAAAAAAATGTTAAGAACTGTACCACTTAAAACATCCAGAAGCATTTCTCCCAGTGGAAAAAAAATCTGGATTACTGTATGTGAGAGCACAGTATTATTTAGTGTTTAAACAGCTCTCAGAAAGTAAATCACACAGACTTCTGGAAAGACAAGAGACTCTTGGGAGACAAACCCGGCACTGAACAGAAGATGAATGGAGAGAGTTTGCACTGATAAAGCTTTTTACAAGGAGACAGATACCTAATTCTGGAACGAGTGCCCCTTTCTATGCTCAAATAAAATGAGACACTATTATTATGGATAAAAATAAAAAATACCCCAAAGTAAACTCCATCATAGCAACAAATCAAATTTGATTTATTTCTGACACTTTTTCGAGTAAATATGTACAGAGTTGAGGATTAGAATTAAAAGGTCTAACAGTCCTCTTCAACAAAACATTTCATCTGGAGATAAACAATTTCTGACTGCAGTAAAAGCAGCTCCAGGAATTCTTGCAACGAATATTTGCTGTCAATCGGAAACCACTGCCTATGAAGTTTAACACTGCCTTGACTTCCTTTGTGTTCTTTGAGGCTGAATTGCACTATTGCTCACAAAAAAAAAGATTAGAAGTAAATCTTCATAAACTCTTTATAGTTCATAAAGATTTTTCACAGATAATGATATTACAAGTTCTGGCACAAAAATATGTGATACCACCTCCAGAGATTCAGGACATCCTTTAAGGACGCTACAAACAGTGCTAGAAGACAAAGTGGTCTCCCCTGTGCTGTGAAAAAGCTGAGCTTTACAGTTCCATCTGCTGCATCAGTGTAAGACAAAAGAAACAGGAAAAAAAAAAAGAAAAAAAAAAAAGAAGGAAGAAAGTAAGAAGCTGCTTTACTTAAACCAGAAAAAGTCAATCTCTTACAGTGCTTTCCTGGGATGAGAGACTCTCCTCTGCCTTACTCAGACTGAACACAAGCCATCATGAAAAGGTGTCTGTCCCTAATACACTGGATACTTAGGAATGACTGTCTGCTGTTTTTTAACCAAATCACTAAAATACACACTACAGATGAATGATGAAGGGCTCTCTCACCTCTGTGAGCCTGTGTGGTTGGTTGGTTGCTTTTTAGTTTAATCCAGAAATTTTGCTTAGAAAAAAAATACTTGGATCAACTGCAGCAAAACTCCTTTGTCAACAAATTAGTGCTTTCAAAGGGAAAAAGTGTTCAGAAACTTGTAAAGAACTTGGGTCACAATGCTTAAATCAGTTCCTCTCTAAGCATGAGCCGTCTGATAGTCAACCCAAGGAAAATGAAAGTAACTATCTGAACAGCATTTCAGGACAACATTCATGCTTTGGAAATCACATGCTCTGCACCTGTGAACCTAAGCTTAACAAATTATATCCTGTCTAGAAAATTCAACTCCTGTGCCCATCCATCCATTTGACCAAAATCTGTGCATCTGGCACCTCTCCACTATGATTCAGTAGTTCACCACACCAACAGGTAAAACTATAGCAGAAGAAAGTCAGATACAGAATATACTGTGCTGCATCCTCTACAGCTTAGGCCATCAGAATGTTACCTTCTCTGTGTTTGGTTCTCTTACTGCCAACCTATTAAAATCTACCTCTGTGGCCACAAACCAGAGGGAAAAGTCATTTGTAGAAAACTGAAGACTTCAAGAAATGGAGTAGTGCCCTGTGATTATCAAGTCATCTACTAGACATCTGGGCGCACCAAGGATGCGGTTTAGACAAAATATTCGAGAATAAGGAAATTAAACTGACACATCTACAATGTACATTCAGTAATTTTATTGTTTGGATCCTGAAGCTGCAGTTACCTCAAAGATGGTAGTTAGAGGTAGATTAACACTTTCTACTGAAAAAAAGCTTACCTTCTCTTAAACAGTTACATACTTTACTGTCCCAAAAATTCTTTTTAAATAGTCTTGATTTTATTTCAAATTAACAGGTGTTCTTCTATGGAGGTTGTTTTTACCAACATCTTGATTTCAGAAGTGTCTCTCAAATACTGGCAATTATTTTCAGAATGTCTTCCCACTAAGAGTTTCAGATTTCTTAACTCCTTCAAGGTTGCATAGTGAATATTCTTGAACTTAGACCAATTCAATCTAGTAGAAGCCCATGCCTCATTCCAAATCTAGCCTCTCAACTTTGAAACATGGTCGATACATATTTACCAGCTATACTACTGTATGGAAAAGAAAAACATCTCAGCCATCAAATTCACCTTCCTGGGGAGGAAAACCAAGTAAAACAAACCCAAGCCCAATTTGTTCCAAGGATTTATTTAAACAACAAACTGATTTTTACTACCTCATTTGCTGTCTTCAATAAATGACAGCAGTCCCTTTTTAACACAGCTCTACGAAGCAACAGTGGTCAACGTATCAACTGTCCTCAAAAGCTTAAAAATGTAAGTTTTACTGTATTGTAGACAAAAAAGGCATATTCATGTGACTTGAGGTTCAACATAACTTGGGAAAAGGCAGTATCTTGTGCAGTATCAAGCTATAAATATTTCGTGCAGGATAGAGCAGAAAAATGCCAGTTATATGCTTGTTATTTCCCCATTTACATAATTTGTAAATCTTCTTAGTATTTGTTACGTTTATCCTAAAATCAACTCTCTTTGGACCTGTAAATGTATTGCAGAATACATTTTTACTTTTCAGTTACCCTGGCAGATCTGTGGAAGATAAACTCTTCTGTAAAAATGTGTGCAATCACAAAGCTACACACCGCTTTCAGAAAAGTAAGTGTACCATAAAGGGAGATGATTTTTAATAGAGTAACTCAAGTCCATATTAATATTAAAATCATTTCAGTTAATACAAGAGCTATTGGGCCGAACACAGGAGAAAAAAAAATGAACTAGGAAAGGACAACTGGGAAATCACAAACATAAAATTAGAAGAGACTTGATAGAGTGAGTTTGCATAACCAGCTTGATGTTAGGCGGCCACGTTTCTGTTGCTGATTTTTACTGTACTGTGGTTTTATTAGATCTTTCTTGCAGCAAACATTTTCATACTAGTGTAACGTTTAAAACTGAACATCTGCATGCTTAAAAAGTTTCTCGCAAAGGTTAGTAGCAGCATACCAATGCATTCAAATAAAAATTATTGGAAACACTGTAAGATTTGACATAGGGTTAAGAATAAAGACAATAATTCAGACAAAAACCTTGGAGCTCCAAAAAGAGCGAAGCTGGTCCTGTAGTGCTGGCTTGACTGTCTGAAAGTTTACAAAAACAAAATCCACTAATTGAAAACCTTTTTCTCTCTCTTTTTTTTTTTTAAACAAAACAAAAACAAACACTCCAAATTCAAATATTACGACAAGGAAATGGCTATAACAATGAAGATTTTTGTTCTCACTGCAAACCAGAAAATGCTTACCTTCAGGCTAGGCGTTTGGGTCTGGTCAACAGTAAATCTCATTAAAATACTGAACTGGAGGTCATTTGGAAAAGATTCCCTGTAAAACAAATCAAATTGTGTTCAGTTATGTGAAATGTTCCTTCTAATACCTGTTGAGAAGCACTAAGGTCCTTGCTTTTTTCAGTAAAGAGAAGCTTGAGTCCTTCTAAAAGGAAAATATTTCTCCCAGTTTTGTTAATATTCTATCTGACTTTGCAAAACATTCATCTAGCATGTAAAGCACAAAGAAATGCCTGCTTAAAAGCAATTACAGCTCAAATACCTAATGCTAGCAATAAGGAATAATATAATAATGATATTCTGATAGTAAATTGATGCAATCCTCAAATTAATATGCAGTAAAGTTATATATCACACCCTCCTGCCCACTTCTCTGAACCATCCTATTCCATTCTGGGCTGCCTCTGCTCTCCCACATCGCACACTCAGGGTATGGCTCTCAAGGGCTCTGCTGCAGCAGCAAAAAACCCAGATGTACAGCACATTCCCTCTCTCCCTGCAACATACACCATGCCCGTGCCCAGATTTCACAGCAGATCTGCCACATAAGCAGGTCCTAGGGGCCTATCAAAATAAAGAAGTTCAAACGCAAGCACTGCATCACTGAACACAGGGCAAGACAACACACACACGGCTCAGATGCACATTTTGCAATCAGGTACGTAGTATCATATTCATTGTTCATCATGAAGAGCTTAAACCCTTTCAACTAAGAGTAATTTCAGAAACAAAATTGCTTAAGTAGTGAGATTTACTGAAGTTTCATGAACTATTGTAAGCTCTGTATTTTTCCAAGAGTCTCACAGCACACTAAAAAAAAAAAAAAATTACAAAAGCTTGGAAGTAGCATCAGGGTGTTTTTTGTTTGTTTGTTGCTTTTTTATTGTGGGGGTTTTATTATTATTTCTTCAGAACTGATTACCTTGTGACATCAAGTGCCTTCTGAACTTTGGCCTGTACAGACCCCAGCAAATCAGCACCCATTTTTTTCAAGAGCTGTGTCAGCAGTACAAACAGCCAGTCCTGCAAATCTTCTTTATGGACTTGGATGAAGTCCACCAGGGTCTCCAAAAACATACTGAACACCTAGAAGGCAGAAGAAGATGGAAAGAGGGTAGGATGGGGCAAAAAAGGAAACGACACTGACGTATGCTGAACTTACAAACAAAGAAGAAAGCAGTAAGGGAATCAGAGGCAGAGAAAGGCAGTGTTTTGCAGCCAAGCAGGAAACAAAAAAACAAAGAAAAAAAAGAACAGAAAAAAGATATCCGTCTTGCTTTTTCATTGGATTTTGATACAAGAGTACATTGGAAATGTTAGGCGACTTCTGCAGAAGTTTGCTAATTAGGTATTCCATGCAGTTTCGTCAAGAAAAGAAATGCTTACTGTGATGGCTGGCGCAACATCCATTTCTCAGTAAAACTGAATTGGTTTACACTTTCCAACTCAATCATTAAGGTGATTTGACATATTCCTCAAAGACTACAAAACCACTTTCTCTCCAAAACCAAAGATGCTGCCTCTATGATTCTTTAGCAAAATATTCATTGGAAATATCTGCCATTTCTGAATAACACAAAATCATGAAAGCTGGCCAATTCCTTTACAGAAAAGATTTGTGGAACAGAGCAAGATTCTCCTGCTATTGGGGGCATCTAAACACAAAATTATTCACCAGAGTAGGGAAAAAAGCCACAATACATTTGAGATTGGTCAGTATTTCAGTCTTTTCGAAAAGAAATTATCCATTGTGCTCTTTTCAACAAATAATGTTGAATAAACACAAATAACGTTGAGAAGGCTGCATTCACTAAAAAAAAAAAACATATTGGTGCATTTATAGTAACCTCAGCACTCAGATGAGGATGGGTGGGGTTTTTTGGAGGGAAGGGGTAAAGCAGGTAACTTTCTTTCAACAGCTTTCTTAGTGTCTCACTAATTTTAAGTTTTTCCAAGACTTGTGGTGAAATCAGGATGTATATTCTCCGTACCAGCGTGGCACAAGGGTTTCCTGTTTCTCTGACAAGAAAAATGGGTGTTTGGGCTGAAAATGCTGCTGTTACCCGATATGTGCTCCAGCTCCAACACATAGCTGGGTAGAGAGGCAGAAGTATCACTACAATGCAAAGTGGGTTGCAGAGATACTGTCTCCTGAGTATTTATGCCATGGGGACAAGGTTGGAAATAGCTACTGCAGAGGAAGGGTTGGAACTCCACATCCTCCTGCAGCTGACCTGGCTTGTCATACAGCCAAGTACTGCTGCTGTCTGTGAGAGGATGATCAAAAAGCCATGATCATACCTCACGCGGCGGCAGAAACCAGACCACGGAAGTGCTTCCACAGCACTGATCAGTACAGAAGAGTTGGCGGACACTGCTGCATGCCTTCCCTGCTGAGGAAATTAGATCTCTTTTCATGTTCATAGTCAGGCCAAGGTAAGTAAATTCACACCATGAAGTGAAAAAAAGAAAAATAAATTCCATGCTGGTATCTTTAAAAGAAGAACCTAAAAATTTACATTAGAAATAAAAAATAAAAACTCAGATTCTTTTTCCAAGAAAGGTTGGACCAGATGATCTTTGAGGTCCCTTCCAACCTGGTATTCTGTGATTCTATGATTCTTTCAGGATAAGACCAGAGAGAATCTTTTAATAGACAAAATACTGAAAAGCTGTGTTAGAAACAACACAAATCCTACTCAGTGTAAAGCCTGTAAGGATGAGCTACTTGAACTAACTTCCCCCTTATGGTGTAAAGTACACAAAAAATTGTTTATAAAAGAACTGCTACCTCCTCTAATCTGTCTAAATTTGAGTTGAAGTCTGAGGTTGAAAATTACCCTCCCAGCAGAGGGAAGAAAATTTTATGCTTGGCACTGGAAATGTCTTTTGTATTTCACCAAACTGAAACAATAAACCACTTTGCCGATGCACAAGTAATAGGCACAGTTTTAAGACTTAGGCAAAACCAAAGCAAAAAGTACTTTCTGTATTGTAATATGACCATCTTTAGATTGCACAGCCCTAAAATAAGGGGAAAATAGTCGGACTTAGGCAAACAACAGAAAAAATTCTGGTGCTATAACAATTACAGTGAGTGTCTCACAAATCTATTTAAAACCCTTCAGAATAGATAGCTCAGCAGGATTTCAGAAAGGTACCTGTTTCCTTGAGTTTACACACACTGAAACACACTTCAAATGTGCAAGCTGAACAAACTTGTTACAATCTCTTATTTGATGGAGTAATGTGAACTTCTTAAGACACTTTAAACATGTGAAGTGGTTTATACAGAAATCATTATGAAGTGAGTCATGAGTCACTATGGCAAAAGTACTCTACAGATCCTATGCCAAAGGCTTAACTGTTAAAAATACACATAATGGAGGACTCAGCTTTGTTTTCAAGCTTTGTTTGATTCTCAGTTTACCACAGTGAATGTGGAGAAAACTCAAATAAGCTGAGTCATGTTGTCATATTTAAAAAAAATACTAAATCACATCATTTAGTCTTAGGACAAAGCATGAAAAATTTCAGAAGGCTGTAAAAGTATTTAAGCTAAAGGATGAATTTGTAATGGAAAATGGAACTCAGCCATCTGTATGTTGAACAATGTATGTGGGTACTGCAATTTTTGCAGTTTCCATTTTTATGATGTAAACTAAAATTCTGAAATCAAGCATCTAAAGTTTTTAATAATTTGCTAGTGGGAAAAAAAAAACAGATATGAAAATAGCTTTAAATGATCTACCTTTAAAGTGAATTATTTCAGATGTGCCAACCACCACAATATAAAGCAGGAATGCATAACCAAACAATGTCAGTTAATTAGTAGATAAAGCACATCTCGAAACTTTACCACACAGTTTACATAATTGTATAGAGCATTTTATGATTGCAAAAGGCTTGACACTGCATGAACTCTTTGGGGGAAGAAAAATAGAGGAAAAAGGGTTAATTGCACATTCATGCAAGTAAGATTAGGCTTCCAACGAATATTGAACCAACTTACTCTCTAAAGAGAGTTCCAACACAGGGGACAGCATGCAAAATGAAACAAAAATAAAATAAAACAAAACAAAACAACAAAAAAGGGAAAAAGATAAAAACACACAAATTAGTGGCCATCAATACAAAGTTCCTGTATGGAATATAAAAGAAAATAAAACAAAAAAGGTATTTCAAAACTTTTATGATAAACTTAGTAATTTTATTGTGCTACCCAATTTATTTCACAAGCAAGCACTTGGCACGTTATTCACATCATTCTTCCATTTTCTCCTCCAAATAATATCACACTTTTTCTAAGCAATTCCTTAGATCCAGTTATTATGTTAAAGTAAACCTTTTAAAAAAACCAAAACCAACAACAAAAGTGATGACAGAGTAATTCCTACAGACACCTGAGAAGAGTCTAGGATGAGAACTGTGTAGACATGTCTGTGAAGAAGTTCACCATTTACGAACTCTTCATACTTAAAGGATCCTCCTGATAATATATTGATAACTGCTAATAGTTTTGCAACCCCAAAAAGCAGGCAAGGCTTCAGTGACTGCATCAGGTATACCACATGTGTTATATAACACAAGCCAAATTTTCTAAAGCAAAGCACCATTATTTTATGTCAGAACGCCCAGTAAACGAAACAAAACAATCAACTAGAACAATTACATTTAATATTTTGAAAGGCTTAATTAAAAGATAAAATGCTCTTCTGACACAAACAACTACATTTTGGAACACTGTCATTATCCTTCCTTAGCTCCTCCACTACAAAAAAAATTACCAGGATAGTTCTGATATATCTACAGCTGCAATATTAATTAACACAAGAACAAGAAAAATTAAACCAAGCTGCTATTCACAATTTTGCCATTACTTCCTTTGAAAAATTGTAGTATTTCAACATTTAATTTTCTTTCCTCCCATCTGACTTAACTGTTTTTACAGAATTCTTTTTTAGTTTCTCTAACTGCTTTGGCTTTAAGTCTGTTATTACGGATTTCTGCAGTATGAAAGTAACTTTGATACTCTGTTGCTGTGAGCAATGCAAGTTTCTTCCAAATGACACTGCCACAGATAGCAGCTAAATTACTTTTGCCAGCAGGAAAAATAAGGAAGACAAATGAACACTAAGTTAACCTATCAATACTTCTTAACACTCTGAATTTAATTCCCCACTGTACCAATAAGGAAGACTTTAAAATACATGAAATGTACTTCATAATCAAAGTTGTGGGGGTTTTTTAATGGTCTTGGAAAACAGAAGGTTTATTCTCCTTGTTATATCATCCACAGCGGGTCTTTATCTAGGTAAAAGCGAATGAAAAGATTGTGCTTTGTTTTATATCAAAGTACAGCCTCCACCTTACTTACTGAATACTAACAATAATGCAAAAATTATTGACCATCTCAACTGCCAGCCCTATCCCTGAAATTCAAAGACAACATCATAAAATAATACACTCTGGAAAATAAAAAAGGACACATTTGATACAGTTATTCAGACACGTCATGACTGATTTAGTCAGACCACCTTCTGTATGATTTGAGTTACTGCACCAGAACCTTTTGTTTCTAACAGAGGAAAAAAAAAAAACATTACTCATGTTGAAACGGCCTCTGTAAGCAATATGGTTTCTTATAGATACTTACTAATTTTTAGCACAGACTCAACTACTTCAATGCATTGTAGATGAAACTAACTTTCACTTTATTTCTATTATCCTGCAAGAAAGGTGGGAAATTATCTTGTTCAAAATGGCAAGTTCAACAGATTGAAACCTGACACGATTAACTGCTTCTAAAATAGTTTGTCACATTTCTACACATGTAAATATCACAGACATGTTGTACTGCAACTGGATTTCTATTCAATATGGTTTCAAGCGTTCACTGAAAGCAAGAAAAACCTAAACATACCTTACTGTGAGGATCAGCAAACATTCTTGTGAAGATTTCACACAACCTTTTTAACTCAACACGACTGTCAAAAGTGAAAACAATACAATAGTCAATTCCCCTGCTAGTACAACTGGAACACTGACACATAGCAATCAGTGAAATCAACTGTAAATGCTGAATCAATCCAGTAAATGAAGAAGAGAAATGAATTTAAGACATGTATGATAACATAATAGAGTCAGTCTAAAATGAGACTTTCAACATAGAAATGTCTCTTTAAACTTGTCCATGTGTTGTAACATTTGCAAATATTTTAACAGAGCAGGCAATGAAAAAGGTAGCTAGCAGTAAACAGTTTCTTCTGAATAATAAATAAACCAAATAAATAATAATCATAATGGTAATAAGATAAATAAAAATAAAGGCCTTCCATCAATACTAGGTGTAAACACTTCAGAAATCTTTTGTATTGCAAGAATTACCTTGGTTTTAAATTCCTTAAATTTCTTAACTGAGCTTTTCAAGCAGATCCTATATTCTAGTGGTCAGAAGTGCCAAGTTCCTTCCTCTATCTTACTCTCACAAACACTGCACCCCCCCACCCGCCTTCCCCCTTCCCAGCTTTCTGTACTCTTCAGAACACTGCCCAGCTTTCTTACTTCCCTTGCCTCCCTTCAACTCAAACCAAAGAAAATGATTTTCTATTAACATGTCTTTTTTACCTTAAAGTTCTCTGGTTTTTTAGTAAGTTTTGCAGGCCCAGAAGACCTTCTTTTCTCTCTGACCAGTTGGAGCTGGCACAGCGGTTCAGGACTTCGGCCACATCTTCCGTCTGTCTCATATACGTTGGTATGCTTCCATTCCTAGAGCTATAGGACCTTTCTGAACAGGCACTTGATGCATCACTGTTGGCATCATCATCTGAGTACATCCCGTATGACTCGTATCTTCTTCGCACGGGCTTCTTCTATTGTACAGAAACACCTGACATTAGTCCAGATTTTCAAAAAGATACTATCAGTAGTAAGACCAACAGTTCAAATAATCCATGTGACCCCCTACTCCCTGCAGTGACAAATGTTTCCAACACAAATGTTCAGCACATCAAACAAGTTAATATTTTATTAAGTACTCCAAATATAAAAGCAAACGCAGAGAAGACATACGTTTGAAGAAACATTCAACTTAAGGTTTAACTTTAAAAACCCATAAAATTGCATCATAGCTTGACAAAGATCGTATTGAAAGTTAGTTATTTCACTTAATAGCTTTATATATGTTACAAGTATGTAAGAATCAGATCTACACCCACATATTCCATCATTTTAACTTTCTATCAATCATGTTAATAGCAAAATATTAAACTATTGAAGAAGGAAAATAGTTTCTATACCTTAGTCCGTATGTCTCCTAAGAGCTGTTAGCAGTAAATTATTGAAAAGAAACAGAAATTGAGAACAGGAAGGTAAGGCACAGCAGCATTGTGACTATTAAACTACCTGCCCCTGGAAAACACACAAGGCTGATTGTAAATGTTATTCTTAGCTCTCTGTTTCCGATTAGCATCTCACACATTACCAAAAAGCAGTTTGCTAAGCTTCCATTTCCAGGGAAATATTACATATCATCTGCTAGGTGGTCACAAAGACTCCTCTGTCAAAATAACCGTGTCTTATGCAATGGTATTTGAGCATGAAGACTTCACATATGTGGTCAGTTGCCAAGTATGAAGCCTTCATTGAAATGGTATTTTGCCCATCAACTTCCCCATCAGTCTTGAACTTTATTTCAGTATGTGAATTTTGTCATTGCAGCAATTACTACAGCAAATGTCCTACAAGAAAAATTAACTACAGAATGCAAAATCCCCAAATCCCTTAAAAATAAGATCAAGCCAACAAAATACAATATGCCAACAGCCAGTGGAGAGGGAAGAAAATCCTGAAAGGAAAACCACACACCTCTGCAAAATACCTATGCCATTCAAATTCTGGAGTTGAAGTTAGCAGTTAAAGATCTGAGTTCATTACATACTCAAAGTAGCAGTATAAGTGATTGCTTTCCCCTTATTTATCATTGGCATTTGCACAAGGTTCTCATTTTGGACTGCAGAGTAACTTAAAGGATATCGCAATACGAACTAGTTAATGCAGCATGTAAAAAGCAAGCTTACTGTCAACAGAACAAGCAGCCATACATGTGTAAAAGAAAAAAAGGAAGGGAAAGATCACAAAGACGCGAGCATTTCTGAAAAGGGTTACCACAAGTTAAAAAAACCATTTAAATAAATATTATCTGAAATACTAAGGACTATGCTAAAGCAGAAGATATAAAAATATGTAAAGATCATTGTGTCACTGCCTTTCAGACATCATACTCAACCAGATCTTTGCCAGAAGACTGGTATCCCTCTGGCTTAAGCAGTATTGTAACTGCCCAAGTAGTACCCATACCATACAACCAGTAATACAATGCAGAGTTGTTCTGATTCTTGTATTATGGCTGTCAGGACTCTACATTCTACCTTTTAAATACACTATTCTGAAAGAGGGCTTCAGTGTACGATAAAACAAGAGCATTCGTAACCACATTTCCAGCTCAATAAAGCCATTTATACAGGACAAGTGTATATTTAGAGCACGGGAGGCAACTGGGCACACAATTATTGCAGTAATAAAACACTGCTGTTCTTCTTTGTCATCTCAGATTCCAGCTAAAATAGGCAAACTAATTTTCCCCTAACATTTCTATAAGTATCACGCTATTTTAGGTCCGGGTATTACAAACCAGTTTCTATGAACAAACTTTATTGCTTCAACAAAGCAGGACACATTCAAACCTCAAAATCAGTCACTGAAAGCAGGAGGGGGTTTTTTATGTTCTCGCTACATACTTTCCTCAGCTAAATTTGAATAAACTATGAAGCTGCTAAAAGTACTGAAGATATTCTTCATATGGCACCAGTGTTGATAAATCTATAGCACAGGCTTTCAAACCAGAAACTTTTCACATTCCACAGACTGTTTTGGCATTGTTCCCTGTTCCTAAATTCACAAGATTTCACACACATCATGATCTCTGTGCCAGTGAAGGCACACAGTTATTAAACTCATGTGCCACGGAGACAGTACTAACCAAAAAATAATAAATTGCCAGACTAAACATGATGGAGTTCTTCTAATTATTTCCTTTAAAATTTTGTTTTTCTTGATCCAGTCATGTCATTGTGAAATGCTGCCTGCCAAGCCATCAGTTGATCTCTTCAACATCAAGAATAACTTTAGATGGAACCCAGGCTTTTAAGGAGAGCGCTTTAGGTGTCATCATTCCCAGCTCTGATGAGGCTTCAACCTCTCCAGAAGTTTATCTGTCTGTTGTTCATAAGTGCTACCTGCACACGTGGCTCCTTAGGCCACTCCAACAGACTAGCCCAAGACTATTTCCTGTCTGTCATGGAAAAAAGTACACTTCTCAAAAGTTAACTCTTGGGTAGGGAACAAGGATTTCATTACTTGGCAGCTTGAGCAATTCAGTTTCTCTTTTTCCCCACCTAGAAACCAATAAAATAATGAACGACAAGTGCTTTGCATACTTGAATGTACAGGTACCAAACATCATAAGAGTATGTATCCTACACAGGTAAGTGAGATTCTTACCAAAGCATCTGCTACTGCCTCTTCCACGTCAGAACCCGTGTTCAGAACTCGCATAGCGCTAACTGATGACGACAATCTACTTGACTGACTGATTCCAAAGCCAGTACCTGTTACAACAACAACAAAAATGAATATTAAGAATTCAGTCAGAATAGCAATGTGGGACACTAATACCACATTCACCTAAAATAAAAAACCCAAGCAGAAGAAAAGAGTTTGCTTTACAGCTCTAATAAATTATACAGTGGCTAAAATACTGGTTATTGTAATTCTGAACTCTTTAATGGTGCAGTGAAAAGTAAGAAATGAAGTAAAAGAAACAGAGCCATATAGGAATATTCTGTTCCAGTACCACAAGGGGGGAAATAAAAAATTCACAAAACAATGATTTAACTGAAAGAATCCTTTTTTTTTTAAAGTTAATTTCTTCATTTTGGGTTTTTGTTTTCATTTAAAGGGAAAGTAAATACAATAGGAAGGCTACTAGATTAGAAAACTACATGCATAAAGAATGCTCTACAAATACTGAAAAATGGGAAACTAAAAAGAGTTCTTCTGAAAGTAAAAATAAAATTGTTAAGGAAGAAAAGGATTAACATTTGAGGGTGGAGGTGGAGACAAAAATCTAGCAACATAAACACATCTATCTGGATGATTAAAACCACAAACGTCAAATTAATGTAAATAATGCTTCTTAAAACTGAACTATGAAAATAACCAAGTGGGTGGGAGAAAAAAAATATCCAGGATGACTGCACAGATGACAGCAAAGTGTACTCATCCTTCACCTGTAGCCCCATAAACATCAGGAGTGTAGAGGGCACCAGTGGATCTGGAGTGATGTCTGGAAGCTGCAATAACAGGATCATATAAACCCTATCTATTACCACGGCATCAAAGTGCTGCAATAGTTGCTTAGGTGAACAAGAGAATATTGATCAAAAAGATTCAGCTTTAGCACAAGAAATCAAGGATTACAGAGAAGGAGAAAGCTTCAGAGCAGTTCTTCGATTATATAGAATGTGATTATCTAGAATTACATATGTTTAGGTACACTGGACACTTCATGCAGAATTTGTTTAATTTACTAGATTCAGAGCAGATTAAAAGCAAGTATGCTGAAACTCGGGGGGGTGGGGGGGGATGTGCAGACACACACACGCACACACAAACAGAATCCTCAGAAATATCTAAAAGGGTCCACTGACACCTGTCTTCCAGTGCAAAGTCAACTCAATTCTACATGTTCAAGGAAGAACCAGAGCTCACGTGTCAAACATTATCTACAAAAAGTGAATACTGCAGGAAATGACTGTGCTAGCAGCTCAAAATTCCTATAAACGTGACTTCTTGCCTATGTGCTGGTAAATCAACCTCAATTAAACCTCACTGCTATAAAGGTGAATATGAAAATAATTCTATTTTTGTTACAAGATTAAAATCATTTAACGCAATTAACGTGTCACATTTGTACTGTTTTATTTAAAACAAATCGATGCAAAATTGAAATATTTATGCTTCAATTAAGATGCTTTAAAGATATGGAAAGAGGGAACAAAAGATCCTTAAGGCCTTTTGAATGAAACCAAGTATCCTCCCAGCACTTGTGTCAAACTGGTCTTTTAGAGATTCTAAAGAAGCTGGCTCACCATTGCTAATATTTTCTTTCTTAAATCAAATTAATTGTAAATTCAATGTATTTTTAAACAATTCATCTTCTTTCTTTAGTTCACTTAAATCTGAATTTTACAGCCACGCCAATGAAGCCAGTTTTGACAACTGTAACTTGAGTTTAAATATCCACCTACTGTGACAAACCCCAGACAGAATCTTATGATTTAATAAGTAACTGTAAATGAAAATATTTTACAACTTTTGGACTAAGTAGTACAAACAGACACTAGGAATCAAATAAATCATCCTTTACACTGATTCAGACAATTTAAGAGTCTGATTTCAATCAGGTAACCCTGACACACACCAAATCACATCTAGGGAATCACTTCTGAGGGAACTCCCAAAGGATCCTAAGTCATGCAAAGGTCCTGGAAACAACACTGTGTTTTTTCCATGTAAAGTTCTCTATTCTTTACATAAGGTACAGCAATGTATTTTATTTCAAACTAAACGTGCATGAGGTTGTTAGCCAGGGAATTTTACTTTTCAACTAATGCTCTGCAGAACACTTCACTCTTTAGAAATTAAGTCTCAGCATGGAGAAGGAGACAGGACAGAGGATGTCAAAACACAGACATCAAGGCTGAAAGACCTTAAATACACACAATAATGGAATAAACCTTTCTATGCTTTCAATCAGGAAGCACTGAAAATTAAAGGTACAATTAAAAATTCAAACTCGAAGCATATAATTCCAAGATAATCCTGTCCCCATATACATTTGAACTATGCTGAACAAGTTTAAGTCAGTGAAAGAAAGCACTATATTGGATCAAACATAACCTCATTCCAAAGTATATTTTCAACAATATTCTTTGTATCCCCCAGATTGCAGAAATTGTGCAAGTATTTACTTCTGTTGCTCCATTTTTTTTAAAGATGATCAAAATAAGGTTTTTTAAATGGATTCCTAATAACACAATTTCCTAGCTAAAATATGGAAATGGTATTAGTCTGATATTTAATGTTACTTATGTGTAACAATAAAATAGGCACATCCATATAAATTACTAATCAGTTGCTTCTCAGAGTGTTTGTTATTTCCCAGTTTATAATCTTATACCAAGATGTGAGATGACAAACATTTCATACCAATGTATACAGAGAAGCAATTATGTAGCATTTGGGTCATTTTATGCCTGAAAGGGCTTAGTACTCATAAGCAAAAATTTCTGTGCTGAGAATAAGAAAATACAAATTACATTCCCCACTTCAACCCTATGTAAAACTGTCTCCAGCTACAAACACAGAGACGAATTTGCCTCATTTCATCTTCCACTTGTACCCTTGAAAAACATTAAATTTAAATAGTTATGGTAGAAGTTAACAGCATCCCATAAGACAAAACTGGTCCAACAAAACACTGAAGTCAGTCACGCTAGAAGGAATTCAAGAATCCTGATTTATTCCAGATATATCTGCCCTTTTATTTTTTTAAACACTGGATTCCCATACACACAGCTCTGCATTCTTTGTGCTATCAGACAATTCAACCTGTATGTATAACTATGTGGTCTGATATCCAAATACAAAAATTTAACTCCGGGAATAAAAACAGAACTTCCAAGCAGCATCTGTCCCAGTGACCCATCTTATGGTATTAGTTTAATACAAATTTCTTAAGATAACAAGCAACTGACCAAATATAAAAAGCAAATTGGCTCTCGCATGCATGCAATGGAGGTCAACTTACAAGGTAGCAAGAGCAGCACAAAAAGATCTGGAAGATCCCCTCAGTTTTAAACTAAAAGAAGATGTGTGTGTATTACAACACAGTCTGCCAGCTGTATTTTAGTAGAAGATACAAGTACTCCTAATGGATTCTCCATAACATCTATTTTTAGGTTAATTTCCCAATTTAATAGCATCTGGGCAAATTAGCATTAGTTACTGCAACAGCTTTCATTCAATTACTCTGTCCTTGCCCAATAAAGCCCTGACTGATAGGAAGCACACTGTCCTAACAGACCTCTATAGACTCCCAAAGCTCATTAGGAATGCATCCGGATGCCGCATCTGAGATTGTCTCAAAAGAGTCAATCTCTGTTTTCTGTGTTTAAGAGCTAGAATTGAAGTCCTTAACTGTAAGCAACACTTGAGTAAACAAAGAGGGATAGATACTGAAGACTAACCCTGACAAATGTAACATCAAAAAGCAGTTTCACACACATTCTTACAGATGATAACGAACAACAAAACCAAATCAAACGCAAACAAAAAAATAGACACATGAAAAAAACCAAACCAAAACCTAAACAAAACAATATGCACAAAGACTTCTATCAAAATTTACTACCATCTTCATAGTAATCTGGACAAGAATACCTGAAGATGAGAAGCTTCCCTAATCCTTAACCTTACTAGAAAATAATTTTAAGCTAATGTTCCTATGCCTTACTGGCATTTCAGAAACAGACAACAGCTTAACAGTCTTACAACATCTTTTAAGCACCAAACCAGTAAGCTGGAATATTAAATGCAAACAAAGCTACTGTGGCTCTAGAAATGAGGATTGAACATACCTATGGATGTGTGAATATTACATATTTGCAATTCTTCTTCCCTATGTAACAAGAGCTGCTACTTGAATTTTCTATTAATTTTCTACACACCTGAACTGTACTTTGTTCAGCTACTAGATGCCCCATCTCTGGAACTATTGCAGGTGAGGTTGGCTGGGGCTCTGAGCAACCTGCTCTAGTTGCAGATGGCCCTGCTCCCTGCAGGGAGGTTGGACTTCAAACGTCCCTTCCAACCCAAACCATCCTATGACCCCAGTAGAAGGTCTAGAAGCAATGAGTAACAAAAAAACCAAACACACAACATCATAAAGCTTCCCAAAAGCAAAACTGCCCTTTCAAAAAAAATGTGAAGCATCTAGACACTGCATGTCACACACCTTTCCAGACTTGGTATTTAGGATAAGACTAAGACAAGCAAAGCAATTATTTCTCAACTATGCAACCCATTCACACGCTGGTCAATTCTCCAAAGCGGTGAGTGAGCCAAAGGAAGGGAAAACAATGGCGGCTGGGCTACAAGCTACATGGAGGAGGCACGGATTCGTTAGGTGCAAATCACAAAGGGCAGACAGCCATGCACAACAGGGGGCTCTGGGTACTTACCAAGGGGTGGAAAAGAGCGGACAGGGCTTGTGTCCCTGCTACTTTCCCGGCTGGCCTCCCGACTGCACCCCTGACTCACACTAGGCCGAGGAATGCGGCTGCCTCGCGCTAGTATGATTCAGGGTACAGACAAACAGCAGCACAGAAGGGAGAAGACATAAGAAAAGTTGCAGTTTTAATGCAATTCCATTTTGCAGTCAGATCAAAGACCTATTTCTAAGAAAGGACACTGATGATAATGTCGTATTCTAAACCGTAACTGTTTCCAAACACATTACTGATTGTGATGGGTTACACTAAGTGCAACCAGTCAATGAAATTTTTTCTTCTCATAGATAAAAATGGGGATTTATCAATGAATGACTGAAAAATCTCTTGAAAAGGACAGAGGAAACAAGCGACAAAAAATATGAACAGAGTATTGATTCAGAACCCGCGCTTGAGATAAAGTTAATCAACAGTAACACAAATGAAAAAAATCCACAGATTTCTCAAGAAGGAAAATACAAATTAAAGCAGCTGAGGTAAAAATAAAAACACAAAACAAAGACCAGGAGCAATACCATTAAAACCAACTGATATTTGTCAATAATAATGTTTGTAATAAAGCGCAATCGGATTATGTCATGAACTTTAAGACATGTGACGCTCATTTCTGCTTCATACAAATATACACATACACTCACACAGAAAACATTCAAGTAACAAAGAAAATGTCAAAATGGTATCGTGCTTTCATTTAATGGATGTGGGTATTTTGGGGGTGGGGATAAAAAGTGAAGCCAAGTGAAAAGGCAGAAGAAGGGGAGATGAGGAAAAGAACAACTACTTCATTCTGACAGCCAAAAAATTAAAATTTCAGCTTAAATTTAAAACTGTCTTGTACATCAAAGACTAGGCGCAGAAAATAGGTGTCGTTTAGGTTTTTTATCAGTATCAATACTTTTTTTTATCATCCACCTGTAATTAAAACCAAGCTTCAGGTATCCAAGACAAATGCTATAAAGAAACGAAGAGTTATGTGGTGATTCTTACCTACAGACAATCTAGAAGGACTAGCTTCTCTACTGCATCCCTGACTTCGTGGGATTTTGCTTCGTTTTTGTGCAGTTGCAGGATTCACTAACACTCTCTGCACTCCTGTGTTCAGAGTGGAAAGTGTGGTGGTTGTCAAAACTCTTCCAGGAGATCCAGATCTACTGCCAGCTGAAGGTGAAAATGAATCAAAGTAAGCAACAGCATAGATGAGAAACAGCCATGGTTAAAACAGAAGAGAAAAAAAAATAGCTTAAAGTTAGTACGAAAGTGATGGTAGAATGATTTGGTCTGGGAAAACCTACACAGTAAAAATGGGAAATAGAAAACCTTGGTCCAAGTTTTTACAGCACTACACCCAATGTAGATACAATTATTAGTGCAAGGAAGCACCTCACATGGCATTTAGCACTAAATACACTCAAGAAGCCAGAAATATTTCTAGTCTTCATAAGCTGTTCCAATGTCCCTAACGTAAGCATTAGTGTTTCAGTTTTTAAGCTACAAGGTCTTACTCATTACATTTTCTATTTAAAAAAAAGAAGAAAGAAAAGAAATGCACGCTAAAAAAAACCCTAAAGGAAGCAACTTTAAACTAGAGGTTTTATAATTATCTCAGCTCTTCCAATGCAACCAATGCTATGATAAAACAACATAATTTTCCTAACATTTAAACTCTTATCCTTTACTTTTAAAAGCATGGGGTCCTCAAGTACTATTCTTTGAGAAGCTAAACACAGTATCACTGAAGACATTAAAATACTCCATGTTTATTTCTGTGGAGGTTACCCCACAAATTCAAAGAAAACCTTCAATTAGTTTATAAAAAGCTAAAAAAAATTGATCAAGACATATATATATATGCATCTTCTATTTTTATTAATCAAAACTGTACATTACAAAGTGCTGTAAATGTTCAACACACTGTACTCATTACCAGAAACTGGTCACTCATCCCTCATTTTGATACTGCACTCACAGAAAATTTAAGTTCTAAGCCCTAACAACAAATCCACTCTTATCCAGTAATAACCAATGTATACCACCTGTTGTTTCCAGCTGCAGGATTCAGAAAGTCAGACAAAGTAAATAGTAAAGCATAATTTTAGCTAAAGTTTAATTACATACAGATACAAGCCTTTGATTCGTCTTTTAAAAATAATCAGTTAACTGTATGACCACAGCTATGCTATCAGATCTACAGACTTAACATGCAACATCTCAAGCGAGTTTCATGGATTACTTCTTATGAGGCACAATTGAAGAAGAAAAAAAAAAAAAGATACAAGTTGATTGAAGCTTGACTACATGGGAAAAGAAACAAAATCCCCCCTAAAATAAAACATATGCCAGGTGGAAGGGAGAAAACAAAAACAATGTACCATGCATATACTTTCGGATTCATTGTTTGAATTCAAACTTGAAATGGTTATTTAATAAAATCCCTTTTCCAAACTATGGACCTATTCAGCAGAAATGGTAAATGAAATATTACACAGCCTGCAAAAACAAGCATAATGTCTATATAGAAAAAAAAAATAGGCAAATTTATACAAGTGCTGTGGTCTGTAAAAGTTACAGGTATGGGAGTTTCTTCCCATCAGGGCATCTCAACTCAGCCCTGATATTACTAAGCCTTTGTCCTAGCCTCCAATATTTTACATCTCTTTAAAACAATAAAAGCATTGTAAAAGTTTTCACTGTGCTGGAGAAATTTAGATTTTCTTCCACAGGTCAAAAACCTGAAAAGCTTGCTCTTTCTCAGAGTGTACAGAAGAAATGCAGCCTCTCATTCTATTCCTTTATTTATCTTTCCATTCTCTGACCCACCATGTGTACCACTATAGCTTAAATAAACCAAATGAAGCTTAATACCCCGAAAACGTTGTGCCAGTATTGCCATACTGTCATCTGTACTATCACCAGTAGCAGATCTATGCAAACTGAAGATGAAAGAAAGATTAACTAAGAGTATTCCAAAAGAACAGACCCTCCCAGCCTCTACTGCCTTCTAGATGAGGATTACATCCAATTAGGTCTAAATGCAGTTTGTGGAAAACAAGTGAGCCACAGTTTCTGCTGAATAGGGTCCTTCAATGAGATATGTCCAACAGGTGATCAAACAATGAGATATACACAAATTCTGTAGACTCTTACCACCAATGGGGTTAGCAGACTGTGATCCTGAACAAGTGTAAAGGCAGGATTAGGGTAAGGGTTTATAATCCATGAAGAGGGAGGGAGCAGAGCAGATTTAAAAATGGATGGCAAATGGAAATAAGAAAGCTTTAGTCATTTCACACAGGAAAAAAAAGCCACAAGGGGGTTATGCTAAAGCAGTGCTTTAAAGTAGCTTCCACAGTTGAAGAACTAAACTCAAATGCTCTATGTGCAAAGCAGATGAAGCAAAGCTGCACAAGCAAATTACAATTCTTCAGCTTTCTAATCAACAACTGATAACACTGAAGAATTACATTTCAATTAAACATGAAACCATAGCCTTCATATTACTTTAAAAGAATATTACATAGCCAAAAAGCTTCAAGAAGTTCAACAGCTGAACAAAAATTACACACAATGCCAATACATTTTTTTCTTTTTTTTTTTTTTTTGAGACAGACAGGAAAGGAACTGAGCTGCAGGCGCGGTGGATGACAAAATAAATAAATCACAATGGCACAACTGAAAAGACTTGCATTGAATTTCAGGTTTTCCTCCTTAAAATTGATCTGAAGTGTAAAAGTAAGAATTTGTTTCCATTCAGAAATAGAAATCTTTTTCTCTGAATGAAGAATGTAATGTAATTTTAGCACACCTTCCTGAATTACCTCACAACCAAACAGGAAGGGAGAGGGGAAAAAGTGGAACCATTTTTTTCCACAGATAAAGATAAAAACATGAGCTACTACAGATAAATTTATGTTACAATTTAAACATGGAAGAGGAAAAGGGCTTCTAAAACCCTTAGTAACTGTCTTTTGTTAAACCATTCAAATTTGCAAGTCTTTCATAAAATGATCTTTGAACAAAAATGCTAAATAGTCATAACCTTAAATTTACAAAAAGATCTGTCCTGTTGTAGTTTTTTGGAAAAGAAAACCTTAAATCTAATATGAAGCTATTTTCCCCCACTATAAACTGGGTAACTAAAACAATCCCCTGAGTAGAAACATCAAGCATCTCACTCCCCACAAAGCTGTGAAAATTTTCAGTCCCATAAGCTAGCGTACAGTGCCTGACAATTCTCCTCTGCCTGGCCATTTGTATTTGCCCTGTTTATCTTCCTTAAAACATCTCAGAATTCTTGTTCTCCCCCACTGACAGGTTATAACGAGCTATCTGAAGCCATCAGTTCTGAACAGAAGTAGTAAATATGCTGTAAATATGGATTCATGCATTTCATTTGCACATATCATTACATGTAGACAAACCTAGTTACTTGAGAATCAATTCAATATATCTCTTCAGATGTTAATACTGTGCAAAAATTAATTCTCTTGGGAAAAAATTGTCATTACTAGTGAAAAAAAATTGAAAAAGCTTGAGTTTGTGTCCCTAAATATACAGCCAGTTTAATTAATATTATATGACAGTGATCATCATGGAAGTCTTATACTGCTAAATTTAACCTCTCTCCCAAACAGTCTAACACCTTAATTTTAAGAAATCTATTCTAAGTACAAAGATATTTTCAAAAAGCTTATCTGTATTTCCTAATGCTGAAGAACAGAGTGTTACAGATACTGCTTACAGCTTTTCATAAAGGGGAGAAGTGATTTGACAGGACTGTTACCTCCCCCTCCCCTGGAATTATTAATCAAAATATCCTTTGCTCGTAATACAGTGTAGTCATCTAAATACTGCAAACGTAAAACAAGTTTTGTACAACCTTTGTGACAGTCAGTAACTAGCCTTCATTTTCAAGCTCTCATCCCACAAACACTTCACAAAGCAAAACATGACTTAAAAACTTGTTCTTGGATTTATTTATTTTTTAATTTACCTGCTCCATTTTTTTTTTTCCTAAGTTTTATTTCACATAATTTGCAAGCATTGCACCAGGTTTGATCCAACTGTACTTGGTGGAAAATGATGTAATGCCAATCTGAATGGGAACTACCCTAATTGGAAAAAAATCCCTAAAACTCTTTTACCTGCTTTTTTTAATCTTCTGAAGTCATTCTATTTATGATAAATGCATTAAATCATTGCTATGAAGATAACTATTTCTGCCCTTAAACACAGAATTAAGGGTTTTGTTAAAAGAAAGTGGATATGATTACTGATAGCAAAACAATCGTAATGGAAAATTCAAATCCTGTATAATTTACTGGGTTTATATATTTAGATCTGACGAGGGCTAGTTAGCTTATTCTAATTTTATTGTTAATTTGTCTTCCTTTCATTTATTTCACTGCATTTCACTTGGACAAAGATGAGAATCTGAAAACACTACAGAACTTAGTCCGAAGATGGCTGTTGGAGCCATCAGATATGTGAACAAATTGCTGTAGGTCAGTCAGTGCCAAAGAATGTGAGGTCATCATGACTTTTTGATTAATGACAGAGTGCTCAGATCAGAAATTTTGCACGTGCTTTGGTTTCTGAACGTACACAGAAAATTATGGCGGGTTAGCTGACATACAGTAAATTGCTTGTTTGAACCCTTTGATTCAACAGAAGCTGAGTAACAGATTTTAGAGTTTGGCATTTTTACTCCAGAGAAGAATTAAGTAAAAGTAACAGCTGTAATAGTTAAAAAAAAAATAAATATATATATATCCAAGAGCTAGAGTAGAACCCAGCTTAAAATGCAAACAGGTTATTTCTGGCTGAAAAATAAAGACTTTTTGAAAAATGAAACATCAGGTTCAGCAGGTGACAGCAAGGATGCCTTTCAGCCTACTCCTCATTCTGTATTACTCAGCCATGGGTCAGATGTGATTGACACAGAAGTTTACTGGTGTTTTGCCTTGTGGAGGTCAGAAAGCGGGGGGGGGGAAGAATGTTGAGAAGTTATAACTGAAGACAGAATTTAAGGGTAGATTTTACTTCCTGTTATATTAGGTAATTTCATTATCAGACTAAGACCTAACCTAGTACTTTGTCCAGAGAAAAACAACATGAATCAGAAAAGCATGCAAAAACCACTGACCCAAAACACTGAAAAAAATACCTTCATTTTTCTCTGGCGATGATGAACCTAAGGCACAGAACAACAACTCAGTATGTAGCTTTTTTTTTAAATTAACTTTGACTGTAGCCATTGGTCAATGAATATATGCTTAAGCATTTGGCCTCTATCACATATTACTGACAAACTGAAAATACATACGCTGAGACTGGGACACCACTTTGGTTCTGCTCCGTCCTCTGGAGTCTGTTTTAGAGTTTCCAATACCAACAGAAGGCGTTGAAAGCTTTGTTCGTATACGACCTACGAAAGAAAAACAGCATTAAATCAGGTTTTCACAATAACGTAGAAAGCAAAGCAGCAATAACATTTACTGATATGTTCTTAAGTTTCTGTAGATATAAGAAGCATAACATACCAATTAGTGAAAATTCACTTGGGATAATTAGTAGAAATTTGAACACCTTGATGGACTTAAAATAGTTGAGGACTAAAAATACTTCTCTTAAGCTACATGTTTCAGTAAACTATTTCAACGTTATCATTTCAACACCCTGAACGAGCTAGCTCTTGCTTCCTGCATAAATTGGTTATTTATGTTAAAGGAAAGTTATTAAATGTAACAGGCAACACATACACTAATGTTGATGTATCACGTACAGTCTTCTCATTACTTGTGGTCGTAATTCTACTTCTGCTACCCTAAAACTGCAAAACCTATGAGGACTAGTTTTTGAATAGGGTCCCGAGGTTTCTTCTGAACTTCACTCCCTCTTTTAGAAATCAGAATACTAGTTTTCCTATTACTGAGGATTCTACTGTTCTCCTGGCCACAGTCATATCAACTTCTCCAGAATTTTCCAAACCTTTTTCACCATTTTAAAAAGATTAAGTACTTCTCAGTGACAACCTGGTATCAGGGAATACTACTCTACTCAACAGACAAAAGAACGAAGGAAAAGAAAGATTCAGCTGAGTACCTACAACTAAAACAATAGATTCACTTCTCTAGAAGGCCAAACCATCCTGGGTTTGGGCTCAACCTTTCTGCCTTATTAGCCACGTTCCTCATAACATGCAGAGTATACAGTGAAGTTACAGAAGAAAGGAATACCCCAGTTGGATGAATCAGAGGTAACTGAAAGATTATCATTCAAGAAAACAGTAGAGTTGTGCACTACATGTCCTAAGCCAACATCTCAAACAACAGAAAAATGAAACAAAACCCAAAACCACGCTAACCATAATTCTTAGAATTTCCAAGAGCAAAACCCAAAAAGCTTGTACAGGGTGGTATCAAGCTCGACAAGTAATCCATTTTTAAAACCAGCACCACTAAAATATTTTCTAGACCAGAAGAATTAGGTACACAGACTGTTATTTAGCTCTAGCCTCTTTAGGCTTTCCACAGCCGAATTTGGAGACCAACCAAGTTAATATTATTCATCCAAGTAGAGGGAATAGCCATAGATGAGAGTCTATAAGAAGAGAATCAGGATAAAGGAGGTTATTCACTAAACTATTAGAAAACAACATGCTAGCAAGAATGGTTAGATTAAGTCCAAAGTCTACTAGTTATCCCCGTACAATGGCAATGCTTTCCCACTGAGTGCTGAGACTGCAAGGCATGTTAACTGCGTTCAGATTTTGGTCCACAAAATTTAGGAATACAGAGTGCCACTATTGAGATACTACATAAAATTCCTTGGAACCTGGTTCAATTTTACCTAAGTAAAAAACCAATTTAGTATTTGTGAGGCAAATGAACCGTTAACTCACTTGGAGTCTCTCCATCCATTCACTAATAACAGGTTAAAATGTTAATAGCATTTTGAAAATGAACTCCCAACTCTCAAAGAGATGAGTAATAGTAGCACCTGCTTCCCAGAGCATGAACACATCTGATGAAATAATCTGTGACAAGATTTGCTTTACAAAAAAAAAAAAAAGCACAAAATTATAAAGCTCCTGTATTTTCAAACTAAAAATGTTAAGCAATGATACTTCTACCGCAGATGAGTACTTAAGAGTTAAAATAAAAGCAAAAGAATTTTGAGAATACTATATGACAACCAAGTATTAGCTGCATAAACTACCTGGAGTTATGCACCTCCGACGAAACCCCCAAAAGACCACATTCTACATTTAAAGCTTAATTTGTATCAATGAAAATACGAAGCTAACAATATTAGCTATTCTAACAAAATATTTTCTTACCATCTTCAGAAGCTGTTCCTAAACAGAAAAAAAATAATAAAATACATGACATTCCAAACAATACTGTGTCTCTCCAATTCCTTTTTCAGATAAAGAATCTTGTCAAATTTTATCAAGTCAAAAAATCTAAAGCTTTTGTGTAGTAACTGAAGCAAAATTTGTAAGAAACAACCATACTGTACACTATTAGTGATTTACAAGAACACAGTATATAGCACTGCCTTCCAAACGTGTTACAAAACCTTAAAAATCAAATAGGAAAAAATAATCTAAGTCAACAAAACAACATGTACAGATCAACACAGACATGAAAAATATTTTAGCACAAGTTCCCCTGAAAATGTAAAGCATACTATTATAAATGATCTCAGAGGAAAACACAAGGACAGTGTTTCCCACACTGGACAGCGATAATTTGATAGGAACTGCCAGCAAGGAGGATTTCTCTTGGTTTAATCCATGATTACTCCAGATCTACATGCACAAGATCAAGTTTTGCTCTGAGAAGTGGAAGTAATACGAGATTGGTGAAACCAGATCACACTTGAACAAGTATGCCAAGCTTAACAAGGCTTGAGTATGACAAAATGAGAATTGGACAGATCTTTTCACTGACACCAGTAGCCAGGAATTGATAGGAAGCTATCTAAACAGCAGGCCTTTCCTCTAACTTCCTTTGAAATACATCTGATTACGGAATATATATTATTAAAAATAAATATAAAAGCATCAGTAGTGATAAAAACGCTAAATCCCACAAAGGAATCGAAAGGTATTTCCATTTTTGTTTTCACTCTATGCTATTTCTGCCTTGTAAGATAACTACAATGACTAAAACATCTTTAGTTAGTGTCTTTGGCTATAGCTTGAACTTCATTTTCTCAGTCAATCTAGCCATGGCTTTCTCTGGTCTTCAAAACATTATTTTTAATAACTCCCTCTAAATTTTTTTTTCTGTGTAAAAATGTTTATGTTTCTTCACAAAAACTGTTATAGTAATATGTACATAGGAGTACCTCCAGCTTTTCAATCAAATTTGCCAGTCTGCATATAAAAAACCCCGAACTACCCTCCCAAAAAATCAACCACTGCTCCTGAGATGGCTCTTGAAAGGCAGGCTCCTAAAAGGGGTGGCTTTGCTTCTCCTTCTCCACCTTTGTGCTACCACCTGGTTTTTCTGGCTAAAGGCTCCCCATCAGGTCCCAAAGCTAAATAACAAAATACTATTCACTTGTAGTTTATGAAATCAGTTTTCTGAAGTTTGTCCACCCACAGCTGTTGATACTGGAGTATTATGAGGCACTAGTGAAAGAAGCAGTCAAAATATGTGGCCAAGATTGGCGGGAAACAGAAAAACAATTGGTTCTTCCTGGTGGCGGTCAGATCAGAGCAGCTACACCACACAACCAGAGCTGGAGAGCTAAGCTGGGTTCATTCCATCTCACACATCACCCCTACAGATGCCACCTAGAAAAAAGGCCGTTATTCTGATCACTTGCGTAACACTTCCCCTACTATTTTTCAACAGATGTGTGGGACACCATTAGCTGTGGCTGCCAGTCTGAACAAAAGACAAGGCCTGGACACGTGGCCCTAAGAACCTTTACTGCTGGTGACAATGTGCAAAAGCTTAAGATTAAGTGTTTAGCACAGATAGTTATAAATCCTATTATATGCAGTATAAGGAAATCTGATAGGAAAATAAGCGAGATAGACACTACTACCCTGTGCAAATCCCCCTTGTTTTATTAAGGCAGGCTTGCCATCTGCAATGCTCAAAAATGTCTCCAATTCTTCCAAAAGGTCTGATAAAAGTCGCATAAAACTGATTATCTGTGCTTTAAAATGATTCAGGGGTTTAGACACTTTCTTCCTGTTTTCACTTCTATGAAGAATATCACCTGCTTTGCTTCCAATAAACTACTTTGAAACATGTTCTGCTAATAATTCTTGTCATGTGTTTATTACTTAAGCAGCAAACATAACTGACTCATTAAGTGTTCCCCAGCAGTAAATAAGAACTAGAATTAGCAAGCATCAAGCTGAGACTCTGGCACTTAATTATATGGGAAGCATTACTTGCACAAACCTGAACCAGACAACTGAGAAGTCTGACTCGGCAATTAGAAGAAAAATCCATCACAACTCCCTCCATATGCTTAACACAGTGAATTGAGGAAAAGCTGACTGCTAAAACTTAGCTGCAATACTTGGTAAACTATTTTACCAGGTAGGTCCTTCTAGATGAGCGATTTTAAAATAGAATTACATTGCATTACAGCTTTACAGGCACTTAAAGTTACGTAGCTAAACTAGATTTTGATAAGGTTCTTTTGGAAGAGACTGGTTTAGTTTTAATTTTTTCTTAAAGATCCTTAATGATGTGGTCAAGCATCTTCTGCTCTCCCATTGCTGTTTTGCCAAGAATTCAAAACACTTGACTTTACAGGATGAAACATGATGGAAGTAGAGTTGGACAAAAAAGCATGTCTTCATTACAGAATTGCTCCGTAACTAATAGAGCTTTACAAAAAACCCAACCAAACAAGAGTAACATCCAATTTCTGAGAGTTTCTGTTGCTGACAGACCAATCATCAAAAACACTGGCAGGTATAGCAGTACCACAACACATATATGAAGACATCAAGATTACAGATGGGTTAATGAAAACAGCACAGTAATTTGTTAATAAACAAATATATTAAACATCAAAAATTTTAAATAAAAGCCACTTAATTAAATGTTTAATAGAATTAGAGGACAGACTAAACAATTTCTTACCATCCATCTTGTCAGAAGTATCCTCTTTGTTGAAAAAGCAGGCAAAGAAACATGGAAAACTTAGTGTGTTAGAATAAAGGTGTTCACAGCAGAGTCATAAAACATTAATTAAGGAAAACACATTAATATTAAATACAGCAGACATGTTTATCTAATTCATGCATGTATAAGCTACCTTAAGTAAAGCTGGTTTCCCTCAGTTCAAAATACAAAACTACAGAGGAGGGTACAAATACCCTGCAGAGGGATATTGAATGTCTCCCTATTACCCAGATTTCAGCAAACCCTTGCAGTAAAGTATTCATCAACTACTTCATGCTTGGTGTCAACAGTTACTGAAGCAGCAGTAAATATTTATATCATTAATGAACCACAATATTTCTATTTCTTATGAAACTCCATACTGAGCATGAAGCCCCACCTGGGGTAAGAAGGGAAAAAGACAGCACAATAAAGACAAAGGACAAATGGGAGAAAGTTCCACTCTAGTTTAAAAGCATTAAAGATTTACCAGTTCAGACAGAAGGTGATGCATACATATTCTGACAGTAACAATCAAAATTAAAGTACTTAGGGTGACACATATAGTATTACAGCTCAAGTCTCCTCAAAGAGGACATTAACACTTTAGGATGTCAAAGACAATCAACATTTAAAATAACTCAAGTAAAGAATGTCCTTGTGCTTCTAGAACAGTCTAAAAAAAAAAAAAGAAGACCCAAAACAACAAACCAAAACAAACATAAATAAGCAAGTGTTCTATTAATAATAAAAATGGAAGAGATGGGTGGAGACAATTATAGATTTCTACACTCATGAACTTGTAGTTCCTCTGAGGCTGTAAACTTGGCAGCTGTTTAAGCATAAGGTGGATATAAGGGTGTAAACAAAATTAAATTCACACTTGTGAAACAGCCCCCTTAGAATGAACAGAGGGAAGAAGCTGACCAACTAGCCCATTTTCTAAACCATGGCACTTGCTCCTCCACAAGTGATTGCATCTGCTGGCAAAGGCAAAGCTTTCCAGCTGCTCAGACCCTTCAAAAGAATATGACCTGGACTTCCTGCCTCTCCCACACCCCAACTCACCAAACGTATTAACTGCAAAAAAGAATAAGCAATTTCTTTATTTCTGTTATTTTCCTGCATAAAACCTCCACTATTTACTTCCCTGAAAGCCTCTGCGCCCTTCTCCACTCTCGCTGACAAAGTTCTGGGCATGAATCACATCTTGCTTAGAATGTTCTGAAAGCAAACCAACATTCCAACCAAGAGCTACTTTTCTGTGAAAGTCATCAAAACAAGGCAATCCCTTCATTTCAGCAGCATGAAGACGACCGATTAAAGAAATTTCTCTCTGATTTCTGTCTGACATTTTTTTTCTTCTCTCACCATGCTCTCACAACAGCTGAATGACAGCTCTGTCCAAGATCCCAAATACATCCTGTTGCACACCAAAACGAACTCTGATCTTGGAGAATAATCATCTCACCTATTCCAGGCTTTTAGGCATTAAGTTAGGAGTAGGAGCTGAGAACTCCTCAAGCCATACCGACAAGCCTATCGCCTCCACCGAGGAAACTGAGCAGCCCAACTTTGATGTCCACCCACTATCCAGGAGCTTCTCCCTTCTTTGGGCACTAGAGGGAGCGCACACCCGAAATTACTAGTGTAAGTAGCAAGTATTCCTTTTAGCCAGCACTGCTCACACTCAAACTTCACCCTAAAATCAGTTCAAACCATTTCAGCTAGGCCCTGATGACAGAAGAATTAACTAAGTTACAATAGGTTTTAACTTAGAATTTAATTTTAAAATGCACAGCTAAAACCTCTGAAAACCATAGCCTAAGTGTATCCTAACTGCTCCCCAAATACAAGCTAATCAGAAGAAATCTAGTTTATCTGCATCTTGTGACCATCTTCAGCACCACTGATAGTAGGATATGGCTTCTTGGTGATCTAGCTGGTGCATAAGTTGAGAAGAAAAAACTAAGAGTTTTGTGACCACTGAACCTCACTTCCCACATTGCTATCCCTACAGTATGAATAACCTAAAAGGAGGAGAACCATGCTCATATTCCTTTACACTCAACTTTGGGGCTGTTCAGCCTGGAGAAGAAAAGGCTCCTTACTGCAGTACTTAAAAGGGCCTGTCAGAAAGATGGAGACAGACTTTTTTTTTTTAGCAGGGCCTGTTGTGACAGAACAAGGGGTGACAGTTTGAAACTAAAAGAGGGGAAATTCAGAGCTGAGAGCCGGAAGACATTTTTTACAGCAAGGGGGTTGAAACCCTGGCCCAGGTTGCCCAGAGAGGTGGTAGATGTATCCCTGGAACCATTCCAGGTGAGGCTGGCTGGGGCTCTGAGCAACCTGCTCTAGATGCAGATGGCCCTGCT